>WUAM01000071.1:22038067-22107450 GCA_024336885.1 Actenoides hombroni
ATCTTTTTTTGTTTGTTTATTTATTTTTTAATTTAGAAATATAATATTGTTATTGCATAACATGAGGGAGGGAATTAAGAAATAGCCTTAGATAAATACAATTACAGCCCTCACAAGACACATACACATGTGATATTTAATGGTAGGTTCTATTTGTAATCATAGTGCTATACAGCAGATATAGAAAGGATGGAACAGCAGAAACAAGAGGATGTGGTAGGTACTGCCTTTCTAGTGTAACTTGAGCCTTATACTAACCTGGTTAACTATTTAACAGTGGTTGTCTGCACTGAATTTAGCTGATTTTTGTCAGAGAAAGAAGTCTGTCTTAAAAATAACTGAGGTTTTGTTTATATCATTTATTATGATGCATTTCTGAACCATGCTTCTCACCTGACTTTTCTACTGGCATTTTATTCCAACGCATTCTCCCTCAGAGTGATCTTCATTTCTGTATCATCTGCCTAGCTGAAAAAGGTTTTCTTGTTGCATTTATATTGGGAAAAACTGGAAGAACTGTAAATACAGCTGCAGCAGTGCTTATGAGCATAATTGAATTTCTTCCATTGCAGCATAAAATTATAATAAGGTGTGCAGTTTTTACCAGTATAACTAAATCAAAAATAGAGCTGCTGCTGGCATACATACATCATAGACATCCATCATTAGCTTACTGTGAAAATCTCTTACTGTGCATATAAGTAGGAAAAAAGTTTATTCTTATCAATAAAATAAGACCCAGTTTCAGTGCCAGAAAGATTCTTTTTCTTTTTCTTTTTCTTTTTCTTTTTCTTTTTCTTTTTCTTTTTCTTTTTCTTTTTCTTTTTCTTTTTCTTTTTTCCCAAGGACAGGGAACACTGTAAGGAACAGATTGCACAGTTTAGCTGTTGTATGCTCATCCAGCTGCATGCTTCCTATCTGCGAAATAGCAGAGCAGTACCCAGATTCCTTGGCTGTAAACAAAAGCCTGGATGTTCTTTTTAGTGCCACCAGCAGCATTTGATATTCAGTGTTTGTATTTCCTTAAGGTGCTAGATAAGGAAAGTAATGTTTCCAAAACCCTAGCCTCCATCCATGTAAGATAATTAATAATAACATTTTCAGTCTAGTTCAAGGTCTTTAAACCAAGCTGGCCTGGTTTGCATCCTCTTTGTAAAATGGAAAGGCACAGGGGGAATTGCACTGTTTAGTATTTCTGAAAGCCTTTGCAAGGGTATTTAGGTATGCATTTAATCTGCATTTGGTAGGGCTAAACCTGAAAGAAAACACTGGCAATATCTAAGAACTGCAAATTCAGCAGTGACCTGGTGAGAAATCCCTGTGGCTCTGCAGGAGGGTGAGGTCACAGCAGAAGGCCAGACATGTCCTAGGCCAGCTCATTGTTGCTGCAGGCCGCCTCGCTCCTGGTCTGCGAAGTGCTGACCTGTCATGAGCCTGAAGGGGAACTGCATTGCAGAGCTTCTGTTTGTCTCTCCCTTGCCCAAGTGCTCTATCCCCTTACCTCCACAGGTGGTGGCAGAGTGCATGGCCCATACTGACTTGACTTTCAGGTTATTGTGGTGTGAGTAATAAACATGCTCCATGCTCCATGATATCTGCAAGGGTAGGGGTACAAACAGTGTGACCAGGGAGGTGCTTTGCCTCTTGGTGAGACGTTAATGCTCAGACACAGGACAAAAACCCATAAGAAATTGCTTAGGGACTCTGGTTCTTTCCTCCCAGCTCTCTAGTACACTTAGAAGAGTATTCAAGTTACACCTGTTTAGGGAAGGTGTAACCCCTGACTTGGGCTGCCTAGCTGGCTCAACAAGCAGGAACCGGTCAGGGTGATGCAAGCCCTACCCATGCCCTTCCCAGCCAGACTATTTGTTCCCTCATAGGTATCAAGCAGACTCTGAAACTTTTAAGCAGAAGCAAGGGTTAAAGAGACACACAACCATCTTTGAGAGCTACAGACAAAAATTGCCTGGTATCATTACAGTATTTTTAGAAATACATTTAGTTAATTTATGTAGTCTAAAGGATGCCCCTGTAAGGCAAAATATGGAGTTCATGAGAGCAAGCAGAAGATCAAACAGGTATTCAGTGAATGGTTACTGAACCAATAATCAGATATTAGGGTGTTAGGACAAATGTCTTAATTTTCAGCAAAAACCAGTTGAGAGTCTTGCAATAGAAAATGATGCTAAAAATATTTTATAGAAGGGAAGCTTTCTAATCTGTACTATTGAAAAGGCCAATATATTCCCTGTGTATGAATTTGGTTTTGAGGTATTTCCAGGAAAAACACAATAGTGAATAAAGAGTGCTTCATCCACAAAAATGTATTTTCATGTGCTCTTAGAAATGAAAGAGTCACCAGCTCTTATGACACTGATTGCTTAAAAAGGGATCCTTTCAAGGCAAGGAGGACAATAAACCATTCTTGCAGGAAGTTTCAGTTGCTAGCAGCATTGGCCAAGATTAAAATTTGCTGGTGAGTAGAAGCTGAGGATGTCCTACATCATACTGGGCTTAAGGTTACAACTGGACAAGCAGTATATTATTTTCATTTCACTGGACAAAGCTAGAACCTCATTCTGCTTATAAGCTGCATTTAAAATTGCAAAACAAAAATCCCTCCCAAATGCGTCACAAATTGGAATTACTTGTACAAAGCATTCATCAAACAAGTTTAAGCTAATGCCTGTTGCAAGTATTCCTCAGAGTATTTGACATTTGTGCCGTGATATTTGTGCGCTGTGTGACTTTCATGATGTATTTATGCTGCATGAGCCATGGGTTGACTAATGTCCCTCCTGTACAGGGTGACACTGTGCTCCCCTTATATCAAAACTCTGAAAACAATGGAAGGTGGGAGATGAATGATGCCTCAGTTCTCTGCTGGCCTGTCTGATGACATTTCCATTTTTGATTAAAAACATTTCAGCTACCAGTATAGCAGCACATTCTGGCAGATAAGCAAAGAAAATCTCTTGTCTCAGAGCATTAGGAAGAATTGTTTAACTCCCAACTCCAGGAACCATGTGAATTAAAGGAAAATATAAACTCAGATTAAATATGCATCTTCAGTTTTGCAGCAAAGTGCTTGAAGACATGATCCAGGAATATTCTAAAGTTTCAGTAAACAAAACAAACAAACAGCAAATAAAAAAAGGATCTACATACTTAGGCCAGCCTTCTCATTCTGGGGACCTAAATCATGACTTCTGAATGCTTGGGTTAGCAATTCTGTATTTAGCAGTGACCAAAATGTTCAAAAGTAGCTTCTCACTATTTGTCAGCTATATTTATGCTTGCTAAAACCATGCTAAGCTGCCAAAAAAAGAAACCCAAACCCTGGCAGGGCATGTCCACAAAAATCAATATGCAAGATTGCCTCTTGAATCTAAAGTTCTCTACTATTGCCTCTCCACAGTGACAGAGACTGATGGGAGCTGCTTTGGGGCATTCCTCCTCTTCTATCACTTGTCCTTTAAGTGTGATGCATAAAGCATTCAAATTCCCTGAACTTCCAAAAGGCTCAGCAGGTAAAAATTTTATTTCCTTTTTAAGTTAAAAAACCCCTGTGATCTCATAATCTACATACTTGGAAAACTGTGGAAAGTGATTCTGACTGAATGCAGACAAGCCTTAACTAATTACCTGCACGTCCTGCCCTTGTCTGCCCCAATCTGATTTATGTGTTCTTATCATCTTAGCCACTAACACGTGTCTTATCTTTCAGGCAGTTGGTTCTTTGGAAGAGAAACTATCACTTTCCTTTATTTATTTTTTTTTCCCAAGAATACAGTCAATAGTTTGGCTGGACTTTTTCACTTGCTGTATTGTAAGTGTTAAATAAATAACAATTTTGATCAACTCTTAGTCTCAGTGCTATGTCCAAAGCTATAGCAGGAAGCAAATGAAGTACTAGAAATCAATTTGTTTGGGCATCTATCAGGGAGACTTCCTGATTCCAGAATACGAGGTTTGAAAGCTGACATCTGGAGAGATACAGATACAGTTTTCTTTTCTATCATATGTGCCTTCTGGCATATATGTGTACTTTAGATGCAAATTAAGATTATTATGTTAGAAATGTGTCCCTCCTGCTCTGTATTGACAGGCTCGACACTATAGAAACTCCTTAAAACTTCTCTAGTCCAAATCCCCAATATGGATACTCTAATGTCCAGAACCAGAACTTTGCCAACCCTTATAGAAGCAACCAGCCCCCCTCACTCTAAAGTGTTTTGTGCGAGTGCCAGCCAGTCACAGCTGCACCTCCTCAGGGCACCAGCTGCTCCCTGGGTGCTAGCCTAGGAGAGCAGGACAGGCTGACCACAGCTGGGTCTGTCATTATATTGATCAGTACAAAAAACCCCCTCTTACCCAAAACCAAAGAAAAGGCTATAAAAACAGAATGTATACTACTCTTATCAAAACAGGGAGCCCTTGTGGGAGACTCTTTTTCTCTAAAATAAAACAGAGCAATATTGCAATATACTGTCCTGTATGCAAACTTATGCCTGCACTATTGTCTTGAAGATACTACGATGGAAATTTCTGTGTTTTATTTTGATTTTCAAGTGACTTATTCTGCCTGTAATTCCTGTATGTCCTTCCGTTCTAAAACTTGTATCAACCCATCTTTGTGATGCAAAATCTTTACATTTCTTATCTGTATGTACCTATATGAATATATTACATACACTTTAATGAGATATGTTTGTAAAATGTGCTGACATATGCAACTCTGGTAATCAATCTAAAGATTAACAGGTATAACAAGTATAAAACTATGCCAAATGTGTTTTGGATGGCTGTATTTGCCAAATGTACCTAGCTATGTAATGATGTTTTGATAGCTCCTGCATGGGAGATTCTTGCATGTTATTCAATAGAGCTTAACTTAGCTTTTCATTAAATA
This sequence comes from Actenoides hombroni, assembly GCA_024336885.1. NCBI lineage: Eukaryota > Metazoa > Chordata > Aves > Coraciiformes > Alcedinidae > Actenoides > Actenoides hombroni. The sequence goes on from WUAM01000071.1 coordinate 22,042,980, forward strand.
CATACCAGAAGGACACAGAAGCATCCTTGATTTTTGTCTCTCTATTGTCCTTCAAGCTACAAAGCTAGTAAAGGTTTTGGAGCATGTGTCTTATGAGGAAAGGGTGAAGGATCTGGGGCTGTTTAGCTTTGAGAAAAGAAGGCTGAGGGGAGACCTCTATAACTACCTGAAGGGAAGTTGTAGCGAGGTGGGAGTTGGTCTGTTCTCCTTGGTGACAAGTGACAGAAGAAGAGGAAATGGCCTGAAGTTGAACCAGGGGAGGTTCAGGCTGGATATTAGGAAGCATTTCTTTACAGCAAGGGTTGTCCGGCATTGGAATGGCCTGCCCAGGGAGGTGGTGGGGTCACCATCTCTGGAAGCGTTTAAGAGGCAGTTAGATGATGTGCTTAGGGACATGGTTTAGTGGGTTTGATAGGGCTAGGAGTAAGGTTGGACTTGATGATCTTGAAGGTCTCTTCCAGTTGAAACTATTCTATGATTCTATTAATGTCTGTAATACATATTAGACTTATTCAATCTATAGGACGCTATCAGACTAAAGGATTTTGATTTGTGTGTTTACCAGAGGGGCTAGTGACACAAGTGATCCATCCTCCGTCTACCTTTGACCCATAACGTGGCAGACCTCCAGCTCCTCCTTACCTGGTAAATCATCTTCGTCTTCACTGAAAACATTTGGATTAAAAACAGGTAGGTTAATGTAATCCATTGAAATCTTCCGCACTTCTGGGAGATATATTGTCATCTGCCTGGGCTGAAGATGCAGCAAACTGGTTTTATATATTACTGAAGAAAGAGTATAATACAAAATATATTAAAAAAAATAGTCTTGTTACACAAAGGGCATCTAAAACTCAGAAAGAATCAATTCAAAGCAGAGAGAAGGGCTATGACTATTTAGTGTATTAATGAAAAGTGCACGTATAGGCCATTCTTAGCCAAATCACTATGCAACAGATTCCATAAACAGGATAAAAGAGATTGGTACTTTCAGCTATTTCAGCTATTCTTTAGATACAAGCAGCGTCTCTGCAGTTAAATAATCTGTATAAATAACTAATTACGTCATCTTGTATTCACATCTATTTTTACGGAAAGAAAATAGTCTTTTTGTTCTACTCTTCGCCCCAGGATGTTGATGATTTACATGAATTTAGAGGAAAACTGGAAAACTTTCAGGAAGGAAACCTGTTGAGGGTTACTACATACAAAGAAACCCCTCCTGGCTCAGGAAGTCCCTGGGACCCAAACCACTGGACACTGGGAGAACATCTGAAGGAAGTATTACTATACACTTACATCCCTCACTACCTATTTGTCACTGACAATTAGAATTGGTCTGACCCAGTAGGGTCATTCTTACAGGATCTTTTGACAATCATTGCAAATGCAGATGTCAGAAAATCATAAATCACTTGGGAAAAAACGTGTCTGGAACAAACAGAGGGTTTCTGTAACACTTCATTAAGTAGAAGGTGCCACTGCCCTATAGTAACCCTGGTTGTCCCCAGGGTGCCAACATCCCGAGAGGACAACCTTTGCCTGGAAGCTGGGCCAGAAAAGGTCCTCTCCCCAGTAGCTGGGACTCTGATAGTAGACAATATAGCCACAAAAGATATCTATTTAATTCTGAATACAGAGCATCATTATGTAGTCCTGAGCTAACTGTATAATGCAAATTTTCCAAAGAGCTCATAAAACTCCCATACTTGAGTTAACATTCAGTTCAGAGCTCAGTTCTGCTCAGTGGTATCCTGTTCTTTACTTTGCCTTCTTCCTTTCAACACGACTACCTACATAGAACTGGCCTACTCAGGAAAAGGCCGAGACTATACAACTGCTACTTTTAATGAAGACTACCAATTTACTGATGCTCCAGCAAGAGAACCATATGATAAGGCTATGCACTGACTTGAGGAATCTTGAGCATGATGATGTAATAGCTTTTTAAAAATTATTTTGGTATAATCAGTAGCTAAATGACTATAAAAATCTGAGTTAAATATTCTATTACAGTAACTTAAACCCTATGATTCTTATAGTCTTCTTTCAAAAGTTTCTTTGTTTTGGTTTTATTCAAAGAAACTGTAAAAATAAAGGTCTGGGCTTGATTGTTAATTAATCTTTTTTATTACAACTGAGACTTTTAACATTTTATTGATCATCTTATTATTGTATTTATAGATTTTAATCTTTTAGTTACAGTGAGTTTTGTAAAATCTAATTCATACTGTCTACAGAAAATAGGTGCTTTGTTAAAGAAGACTTTTGATCACTTGAAAAGAATCACATGGCCTAAGTTTGTTGTTTTTTAGAAGTTTGACATGCCAAAAAAAAAAATCAATAGTGTTTACTTTTACCTGCACCAAGGTTAGTCGGTAGGAAAGCAGCCAAACCCACAATTTTAAATTTGGTTCCCCAGATATTAGATGTGACCTGAGCAAGGTAGTTGTGCTGCAAAGCAAAAATAAGATCATTTTCACTTAATAAAATCTGTATCAAGCTCTAATAAAAAACCTGCAGAGCCATCAAGCTATTGCAAGTGATAATACAATTTCAGCTCCCCTTTGTTTTTATTTTATAGAAACAGCCTAATGTGCCTATGTAGCAACTGTTATAGCCAGTCATTAAAAAGTCCCATTTTGATGTCTGAACTCCATCAGAATTGATGTACACAACAGCCACATAGGCTGATTAAAACTGCTGAAGAACTGAACAACATGATGGCTGCTTAGTGAGAATAGGTCTGTTTTCAGATGCTTGCTTCTTCCCGCACAACAAAAGCAGGGCTAGTCTGTATTTTGGAAAGTAATACACCCTGCACTTTGGCTCTGTGCTTACCAATGACTTTATAGAACAACAAATGAGATAGAAACTAATTACTCATAACAACAGACATATTTTTCCTGGACCTTCCAAAGCAGTTTTCCAAACCACTGCTTCCACAGTGATCAAATTATGGGCCTGGAAGGCCAAGAGATTTTGTCAAAGGTCAAGAGTTACACTGTTAATACCAGGAGCAGGATCTAAGCCTGGTCTCCTGTCCTATTCAAAGGACTTTTGGTCCAGTCTCCCACTGCTATGTAAGTGATCCGAAGTGTTTCAATATAAAGGAAAAAGTGGAATGACAGAGCAGAAAAAAAAATGAAATGATACAGAACAAAATCAAAATAACTCAGCCTGGTAGCATTAAATATGTAACCTAGACAGTTCTACAGCCTGCTAAGTTTCATTAACCCACAGGACATGAACAGCACGATGAGCACAAAGTGCTATTTCTTTGCCTTCCTTCCAATTATGGCTGTTGTTCCATGTGAATTATGAAACAGAGAACATGTGGCCCTCTGAAACGGGCATTTCCTTATCTCTGCAATCCCTAGCAAAGCAGAGAACTACGGTGGCATTAAGACAGCTTTGAGGAACTGATGAAGCATTTTCACATACACTTTTAAACCGTCAACATCACCACCTAGAATAAAAACTCTCCCATGGATTCACATTGACAGAAGTTAGGGATGCCAGGATTTATCACACAACACCTGATACTCCACTGACACTTTCGAACGTTAACATTGAAGTAGAAGATGGAATTCTCTAGTTGTTCCATCTAGTTACTGTAACTAGATGAAAAATTTTTGTTGATGATCATTGGATCTACATCACAACCTGCTGCCTCAGGAAGGAGATGCATTTGGACTCAGGTCTTGTAACGATGTTCATAATACCTGAGTAATATCTTCCAAAGGAAACTCTCTTCGGGTTAGGCTTGGTGAACCAATAGAAGGTTTCCTTATCGGTAACCTTGGAGATCTTGATATCTCCTGTGCAGCTCGTGACATCTTTGGAGATTTGCGAGCTTCTATATTGATTCTGCAAATAAAGCAATAATGAGAATCATCAATGGGCATACACACATGCACAAAATTAAGATCTTTTAATGTAAAGATGTAATGAAGGAAATGGGTGCAGTATCCTCTAAGAGAATAATGAAGACTGCAAGGTCTACAGGGTGCAGAGTTATGGGTCAAATTTAAAGATGTGTAAGGCCTGACACACTTGCAGTAACTCTGACCAGAAGCCTTCTGATTCATTTAACAAAGCTTACAGCAGTTCTTCCAGATACAAAATACTCTCCCCTAATCCATAAAAAGGTGTAGGGCTGAACTATTTCAGCTGGGCAGACTTTGATCAAAGCCTGAAGAAATGTAAACATGCCACCTCAGCTGGCAGATCTTCGTCAGTGCTCTTCCTCCAAGTCAAAAGTTATTCCTATCTCCCACTGTATAAATGGTGTCACGCATAAGACATCAAGCGCCTAAAAAAGCTCTGCTGGTAGAAAAATTAATGAACAAAAGTTACATTTCAAAAGTAGGGTCTTACAAAAGCAAGGACAAAGGATAGCTGTTTTTCTTGAACCGTTTCAGTTTTAAGACTTGGGAAGTGATGGCTCTTTTGTCAAGTACTATTAAACTAAAACTTTGGTATTTCACACATTATGTTCACATATAAAGGGATGTATTTGCTTTGGCTCATACCAGAACAAGCTCACAATGTAAGGTCTTTGGAAAAGTGTCAGCTGCAGCTAGAAGGCACCAGGGCCTCAAACCAATTAACATGAAGCTGTCAGAGATGTCAGGGCCTATGAGAAGCATCACAGACATCAGTGAAGCTTTGTGCAAGTGGAGGCTTCTGTCTGTGTACATAATGAATATAATGAAGAGCTGGCAGGAAAGCAACCAGACAAATAATAATATTATTCTGCATATTGTTACAGAAGACTCATCAATCCAGTGTTTAGGAAGATCTGTTTGTTGAGGCTCCCTTGCAAGGTCACCACAGCAGCAGAGCCACCTATGCCAGGATCTATGCCACCTGTGCACGGACATACGAATTTGAAAATACCTCTGAGGAAATAAAGGCTGTAAGTAGACAGGGACACTAAGCACAGAGGAAATAAAAAGACAGACTATCTGAAGGACAAAATATATCCTATGGTGGCAGTTCAGATATGGCAGAGGCAGTGGTTGGGAGAGTTTATAAAATCTTTCTTTAAGACTGCTTGGATAGAAATGGTGCCTTTTTGTTTCCCATTATCTTTTGCCCCAGAAACTTCCCCAAAGTCCACCTCTATACCAATCTCTGAGATCACTCCAGAACTGCACACTGTAGAGGACTCCACTCCCCCAGAAGACTCTTATATGCCCAAAGAAGTTGTTTTTTAATTTTATGAGGTGAAGGGAAAAAAAAAAAAAGAAAAAAGAAAAGAAGGGGAGAAGAAGGGGAGAAGAAGGGGAGAAGAAGGAAGAAAAAAAGAGAAAGAAAAGAAAAAGAGAAAAAGAGAAAAAGAGAAAAAGAGAAAAAGAGCAGAAAAAGAGCAGAAAAAGAGCAGAAAAAGAGCAGAAAAAGAGCAGAAAAAGGAGAGAGGAGAAAAAGAGAAAAGAAAAAAGAAAAAGAGAAAAAAGGAAAAAAGAAAAAGAGAAAAAAGGAAAAAAGAAAAAGAGAAAAAAGGAAAAAAAGAAAAACGAAAAAAGAAAAAAGAAGAAAAAGGGAAAATAGAAAAAAAAAGATAAAAGAAACAAGAGAGAAGAGAGAAGAGACAAGAGAAAAGAGAGAAAATAAAACCCAGTGAAAAAGAAATATCCAAGAATTTATTACCTGGGGAGTTTGGGTGATTTGCTAGCTCGACTGATTTTAGGAGATTTCTTTGCTGCCCAGTCATCACTCAGTTCGATATCGCTGGAGTCCGAGCAGTTACAGCTGTCAATCACAGTGGAAATCAAGCTGTTTCCATAGATTTCATCTATCAAGACAGGCCCCAGAAAATGTAAGTGCTGCTTCAGAAAACTGATATCAGTTAGAACTATCAGTCATCAGAAGCATAAACCTGATCCACAGGCAGCAGTTGAGATAAAACTATGCAGAGAAAATTGACCATTCTTCATCCTTTCTAGTGTAAACTCCAAATTCCCAATGGTTCAATCTCAAGTGAACATGATTCAGAAGGGTGAAGAGCATCCAATCAACTTCAAAATTGAGACTAAAGAATATTTTCTGCTAATTAGCAATCTATTCCCCACTGTTCAAAATACAAGAAGCTCCTTTGTAAGAAGACAGTAGAATACAGAAGACAGTATGGTATAATTTCAAAGGCTTGAGCCTAGGTGATGCTAAAGATTTTTTTCACATCAGAAAAAAAATTTCAGATACCACCTTCCATGCTACATATAAAGCTTTTCTTTAACTCTTGAGGATTTAACATCTAAATCATTTCTAAATCTTTTTTTTATACAGAGCAACGATTCAACTCTACCTGCTTTTCCATCTGTTTTAGGATCCATGATGACAAATTCTGGCCGTAACTTGCTGATACGACGTCCTTTCAAGATAGGCACCAGTCCCCCAAGGTATTCCAAGTACAGAGTATAACATGGACCACCGACCTCTGGGTCATCTTCTGTCCGCTTCATCGTGCAGTGAAGTCGTTCATTACCAGCTGTTGGGTAGCTGACAAAATCTCTCATATTGTTTGGGTCTGGGATAGGAGGCTTAATTAAATGAAGGAGGGAAAGAGAAAGTTTCCTATAGGTTATTGTGGTTTTTTTTCTGTGGTGACTTATTCACAACGCAACTATCTGAATTTGAACCCAACTCTTAATCTGGCAGGTCAAGATCAGTACAGGTTACTGCATGAGTTATGCAGGACCCGCATGCATGGCCAAGTGTATTATTTAGTTAGGTCAAAAGCAGCTGTACACAGAAAACTAAAACTAGTTACGCCAATAAGGAAGGTTGGACCCATGGTTAGAGACTGAATTAGACACAAAACCTGTCTTCCAATCCTGAATTTAACACAAACCTCTCTTTTAACTTGGGTAATGTGGTCAAGTCTAAGTCTCAGAGTATCTTGTCTCTTGCTGGCCATTCAAGTGAACTTGGCCTCTCAGGTTGCCATTCCTGGTTAGTACTGGTACATGCTATGCCACTAGGCTACAATGCTGCCAGCTCTGGAAGAAGCTTGTATTACTTAAATCATGTCAAAGCACATGACCCATCTTTGCTGAGGGCCTATTTGCGTGCAATGTGGAGAAGTACAAGCACAAAGTTCTGGGTGGGTTCTTTTGCCCTCCTTACTAGCATACTGCATTAATCCTGCATTAATTAGCTCAGTGCTAAAGCAGCTGGACTGCTTTTGTTTAGGACAATATAGCCTGTATGACACAAATACTACTAATGTATGTAAGTCAACACAGTTTCTTTCTAAATGAAAGTAGAGGGAAAAAAAAAAGTAGGGGAAAAAAAGGAGCCTCATTAACCTAGCAAGATGCATATGGGCTGAGGAGTCATTTATAATGTAGTCCTCAAGCTGGAGGGTGAAAAGGAATGTATGCAGGGAAGAGGGTGCCTTGGCAGGTGCTGGAGGCATGGCTGACAAAGTAGGTGGGAGTATGTGGTTGGGGAAGAGTAAGTATAAAGCAGTGCCTAGGAGGCTCCAGAAACCACCATGAAAACAGCAGGGGCACGTGGCTTCTGGGAACCCTGTTTCAGCCTCTTAGCTCTGCAGCCCCGGCACTGCTCCTCCCCCCAGCACCCCCTCAAGGAGGTGACGGAAGAGTTGTTGGCAATGGCGTGCCCCTGTACTGGCCCTGCCTCTCTGATCTCCACCATGGCTCCCAGCCTTGCTACAGCCAACTGCTGCCTTCATCCCAACACATCCCCCCCCCACACCCCCCCCATCCCTTTCGTTGCCTCCCCTAACAGCCAAGCAAAAGTCACTGATGCTCTGATGGGGAGAAGTAGGCATGCTAGAAAGAACTGAGAACCACTGGTCTGTTAAATGCTCTGCATTTTTGGAGATGGAGGAGTTACGGTTACAGCAAGGCATTCATTCTTTGGCAAATGAAATATTTCACAGTAGCACAAATTGCCCTGATTAGAAGTACCCAAATGGAACTGTGCTGAATCATTATTTAATAGACATGATTTGTTCTCATTTAGGCTGGGCCAACACCACTGATTTCAAATTAGTTTTTCTGGCTCTGCATTGTTTTAACAAGGACCTGAAAAGGGCTCAAGAGAATGCTGCAACACATACAGAAAACGTACATAACACAACAATCTATGTTTGAATGTAGGGCATTTACCAGCTAATGCTCCAGTTCAGGCTGTGATAAAGAGTTTGGAAACCCTGAGATGCGACTGAGGGCAAATCCGTGAAAGAAAGGGCTTGAGCAGATGGCTCTGCTAGTGGTACAGAAAATGGCATAATACCTGGCTCATTTTTTTATAGCACTGTTGGAAGACTAAGGTTAGCAGAACTCGCTGTCAGTAGAAATATCTGGGCAGCACAGGTCTTAAGTGTAACTTTCCTGACAATACAAGGATTCATGTTAACAAGTAGGGAGGCAACAGTTTTACCACTGTGAGTCTCTCCTATTACTATGACACAGTATCATCATCAGCGTGAGCTTCTTCAGAAGTCTTTGTGAGTCACCAGAATACTTTATCCTTGGGGATGTCCTTGGAAAGGCCATCCCCATGCAATAATGCAGATCAGTGTGTGTGAGCGTTCTTTTCAAATTTTAATAGGCACCAAATGAATCCGTGGTCTGTTGAAGATGATGGGAATGACTCTTAATCAAGCTTTAAAAATTATAATGATGATAATGACAGTATCTTATAATTTAGCCATTGTCACTTATGAGCACCATGGGGTGGTGGGGGATAGGAAATCAAGCAACCTTTCCTTCTTCCTCACACACACGCTTCTTTCCTTTTACCTTGATCGTTGGTATAAAGGCAGTGGTGAGGTACGAGCAGAGCCGAGGGGGCAGGGTCAGTTTGCTGATATCCTTGTCATCCCGCAGACAGCTAGCGATGGTCTGCTGGCACAGCAGCTGCAAACTGGAGACCCTGTGCTCGACTCTGACAACGTATAATGCAGGTCCAGAAGCCATCAGCAGGCGCGAATCCCTGTGACCCCAACAGATTGAGATGATGGGACGCTGGATGGAGAGGAGAAGGAGACACATTTAAAAGAGCACGTACCGCCCCCGAGATATTTGCACAGCAAGCGATCACATGAATTCAGCACCAATCATGTTACCCTAAGTCTTCTAGAAACTTAGAAGTGAATGCTAATGCCCACAAAAAGGGAGAAGAAAGTGAACATCTGAAATTATCAATAACAGCAGCTGATGTTCATACAGCGCTTTTTACTTACCAGGGTTAAAACTCTTCACATAGGGAACTGTCTATCAAATTCATTACCTAGATAGGATAAGTGACTTTAAAGTCTCACAGTGTTAAAAAACAGGATCTTTTGATGACTTATCCAGATGATTTTTTTCACTCATCTTATCAATCCGTATCCACTGTTAACAGCTTACATTTTACAACTAAAAAGTTAGATTATATGCCCAGAGACTCTTAGTAAACTAGTGGACAAAACCCAGTCAACTTTCTTGTCTTGCACTGAGTCTTCTGTTGCAGTTTCTTCTGAGCTACTTCCAGAGTAAATGAACTGTGAAAGAGAACCAGGAACTAAACAGAGAACGGCCTTTTGTCTTCTGGTTGTCTACACACAGAAATGCCTCCGTTCATGACAGTAAACCCAGAAAGAGTCAGCGGTGACTGGTAGTAAGTAGCAGAATGTGGGCCAGAGTAACAACAAACAACTCAAACGCTCCTCTGGACATGGTTTGCTGCTGCATTAACACTGAGGGTTCACATGAGAATACAGAGTTGTGCTTGCAAGCTCCTCTTTAAACTCTCTTCCTAAACCCCATCTTTTTCACGTAAAGCACCAGTCTGTTGTGACTTCTTACAGCCCTATCACTATTTACTTTTACACTTCATGAGTGTTAGCTGCATCCACCTGCCATCTCTTGCTTTGTGTGACAAAGCATCTGCATTTTCAGATTCCATGCTGTATGGAATTTCAATCCCATAGCTGCTATCTCTATGCAAATAAACAACACAGATTAAAGAAGAAACTCTGACTCCATGAAGAATTCTGTGCAGCAAGCTGTAAAGCAGTGAACCTACACCAGAGGTATGTCCACAGTCAGAAAGGCCTACTACCTGTATCATAACTACACCCCTAAGGAAGAAAAGAAGGGTTACAGTTACAGGTGACTCCCTTCTGAGAGGAAAAGCCAAGCAGACTCTTCTCACAGGCAAGTCTGCTGTCTCCCTGGAGCCCAGGTTAAGGATGTCACTAGGAAACTTCCTAGCTTGGTACAGTCCTCAGACTATTACCCATTACTGATCTTCCATGTAGATGGTGAGCATGCTGAGACTGGTAGTCCAAGAACAAACAAAAGAGCCTTTAGAGCCTTGGGATGGGTGGTGAGGGAATCTGGGGCACAAACTACCTTTTCTTCTCTTCTTCCAGTTGCAGACAGCGACGCTGGAATGAACAGATGGATACAGTCTATTAATACATGGCTCTGTAGCTGGTGTCATCACAACAATTTTGGCTTTCCCCACAATGGGATGACCTACAGAGCACCAGGCTTGCAGGCATCAAATGGGAGAAACCTTTCCCAAAGAGGGAAAGAGTCTTTGCACAAGAGATTGTGAGGCTTATGGACAGGGCTTTAAACTAGATTTGAAAGGGGAGGGGATGTAACTGCGCTTACAAGAGAGGCCCCCTGGGTGTCATAGCTCAACTCTTGTGGGTCAATGTGCTGGCATTTTTGAGAACCAGAAGGCCTTCCACCCCTCAAGGGTGAAACCAATATGCTCAACTCCCTCTCTGAAATGCTTATAATAAGCAGGAAGAATTGGAGATCTGTGTTCAGTTGCAGGGCCATGATCTCACTGTAACTACTGAGATGTGGTGGGATAGCTCACATGACTGGTATGTTGTCATGGACGGCGATGTACTTTTTAGGAAAGACAGACCAACAATGTGAGACGGTGGAGTTCCTCTTTACATGCGAAAGCAACTGGAATGCATTGAGCTCTACCTGGGGAGGGGGGTGAAAAATGTGTGGTATGGGTAAGAATTATGGGTAAGAATTGAGGAGCATGCAAATATGGGCAAAACTATTCTGAGTGTCTACTACAGACCACCAAACTGGGAAGATGATGTTGATGAGGCCTTCTACAGACAGCTGGAAGTAGCCTCAAGATCACATGCCCTGGTGCTCATGGGTGACTTCAATCACTTTGATATTTGTTGGAAAGGCCACACAGCCAGGCATACTCAGTCTAGAAGGCTCTTGCAGTGCAATGATGATAACTACAAAAGGTTTACTCCTTCCTGTGAAGAGCTCTCTTCTTGTGGCAATCCATGACACTCAAAGCAAAAATGCTTTTCATCTAAATTATGAACGGTATTTACTGAAAGATCAGGGTCTCATTGGAATATCTTCGCTTTTCACAAGATGCACTAAACAAGAATTAGCTATACAGAAAATAAGGGTCAAGGCAGCAGCAGCAGTGACTTTTATTCACTTCTCTCTAGTAATATAGTACCCAAAGAGCTGGGTTAGATCAGCTCAGAAGTTACTAAACTAGTCTGAGGAGAAAAACTTCCCTTCAGTTACAAATTCAAGCTGCTTAAAGGTGAGAAACTAAGACAAGATGTTTTTATGTAAATCATATGAAGTAAAATGCAGCTGCACAGCACTAAATATCAATGTCTACCATAAAATAAAGGGTTGGACAGAACAACTTTTTCAGAAAAAAGATTTTCCCTGCTATGCCATCTTATCCTAGATTTAAATTTCAAGGGAAGTACTGGTTTTAAAGTGAGAAGAATGAAGGGGCTTCATTTTCATCTAGGCACCACCACATACATACATACACACACACACACACTTACTTCCATGGAGGCACAAACCTTCAGGCTGAGTGATATGCAAATAGAAAGCAGCAACAAGTGAAGCTTCTGATTTTCACAGTAATTGCTAAAGGCATTTTGTAGTGGGGAACTTGAAAAGAATTGAGAAATCCCTTGTGTACCATCAATAATTATTACATGGCTTGTCATAACCGTAATTTGTGGGACAGAATCTTAAATTTGATGAGAGATCACATAAAGAATTTACTGATTGCTATTTTCATGATTTGAGAGTGTGGCTCAGCCCTCACACTCCGGCAGTAACGAGAGAGTTCAAGCTGCTTGCAAAATAAATGCCATTGAAAAGACACTGACACAAGTTAGGTACCTGTCACATCTACTATACGACAGTCTCAGAAATGCACCAGCAGAAGTGACCCTAATTTCCCCAAGCGCTGAAACCCATCATGAGCAGAACTGACTGTTACTGTAGGATCCAAACTGCATCCTTCTGTTCACTTTGCACCAACTAAAGCTTACCTATAAATATGGTGAAGGAACAAACAAGTCTATGACTTAGCACACAAATGTTTATTTAATGGACAGAGTTTAATGTCAGAAGAGAAGTGTAATATCCCAGCTATCATAACCTGATACAGCACACCCAGACAGCCCTGCCGTGATGTCTAGTATTGCAGCTATCATAACCCAGTATAACACACCCAGATAGGTCTCTGTTCATCCAAATAGAGCCAAATGAAACTGCTTCTCTCATCAGATTACCACTGCATGCAGGGATCAGCAGAGATGCAGACAGCACCAGTGCAAGAACCTTTGCAATCTTAAACAAATTCCCGAGGAATAGTTTTCTCAGAAGCCTTGAAATGCTGGGTGGGACCTCTGGCAACACAGCACTGTGGAGCTGAGGAAGAGTAGAAAGTGTGAAGTCAAAAGATATTGAACGATTTCCCAACAGGCAACCATAGTTCAGCCATCTTCTAAACTTCTGAATGTCTTATTTCCTTATATTCTGGTTTTGTATCTTTATGTAAACAATATGTGAGTGGGTGCATATTTCAATACACACACAGACAAAATACCTGTGAGAGTTGTACTGTTTGTAAATCACATTTCTACTCCTACATTTTTACAGTCAGCCTCACCACACACCTCACATTTTAATCTTAATATTTTCAATCTCATCAAAGAGCGCGTGTACCATACTGGTTTGTCTTTCCTTACTGATTCACCAGACACACCTTGCCTTCCTTTTCCATGAAGTGGTCAGTCCCGCAGTATTCCTGAAGCCTAATATCTAGCAACACTTCATTTACAGTGGTGGGCTAAGATTTAAGATGAGGTTCAGAAAAAATTAGCCTGTTATTACAGGCTGGGAGAAATAAAAGATCACCTAAATGTCAGATCTGACCTGACCTTTAAGTGTATTGCACCAATAGTATTTTTTAATAACGATGCTTCCCACTCTTTCCCTTGAAGAACAAGGGTTATGAATCAATTACTGCAGCAAGTCAGTTATAAGCTGGCCACAGCTTTCCTTCCAAACTCTGCTGAGAAAAAACACAGAATCTTTGGAGCTGGAAGGGACCTTCAGAGATCTAGTCCAATCACTCCAACCCCTCAGCCACCCAAGTAGGTTTGCCTAGAGAACATTACACAGGATCGCATTGAACACCAAAGTCCAATGCATAAGTACTGCTCCTCATAAAGTATCTATCCACTTATTTGCATTGTTTGAGCAAAAAAAAAAAGAAAGGAAAAAAGTTGTTGATAGCCATATTGTACCTCTTAGAAAATTAACAAGCAGATTCTAGCACAGAAGAATTTTATTTTCGATGTTTGCACAATTGCTTTTTTTCTGCTAGGAACAAGGATATGCAGCTACAAATATATCTAGTGATAACTTCTAATCTCCCTTTGCATATACAAATCATAAATACCTGAATCCAGGATTTAAATACAAACATATAGGGAAAAAAAATGTATCCCAGAAAAAACCTTGAACTGCAACACACAGATAGGATTCAGCTCTGTAACAATTATATATTAGGAATAATTGGCTAAAGGATAAAAAAAGATGAGATGTTTTTATCAAGAGAAATATTGACTTAAAAAGCCTCTCAAAAAATGGCCAACAAAGAGGTCTTTTGCCATTTTTTTCAGAGTGGGCTTAAATGTCATCTACATCTAATCAAATCTCTACCTCTAGCTGGGATATCAGCTTCCCTTAGAAAAACACACAGGAATGGATATTCCTGCTCAAGCTCTGTGGTTGCTTCTTATAAGTCACTCATCTGTCTCTCTTACAGGACAGAATGTAATTTATATATCTTTCATTGCTTGTGTGCAGTTCAGTCAATGAAAATACTGTTCAAGCTGATTCTTGCTGCCTGCCTTGACCTCAGAAATCCTGAGCCATGGGGCCTGCCTGCTGCTTACACTAATCCCTTGTCTGCTGGCACTGGGAGTCCCACTGGTAATGAAATAAAAATGGTATTCCAGGGCAGAGAGCCCAGCAACAAGTGGGAGAAAGAACTGAACTGCAAAATAGTATCAAGTGAATGGGATATGTAAGTAAAACTCTGGCGTGCGTTGCCTGCTTGCTCTCATTTTAGACTTCTGATGTGAGGAGACACATTTTTACTTCTGCTTTCTCAAAGAAAAGCTGGAAGGTGCAACGGCTGCAGTGCCCACCCAGCTCTTGTGAACTGTCCATTCATGGATGGCTGCTGGACAGTAACGTAACTCCTTCATTCTTCTGTTCTCCTTATTTACAGTAGTAAGAATTGACAGTGAAAAAAACAAAGACTATGATGTGGTCAGAAATCACACTGCTGTGTGTGGCCTTATATGATTTTTCACATAGCAAACTCTGATTTGATTTGCAGATGTTTTTTATATCCTCTCTGTTTCTACAGTAATTTTTTTCTTAAGATTTCAATATTATGATGGGATTCCATTTTAGCAGAATGAGTCTTGGCTTAGAGAAGCGTCTCCATTTTCCAGCCCTGATCACAATACATTTCTGCAGCCATCAGAGATAATCTTATGGTCTATTTGGCCTGCTTAGTGGATGAGGGAATAGCTGTGGTTGTTGTCTGCCTAGATTTTAGTAAAGCTTTTGACACTGTTGCCCACAGCATTCTCCTGGAGAAACTGGCTGCTCATGGCTTGGATAGGCATACGCTTTGCTGGATAAAACACTGGCTGGACAGCCAGGCCCAAATTGTGGTGGTGAATGAAGCTAAATCCAGTTGGCAGCTGGTCACCAGCTGTGTTCCACAGGGCTCAGTACTGAGGCCAGTTCTGTTTAATATCTTTGTCAATGGGCTGGATGAGGGGATCGAGAGCACTCTCAGTAAGTTTGCAAATGACACCAAGTTTAGTGGGATCGTTGATCTGACTGAAGTTAGGGAGGGTCCACAGAGGCATTTGGACAGGCTGGATCGATGAGCCGAGGCCAATGGTATGAGGTTCAACAAGGCCAAATGCTGGGTCCTGCACTTGAGTCAACAACCCCCTGCAAAACTAGAGGCTTGGAGAAGACTCTTTGGAAAGCTGCTAGTCTGAAAAAGATCTGGAGGTTCTGCTTGCATGCTGAATATGAGCCAGCAGTGTGCCCAGGTGGTCAAGAAGGCCAACAGCATCCTGGCTTGTATTAGAAATAATGTGGCCAGCAGGACCAGGGAAGTGATTGTGCCACTGTACTCAGCACAGGTGAGGCTGCACCTTGAATACTGGCTTCTGTTTTGGGCCCCTCAATACAAGAAGGACATTGAGGTGCTGGAGCATGTCCAAAGAAGGGCAACAAAGCTGGTGAAGGGCCTGGAGAACAAGTCTTACAGGGAATGTCTGAAGAAACTGAGATTGTTTAGCCTGGAGAAAAGGACTGAGGAGAGACATTCTCACTCTCTACAACTACCTGAAAGGAGGTTGTAGCAAGGTGAGGGTCAATTTTTTCTCCTGAGTAATAAGA
This sequence comes from Actenoides hombroni, assembly GCA_024336885.1. Classification (NCBI taxonomy): domain Eukaryota; kingdom Metazoa; phylum Chordata; class Aves; order Coraciiformes; family Alcedinidae; genus Actenoides; species Actenoides hombroni. The sequence goes on from WUAM01000071.1 coordinate 22,058,762, forward strand.
CATAGGATGAGCAGAAATGACCTCAAGTTGTGTGAGGGGAGGTTTAGGGTGGATATTAGGAAAATTTTTTTCACCAAAAGTGCTGTAAAGCACCGGAACATTCTGTCCAGGGAAGTGGAGTCACAATCCCTGGAGATATTTAAAAGACATATAGATGTGGTGCTTAGAGAGACGGTTTAGTGGTGACCTGGCAGTTCTGGGTTAACAGTTGGACTTGATGATCTTCAACGTCTCTTCCAACCAAAACAATTTTATGATTCTATATGGAAAATATCAAGGTCCTTATTCATATCCCAAAGAATGTTTCAACAGCTAGTTCTGAACTGTTGCTCATTTCTCTTTCTGTAAGAAAATTAATTCTTGAAGCTTTGTTGTCATTTGATAACAATTAAAAAGAATTAATTTCAGGCAATATAAATGAAAGGCAACATTAATTCGGAAGTGACAAACCTGAACACTCTATGTGAAATAAATGAAGACAAAGTAGGCAAGGTCAGCTCAGCCAGGTAACATAAAAGGCAGCCTCTTCTCTCAAAGCCTTTTGATCTGAATTTAACCTACAATTGCACTCTCCTTCTCAAACCTTAGTAAAATAGCTTTTACACAACTATCAGGTTTTTGCATGATCACATCATCTTAAATCTAGCCATTCAGATGCTGGGACATTTCCAGCAGAGAAGTAGCCCATGAAATGCTGTGAAGGCTGCTGATGACAGCAGCAGGTTTAGAGAAAGTGGGTCGTCGTCTGAAAGACTCCTGGAAACCTCTCCTGTAAAGATTTAGCCTTTAGTACACCACTTTGAATTAGGGTTTAATAATATGACACTGATAAAAATGCGATTACAGTTTTTCTGCATGTAATCTTGTTGCCTATACAACTGATTCTGGGACATGTGAGGCTCAGTTTACTCTTAACCTTCTTTGCACTTGAGGTTTAATCTCTTCTTACACCAGTTACACAGTGGTATAAAATAAAAAGCTAATGTAAATTTACTGTAGCATTATATGTATATAGATGAGATCAGCATTAGGGTTTCTAAATCCATGTTCTTATTCCCCTGGTCCTCTCTGGGACATATAAAAATTATAAAAAGCAAAGAAGGAACAGAAATATAAGCCACAACTTTGAACAATAAGACAGAAAAAATTCACAGGTTTGCCAAGTTGGCAGTTAGGTAATTTTGAAGTGATCCTCTAGGAGACTCCACTGCTTAAAGTTCAAATGAGAAGATATGAAGCAGCTGTATCCACTCAGAGGTGACAGCAGGTAGGGTTAGTTGACACAATTAAGACCACTCTGCACATCAGATGAGAAATTCTGAAGTGACAGAATTAGGTTGCAGCATTTCTGGTAAACAATTTTAGCAAGACTGTAAAACAGTCCTGAATGAGTCGATTGTTCTCACCCCAGCTGGATGCCAGGGAAAGGTTTTGAGGATTTAACAAATCATATAAGAAATTAACGTTCTTCCGGTAAAAATAAAACTATGACCAGTAGGGCAGCCTGCTGTTGTAATCACATTTTTAAATGTTGAAAAAGTAGACTACGAAAAAACCTGCCAGCTAAAAGAACTGGGCATATTTTTGGTATATCAGATTGGTATTCATGTACACAAGGGCGAGTGCAGTAAGAGCTAAGTTTTATAGAAATTGGTAGTATATTTTTGAAAGTTATAAGCTGATTAACATTTAAGATACGCTCTTTGTATAAAATAAATAACCAGTATCAACTCTTTGGAGTCACAGTATGGACTCCATTTTCACAGAACTGCTTCCAGTAAGATAAAAGTCTAGTGTTACTTTCTGAAGACCTTTCAGAATTTTTTTTCATCACTCTTTCAAGGTTCAAAACTGTGATTCTGCGTAGCAGAACTTCAATATTTGCCCAACCCTTACCAATGTTTTTTCAGCTCTTTCTGCTATATTCTGCAAATATATTCTTGCCACATGTCAGGGTGCCAGGCTGAAGCCCCAGAGCAGGGAGCTAGAGAGACCGTTACACTATGCTAACTCTACACTGTTTATGAATGTTATTTTTCATGCAAAGCTACCGCGTTTATTTGGATGCTTCTAAACACATGTGATTTCCCCATCTAGGGTTTTATAGTCAGCAAACTAGGTTTATGAACTATAAAATCCCACACTGAAGGTAAGAGCTTAAGAAAGTTAATCAATTGAGACAGAGGATACCAAAACCATACTAAAGCTAGAGAAGGTGGCATATAAAACACCTTGAAGGGATCCATGACAACAGTTATCATCAAGATGAATAACCTGCAGTACCCAAATCTATTCTACCTTGGGCTTTGCAGTGACTTTATGTTAGGTAACATTCCAGCCAAATGTGTATAAATCCTACATCAGTTTTAGAATGAGTTTTGTTATAAACAGTAAAATCTGATTTCCTGAATATCCTACCAAAGACAGGACAGACAAACAGGAGAAACAAAATCAGTTCATTGTATTTCACTGATAACACTTCCAGCCATCTGCTTTATCAAATATTTGGGACAGAGGACTAAATGGAAAATCAGTTTTGCACCTGTAATCCACTTTCTATGTTTCTGCTGCTTTCCTTTTTTGACCGTTATATTCTGAATGACGGAGTATAAATGTTCTTTTCCAGTCACACATTTGCTTCCTTCAGAAGAAACAGTTTTAGCAGAAAAGCTCAAGATGAGGAAATTCTTCTCTTCAGTTCTTTTCTTCAATAACCAGTGATGAATTTTATAAAACCCCATTACATTTCTGTACCATCATGGTACAGAAAACCAATTAATTTACTCTGATGAATTTGTCATCGGACAAATTACTGGGACCACTGACTCACTCTGTCATCTCTGAATATACATCTCTGGAGCTGAGTCAAAGGGTAACAAAAGTTACCAGCATTTTCTTTTGCAACAGGGGTTTGGTGTTTTTTGGACTTTTTTCAGTAAACCAAACACTTCACGATATTCTAGCATACCTGTCACTTAGCTGGCAACACCAGAAAGAACCCTCACTTTCTCCTGCATCTCAGCAAATATGAATTTAAGTGCATTAAATAAGGAGAATAAACACTGACTAATAAAAGGAGTGGCTCTAATTTTAGACATGCTTATGCACAACATTTTTAATAAACTTAAACATATATGTTTGAAAGTTATTTTTATACTGATTTCTTGAGGAAATGAGACTCCATGATTGTGCTATTAAGTGGTGGTTGCCACCCCCCAACTCCTTCATCCTCCACTTCCAACCTGGCTTACAACTTCTGAAGCTGTTGACTTTTCATCTGAAGTTGACAATGGGGAAAGGAAGTTCCGTGATACTAAAATGCTGCAATTTTGGTGAAAATTAGCAGCTAGAAAGAGCAGAGAGGCTCATGTTAGTATTTTCACTATGAGAAATACTGCAGCATGAACTTGGCAGTTACCTGGTTTGTTATGACCTGTCAGTTACCCTGTAAGTATTCATATAATGGCAGAACATTTATTCCTCGTGTCAGCCACAATATGTGCTTTCTCCCAGCTGATTAAGTGGAGGAGAAAGGAGAGATGAAAACATGAAAAAGAACTGAAGTGACACAGGAAGAACTAGAGGAGATGAAGGTATTTAAACAAAGGAGAATTTGAGGTTACCAGGAACAAAGCTGTAAGAGAAGAGCCTGCACACACACACGCCTTAAGGCAACCTGACCCCACCAGTTCCGATGCTCAAACCACCATTTTAACAGCTTGACACCAGAGTTTTAACACTGGTTCAACAGCTAACGTGGACATACTGTATTCTGGTACTGAGGTAACAGAACAAAGTTTGCTGGGAATAAGCAACACCAATACAAATGTGTTTTCTCTAGAATCAATCCAGAGAGTAAAGGGCTGTGTTACTTTGCTAGAAGGGCTATGTTGAAGAAAATAAAGCTGTGTATATGGGCAAGTCCTTTAGGTACCTAAATCAGCATTAGATGTCACTGTACATATTTAGGCTGGCTTTAGAGACCACTATTTTATGCATTACAAGACTAAGGCATTCTATCTACATTAGAGTGCTAATGTTAATAAGCACAGGTTAATGATAAACATAAGCAAATACAAAAGCTTAGCAGCTGGTTTACTACATCATCCTTTTGTATCCATCCCAGGTCATGGTACTGAAAAAAAAATGATAATAAATTGTATCATCATCATTAAACATAATTAAGTAAATGTATCTGTAGCATTTTCCTTCACTTTTAGATTTCAAAGCTATTACAAATTAAGTTTCACTAGGAACAGTCAGAAATCAGAACAAAGTCATCCCTATTCTGCAGAAAATGAAATAAACTGTAGAGAGACATTCAGCTGGGTTCTGAAATATCAGTGAAGACTTCATAAAGCATGTTGTGCTCCTAAGCAGCACAATTTACTTGTCAAGTAACACAACTGAGGTTACAGTGAAAGTCTGCACAGAGGGTGGGAACAGAAAGAAGACTTTGATTCATCCATCTCCATCTGATGCCACAAGAAGTAAAATATTGCATCAGATCAACTAATTATACATTAGAAAATTGCAGCAATAACAAAAGGGAGAATAATCTTGTCATTATCATACTGGACATGGAATATTTTTGTTCCATTCTTGGCTCTGCTACAACACAAAGCAACTTGTGGTGTTTTTTTTTCTCCTCAGTCACTTATCCATAAAAACAATAGAATTCCCTTTTCCTATTTTGTCCATTCATAACCCAAGGATTCTGGGGAACACACCATTTCTTATTATATATTTGCACAATACCTAGCACAGTGGGCCTTAGAATCAGATGCATCCTTGGATGTCTACCTTAATGCAAGCAAGTACATTTGTATATAGTACAGTTTTACCACATTTTAGAATGTGTACAGGAAGTTTTACAACCATTTTCACACTGCAGGTCTACACCAATGAGCTAATACAGGAAAAACATGTCAGGAAAGCATTGTGAGATGATTTAAAAAGTATCTCCTACCTGCACAGGTGTCTCCAGAGTGTAGATATGTTCCCCGCGCACATTGTAGAACTTGATAAGTGCGCTTTTCAACAGGGAACCATTGCTGAGGTCAACCAGCTGGCTTTGCTTCTCCATGCCTGCTACTGCAAGTAGGTCTCCTTGTGTACACCACTGTACCACCACATCTGAAATCACAAAGGTGAGTTGCAATAATCACCAATAAGAATTAGTGTGAACAGAATTTCCAGATGCTGCAAAGTGACTTGAACAGTGAAATCATACTCTCAAAACTTACTTAAGTACTTAGAAACCTAAATCTTTTCACTGAAATTGTGGCAAATATGTCGCATATGCAGTTCTGAGAATGACTCTTTTTAGTCTGTAAATTGCAAAAAAATGTGTAAGAACCATTCATTTTTCTCTCTCTGTAGTGAGTCTAGAATGTAATCAGTGGTTGTACCTAAGGACAAGAATTTATTAGAGATGTTAAAACTCATGTGGAAGATTCTATGCACATCTTCGGGGCAAATAAGTGGAATCAAGTTAATATGCAGATAAATAATCTCACTAAGAGAGCAGCAATGAGTATTTGTCTTGAAAGGGCAAAAAAGCGGCACATCTGGCAATACCTATGTTCTCACTGGCTAGGAATATAACTTTTAGTATAACTCAAAGTACTTTAGTATAATGTCAAACTAGAAAGACCTTTGGATTTTTGTCCATAAATACTTACATCCTCCATGTCATAGATTTTCTTTTGACACTTGACTTGTGAAAATCTACTCATCTGTCTAGCAGCAGTTTGCCAGAAGCACACAGGAATTGCTTAGTCTCTCACATACATGGACATGAATATACATATTGGTTACTTCTCCTACAGGCAACCTCATGATGAGGAACGCCCACAACATAATTTGGGGATGCTAATTCCAAACTCTTACACCCTCCAGCTCTTTTTCACACTTCAAGAAGATCAGTAAAACAGTAGTTTGTGTTTCTGCTTGTGCTTCAGGGCAGATTTGCACGTGCAAGGAATACTGAGCTAGACTTTAAACCTTTTTACTCTTAAACCAGAGGTGAAAGGCAGCTATTTTGTGCTGAGATAAAGTGAAGGTAAAGACTAAACTTCCGTGCCCAGGGATGCTCAATCTGCCAAGAACCTTTTGAAGACATTTGTGGGCGAGAAGCTGTCTTCAAATGAAGGAGCAGGAGAGAAATGAGAGTTGGCAGGAAGGATCTCAAAATTGTTTCAAGTTGTCAGCTTGTCATTTTCAGGGACTTTTATGTGCAATTTAAAATGGTTTTGTATTATTTCAACTTTCTGATATTTCTCATGGGAATTGTGCTTCTGTATGTATCAGAGGCAAGACGTGTATTTCTCAAGATAATTTTTCCGCAGCTAGGCATTGTATGCCTCTTTTTTTGTCTTAGTCTTCAGCTCTAAGTAATCTACAATGGGATTCTATTCATCTTTCTCAGTGAGTATAATGATAGGCAAGTTAGAAATGAAAGAGACAAGTTGATCAATTCCACTTTTGGTAACTGGATTAACTACACAACTACCAAAATGAAAATACAGTCTCCGTTGGATACCTATTTTCAGGTAAAACTTTCAGTTCATCCCCATATCAAGAGGAAGAGGAGTGTCCAGCAGTTTTCTCTCTCTCTCTCTCACACAAAACTCCTAGAATCGGTTGCTGCAAAGGCAGCGAAGAGATGGACGTGGGCTGCAACATCCCCCAGGAAAATGTGGCTCTATAGAACATCTGCACTGCCAATAGGGTCTTCAACAATTATTAAATCTTGATGTAAAATAGCTCAGATGATAACAAAGTCTGAGCGCAAGTACAGAGATTAAAAATCAGATGGAGGTTTCATCTAAAGCAACCATCTGCAAGTGAATCAGTTATCCCTCAAAACTACTTCTCAGCCACTACAGGCATGTACATGAGGAAACTTTGAATAGAGAGCAGGTTAAATGTGCAACAGGTCTGCAGGCAGTAGTTGTAGCTTAGTCCAACAGGTAGGTGTAGTTCAGCAGTGCTGCAGGTAGCAGTGCACTGTGAAGCACTGAGCTAAAAAGCTTAAAAAAAGGAAGCATATAACTGAACAGTTCAGAACCTCCACCAGAATTGACAAAACTTCCAGGAGCGCTCAAGCTGGATGAAAAGAACTTGAATTTGGGTAAATAAATTCTCACCTAACAGTAAAACTTTCTCTGTATGCACGTAATATCAATGTTCCCAGTAAAACAACAGCTATGCACAGCTAGCAGAATGGCAAACGTGTATTGTTATTGCTTGAAATAATTTTATAGTCGCCTGCTTTAAAAATACACTGAGTAGCCTACAGCAGCTGACAAAGAGAGATGGGCATCTGCTGCAGAGACCACGAAGCAATACTCTGAGGTTTCAGACAAAAACATGTGAATTAAGACTTGCAGACAATACTGAAGACCATCCAATCTCCACAGAATACCAAGTGGCTGGAATGGATGGAGACGCTGAGCTGGGTGGTTCTGCATGTTCTTGCATGTGATAAACAGTAAAATTACAGTCACTGGAAAAAAAATTTGGTAAGAAGATACAGAAAATACGTACATCTATACAAAGTTATATGTAAAATACTTTCCACTGTACAATGCTTCAAAACAAGACAGTGATATGTCAATCACCTTTCTCCGTCTCTCACACACTCCCAGTCCAGCAAGATGTTGCACATTTTTCATCTACTGATGAAAAGGATGTAGTCCAGTTTACAGTTCATAAAAACATTTCTCCTCTAGCTTGCACACTGGTATGCTAGAGGAGGGTGGCGGAATTAAGGGATCTTCTTTCCATTAGTGAAAGTCAGTGGGGGAAGACAAACAGGACAAACATTCTCAGCAAGAAAGAGCCCTGCAATTCTAAACAGAGAGTAAGATGGGATTTGTTTCTCCTACTGTTTCCAGCTGAAAGCCAGACTAGATGACAACTCCAGACTACTCCCTACTCTAATTATTATAATTCTTTGGAGATGCTGGGCAGACCCATTGGTGGGTATCACTATAGCTCCTCTAAACTGGTCCGTTTCCTAGACTTCAGGAATCCTGCTGTCTGAAGAACTTTTCTGGATCACAGAGTTGCTTCATGATGCTACATTTTGCCAGCCATGTACTTCTTGTGTTGGCACAGATGAAAACAGAAGTGGAAAAGGAACTTCAAAGGTGACTTTTTTACCTCTTAAGACTACCCTACATAGTGGATCACCCAAAAATTATCAGGCTGGTGTTAGAGCAACTTTTCACTAAAAATATTCCACTGTTACAGAACAGCTAAGAGTCTGCTCCAACGACTTACTTTTGGTTTAATCTAATATAAAACTAATTTACCTGTGGAGATGAAAAAGAATCAATGGAACCTATATTTAAGTATGTGCTGATGTGTCAGAGTGAATTAAAACATCTCTGCAGGCAAAGCACCATAAATTGCACTGAGAGTGCTAGCAAAGCAAGGGATTTTTTTGATAGGTAAGAAGAATAAAAAATCCAATGTGAATTAAAGCTTTTGATCTCCAGAGGTCCCTTCCAACCCCTACCATTCTACGATTTTACATGGAATACCGATCGTACAAACATTCATGCACATGACTTAGCAAAATGTATAGTAATTAATAAGTGGAATTTTCCTTCTCTCAGAATAACTTCCCACTTGATAGTTAATACTTCTAGCAAGTTTTCACTACTTGTGAGAGTCAAAGCAGCAGTGTGATTCATACCTGGTTACCAAAAGCATGGGAGGAGACCTTGTGAATTAAAGATGCAACAGAAGTGTTACGTAGCAGAGGCATTCACACAAAGAAGCATAAACATATTAGCACATTCAGCTGAAAAATAGCAAACAGATCAAATTGCTCTACAAAACTGCCATAAAAACACGATCTCAAAAACAGAAACATTTTTTCCCAACATAGAAACTCTTTATCAGCCAAGAGCTGCTCTTCCACCAGCAGGTGTCACTGCTGGAAATAGCAATAGCAAAAAAGGTGCCTGAGTGCTTCTGGGTTAGGCCAGACAACCACAAAAACATATCCTACAAACATATCATTAAAAAGACAAGAAAACCAGAGGATAGGCAGGGGGTGAAGTGGCTTCCTTTTGTACCTTTCAACCCTGAGCGGATGATAGTAGGAGACAAGTCGTCATAATTGTTCATTAAACTGATGTCTCCCGACGTGAAGCTGACAGTAAGTAGTGGCTTGGTGTTCTGCACCGGGACTGGATACGCAGCTGGTCCATCTACAAAAACAAGGTTCTGGAGTGAGCAAGAGGCAAACAACCAGAAGTAATTACACCCAGGCTGAAATACACTGTACTTCAGCCTATTGCCATCAGGAGTGGTTCCAAGCCTCAAACTCTACTTACTTATTTCTGTAACATCTATGGGCAAAAATAAAGCAGGTTTAGCTAGTCAGCTTGTCTGCTTTTCTGAAACCTCAATGCTTTTTCTTTGTGAATTTTTGCTGCAGGATATCCAAAGTGATTTATGCATATTATGTTACACCGTGGTGGTTTTCAATCTTCTTCCAGTGTCAACTCCCCAAAGTGTCCACAAATTGAAAACCAGTCCTTTGGAAGACATCCTTGGGACCCAAGTTGAAAAACAATGTAATAAACAATATAATCACATTAAAAGCTATTTGTTAGTTACACTTTTCGCTTGGGCAAGTGGTGGGGACTCCTCCTGAAGTCACACAGCATTCGCTGAAATTCCCTTGTTCAAATACTTCATGACCAGTATCACCATCTGTAGCATTTTCTGTTTAACATTTTTTGTTTACAGTTTCTGACAGAAGATGCTGCTGGCCACTGATAAAGAGAGTCTCAAGATCCAGCCAACATCTGTTCAGTCAACAAAAATGGTGGAGACAGTTAAGAGTGGTATTGTTTCCTGAACTTGTAAAAAAGCCTGATCAGAAAGCATTCTGAAGAAAGATGGCTAGTAATTAGCATCTCTGTGTGTATACAATTTAATAAGAAAAACACATCAAACTTCCAGTTCTTCCTACACATCTGTGTGAGTCAAAGGCTTGTCACCTTTGAGAGGTTTATGCTGCATCTGCTCTAAAGAAAACATATCATGTTTGGGTAATCATTAAAATAGGCTTGTAGGCTTGTAACAAGTCCATCCACCCCCAACTGACTCAGAAAAAGCTAGTGCATGCAGATCATTTAAGTTCTCATCTATGTACTCTGCAACTTCACCGTTCTTCAACAGGAACCTCAGTATCTAAAACAAAAACAAAAAAAACCAACCCAAATTTAATGTTGTTCTCTGCTTTGCCTTAGAAGCTCGCTAGGAGATCTGAAGTCTGTTTCCTTTCTTCTCACCCTGTAGCAAAAGTGAGGCTTGAAGGCCAGAACAAAACTCAGTTTTAAGAGATGCTAACATTTTATCAGATGATCACATTATCTTCTATCATTGTTACATACATATACTTATTATATTAACATATATACACATGATTCTGGAAAAGGTAGTTTTGGACTGAATCCAAATTAGCACTAAAACTGCAAGAGTCCTCAATTCACTGGTTCAGATCTGAGATGCAAATTCAGAATTATTTCCAGCTATTATGAATTTAAATTTTTCATTGTACAATCACTGTTGTATTCATTTAGTTCTTAATTTAGTTCAGACTGCATACACTGAAACATGGAAACAGCTTACCTAGGTCTTACAGACTAATCAACAGCATTAACAAGTAGTATTAGTATTTCTTGAATAAAGAAGGATGGTGCTGACTGCGCAAGGAAGCCTAGGCCTCCTGGATCTTTGCTATTGATGATTTCCAAAGAATTTGAGACCAGAACATTTCCCAATCAGTTCTATTTATACTTAACAGGAGGGAAGGATTTCTTCCTGACCCTTAAAATGGCAATGTGCTCTGAAGCATAGGAATTAGCAACTCCAGACAGCTCTAGTCACCTTTCTTCTATCGTGTGTAACTGGAGGAAATATTTTCATTTCCAATCCTTCTGCAGAATTTATTGAGCTCTCTATGTCAGTATTATCAAGGATGGACTATAATGATGAGCATTACAGAAACCCTATAAAATAGAGATAAAATGAAAGATGTAGTACTTTCTGCTATGTCTAGTACCCCTGTCTTTTTACATGGATCTATATAACCCATTAACTTCTGTGACTGCACTCTGTCTACCTCCATACATGTGGACCATTGCAACACCTCACATATGCTTATCAGTGAAACCTGATATGCCCCTGTCTAGTGTTTTTCACTCACCATCACTGAAAACTTTTGAGGTCTGTGCTGTTATCTCATTTGTAAAAACAGAGGCAGATGAGCACAGACGAGCTATGACCTGCAGCAATCCATGCAGTGACGTTGGTGGCAGAGCTGGGGACAAACTCACTTTCTCATACCAGCTCTCTGCCCCATCCCCTGTGCTACCTCCACAGGTACACACCATCTTTCAGCCTTTACCATGTTGAAAGTGTGGCCATCCTGCTGGTTTAGTACAAGAAGATAACTCCCTAGCATTCGAGATGTCTCTGCAAACCTGAAACAGAAGGATGTACACACACTACCTTGTGGTGGGGAATAGTCGTCGGAGTCCGTGTCGCTCTCGCTGCTGTCCTCCACCAGGAAGCTAGGGTAATTCCAGGACATGCTGAGGATGCCATCTGACTCGTGAAGGAGAACGTGGGCCAGCATGCGGCCATGGCAGTCCATGACGATAACCTGTCCATCAGCAGTGCCAAACAGTACCTGAAAAAAACAGAACAACCCTCAGTCCCATCAAACATCACCCATTGGACCTTCCTTCAAACACATCTTGTAATTAACTAGCTATGCTGGAAATTAATTGATAGCAAAGCAGTCAGGGTAGTAAAATGGTACCACAATAGGACACTGAACCAAAGATGTATATAAAGAAGGAAGTTAAAGCAACAGGGTCTAGAGGTAAGTGACTAAAATCTGTGAGCAAATAATGTTTCATGGTGGGGTGCATTCTGTTCACTTTGATATGAGCCATTACACTTTATTTGAAATTGGCCACTACCACAACTAAAACAAGCTGGCAGAAGGGGGCTACCACGGATTCTGCAGAAGTTTTGGATTATACAGAAAATTCTAAAATTGGTGGCAGAAACCAAGGTATGCATCAGTCATAACAATATCAAAAGGCACAGCTGACAAAAGTGAGGTCTTAGCAGAGATTTCAAACAGCTTGTGAGAAATAGAAAGCTGAATAGAGGAAGACAAGTTATTCGGTTGATGAGCTGAGAGAAGGTGGAAGAATGTATTCCAAAAACAGAGGCAAAAGCAATATGATCAGTCAACTGGAAGTAGATTATTATAGCCCAGGAGGAAGGTAATACATTACAGATTGAAGACGAGATTGAGAAGAGCTTCTACCCATCATTTAAAATACAAAATGGGTAACACCAATTTTTTTTCTTGTCCCTACACTATTTTGTAGACAATGAATGCTGACTGAAGTCAGACTGACTGGAACCTACAGTTTCTATCTTGAAGCTTTAAGCAAGTGAAGAACCTGCATATTTGATGAATTTTAGAAAAACTTCAGGAAATAAGGATTAATAAATCCACAAAACAATAAATGCATTAGCCAAGGCTGCTGTTGCGATCATGTAATTCCATATGACACAAATATGTTTTAAAGCAAATTTAAGGGCATTTGTCAGCTTGAAAACTGGTCAGTATGAAAAACAAAGCTAAAAGGAAGGTCAAATTTTTTACGTGACTTTCAGTCCATCACCTATTTCCAGTGCTTGCAAATTTAAGATTCCAACAATTACACGCTCAGATCAAAAACTAATCTAGCCTTGTATCTTCCCTCTAATAGTGGTCAAGTGTTTGGCAGAGTAAAAGAACAGGATAAACTGAGCAGGTACCTCCCTGTACTCTGATGTAGCTTACAGCAAAAAACACTCCCTCTTGTTTGATAATTGATAATTCCACTTGGTAACTTGTATCTCTTAACACTAAAAGAAATATAGAATAATTGTTCCTTGCTACGTCCTCAACATTGGTCACAATTTTATAGACCTCTATTATCTAATCCCTTAGTCATCTCTTTTCCAAGCTGAAGAATCATAGCCTACTCAGGATCTCCCTGTACAGTTGTTGTTCAAAGCCCCCAATCATCATTGTTGACCTCTGCTGTCAAGGATCTCCCTTTCTATCTTCCAAGATGTTGTGCCAGACTTGCAGTGTTCAAACTGTGAACTGTATCAGACTTATACAACAGTACTCACCTAGGAAGCAATGGTCATGGTTGCACTTTTCAAAGTTTCAGAAAGGAAGTGTGGCTTCGAAGGTCTCAGTCAAAAAAAAATAGTAAATTTTTTTCTATGATCAAAGTGATCATTAGGAAACACAGAAGGTTGTAAACTAGGATAGCAGTTTAACAGAGGAACTCTAGTCATTAAAATCTTAAGAAAAATCAATGGAGTTACTTCACACTATTAGAAGCAATGAAAAAACAGTATCCACCTGCCTTAACTGTAATATTACATGTCACAAATATTTTTGTGGTAAATAGCTGCTGGGATAAAACAGCAGCTGAAGTTTGCTAAAAGCCCCAGATTACTATTCTTAGATATAAAAGCAAGAAATAGACTTTTGTTCATCTCACACTCCCTTCCCTTGTGGTCCTTTATTCTACTCTTCTTCCACTTGTATCATCCCATGCCCTTTCATGCTGTTCATTATTTCCGCTGTTTTTACATGCATTATCAGTGCACAGCGACTTTCACGATCTACTTTCAAAACATAACCACTCACTTTCATATCTCTACAAAACAAACTTCTTAAAAGCCAAAATCCTACCAGTTGTCATTGTTAGCTTCTCACACCACTTTCAGCCTACTCTATAGTTTTTTATCAGTTTCCTAGGAGTTTTCTAACAGCAACAGACAGAAGAGGTGAAAATATTTATTATTTCTGAAAATAGCAGTGTAAGAGTTCTGCCTCCTAAAATCCCATAGAAACACTTCACCATTGGATAGGAACAAAATGTTGGGACTCATCACCCAAGAGTTCAGTCTCATCTCAATGTAAAGCTAATTCTTTCAAGTAGCACTGCCCCCAAATCATTTTAAATTACAAAGTCGTACAGTAATTTCAATTCAGATCGGAACAGCTGCATGTGGGCATCGTCTTTCTTGCACTGGAACCGGAGACAGCTCTTTAGCAACCTAGAAATGTCAGAGGGCACCCTTCATCTCTTTAGCCAGGCTATAGGTTTCAAGGACCAGCTTTAAGTTTCGGGATTATTGTAGCAATACAAGCTTTAAGATGAAAGCATTTATCAGGCTGATAGTTCTGCTGGCTCAACTCCTGCTGAAGCTGTAAAAATGTCTAATGGTGTTATCATCCATAACATTACTCAAGTTATAAATGCCACACTCAAGCTACTTATGTCCGATGAATAAAACTCTCTTGACCTTCAGAAAAAAGGTTGAGCCACAGGGTATGCCTGAAGGATCCATAAGAGAAATTAAAAGGCTGTATATTAGCTGACCAAATTCATATTTTTTCAGGTATTTGCAGATCTAGGAGGTCTGACAGAATGCTGGAAAAGGTAGTGATTTGTTAACCCTTGAATACAATAATTAAATGATAATAATAGTAATAAAAAAAAATAATTAAAAAGTCACAAGTAGTTATTTTGAAGTGGTTCTTTGCCCTGTGTTGTGTTCTACTCTTTCCTCCTCTCCTTTCATACTGTTAATTATTTCAATTGTTATTACATGCATTACCACTTGTAGAATTGCATTTGTAGAATTATGCATAATCTGATAATACCTAAAATCACCCAGTACCTTCAAAGTGTGTCAGTTACACAACATAATCCCAGTTTCTTTACAAAACATATCATACCTAAGGCATCCTGTACTACAGTGAAGCTGATTAAAGGTCATACAAATGCAGAGCAGTCTCCATTAGTGCCCTGATGCTTTATGCTTTGAAGGGAAAACTCTGATGAACAGCATCGGGATAATTCACACTATTTTCTAAGCATACGCTTCAGCCCTGAAACAGAAGTGGGGTGATACCTATTTATTGTAACAAACCTGAATACCTGAAAAAAATGCTTCTCTCAAATCTGCTGACCTCTTAGCTTCTGTGGTAATTGTCATGAGTTTCACAAGCTAGTTTTGGTAAGTAAAAAGGTTTTTCATCTAAAGGCTTTTCAACTAAAAAGGGTTGTTAAACTATTATCCATAAAACTATCATTCAAGATTGCAATCCCCTCAAATGCCCAAGACTACAAAGACTCTTCAATTAGCAGTCTGAAATATATCAATTCCTAAAAGACACGTAATAATAAAAAGATGAAGCATTCTGCTCTGAAGTATTCATCTCATGAGGACATAAGTATTAGAACAAGAATCTAAACAATTCAGTCCAACAGAAAACATTCGAATCTGTTCAATGAGTTTGCTGTGTCTGGATCAGTTGTGCTGAACTGTCACTATTCCTGTGATATCTGTTGTGATGCTGTAGTGTGTCTGGACCAGATGCAGCAGCAGAAAATGGTTTGGTAGCACCGAGATCAACAGACTTACAATGGAGTGACCAAAGACCTGGTGCACTGAAGGTCCAGCTCAGGAGGCCCACTGCTTTGTAAGAGAACTATAATTAACTAACAGCAATGTTATTTTTGCACAAAACAAATTTTGAATCTAATTCATTTGGTTTAATGTAAGTAAATCGAACTCACCAGCAGTAAGAATGTTCATGCTTCAAGTTAATTTGAATATACTAGCCCAGAAGAAAAGGGGGAGGATCCTGCCATCTTGCCACATCTTATTATATGCAGTAGCCGAGAAAGTTAAAATCGTTATGATTTCTAGACTTAAGTGAATGAAGCTGTGCTGACTTATATCTGCAGGGTACAGCCACTGTCCAGTCCGGCATCTTTGCCTTTCCTCATTCTCAAAGAAGCTTTCCAGAACTACAGTTACTTTGACTTTTATAATAGCCAAAGATAATCCAATTGCAGTAATAATGTATTCAATGACAATGTATACATGAGGGGTAAAAGATGGGATTATTTTCAGTCTGAGGTTTTAGTTGTAAAAACTGAACAGTCAGTACTATAACAGAAATACATTGATAAAATAAGATGCTCCCTTCATGACATTTAGTGCTAACGCTGAAGGTTTCTAACATTGTTGGTCAAACAAACTCCCAAGAAATATGATCAATATATATTTTAGAACACGGGGCATCATTCTGTATCAGGGCAATGACTTTACCTGAAGCTCAAATTGAAGTGTTAGAAGCTGGACATGCTATAGCTATCGGAAGAAATATAAAGCCATTGGAGGCTACTACAATGCACTTTTACAGTCAGAGGTTCCAGTATTGTGATACTAGAAGGCTGGAAAAGAAAAATCTATCTGCTTTACTGCTGTTGTCCCAATATTTTAAAAAGAATCTCTCTGACTTTTTACAAAGAATGTGCATCTGACAACTGAGGTAATCAAAACAACTCACAGACTCCGCTAATTAAAACGGCATTGAAAATGAATCTAGTAAACTCCACTGGAAAACTAATGTAATCTGCCATGAAAACTAAGGTGCTCTAATCTTCCCAAAGCTGTGGCTAAGTTGCCAGTAACTCCACTGAGCAATTTCTCAAGTTCTATCTTTTACTTCTCCCATAGAATAGGTGGCAGCTGGAAGGACAAAGTAACGAGACAGAATTTTTCCAGGAAGTGACTGATCACATTAGAAAAGCAGAGGGTTAGATGTGTCCTAGAAGATGCTTACTGGGCCAGTCCAGCAAACTGAGCTCTACTGCACATGAAACATTCAAGCCTTGTACTTGTACAGCCAAGTAGTACAAATAACCATATCCAATATGCAAATGTTGCTATCTCATTTTAAACAGCAGTATTTTAAAAATAAAAAAATAAAAAAAAAAAGAATTTATAACAGCGTGACAAAAGGCAAATCCACTGTCCCCATTTATAATGCAAACTGACTACACAGTCTTCCCCATTGCAGACTGATCCCTAGCCAGTTCCTCTCCTTGTACTGCATCCATCCAAACACGGTAAGCAAAATATGTATTGTTATAATTTGCCAGGGTTTTTTATACCTGCCAAATCATCCATGGAAAGGGTATATCCCGATTATGCCAAAGGGCACATACAGGTATTTCCATCCGGAAATCCTAAGGGGGGCCTATTCACATTGGAACGTTTTGACTTTTTCAGTACTAAATGCACCATTTAGACTATTTTTTTCTAGCCATCACTTTTAATGACACACGCAAAGAATTCTGAGAGACTAGATAGTCTTGATCTCCCTCTGAAAGAAATGTCAAACCTATTTTTTTTCCAACCAGTTTACAGGTGTTCTGTTGTTTCATGTTCTATTTTTGCTTTAACTAGTTGTGAGGTGTAGATGTATACCTTATTTGCACATTTCTTGAACGGTCCTAAAACTTTTTCTAAATGTATCGCAGGAAAATAGTGGTGCCACTCAAGACGTAGGACAGAGACGTGATTATTTCAGCTAGCAGCTAAGTTAATTCATATTCAAGATCTTTCATAATCTTTGGATGGGCCAGTTGGACAGAGGGACTTGCTTCATTTCAAACTAACCTGTTCCAGAACCCCCTTTTAATTTCCTCAGGCTCAGTGAGAGGTGTCTCAATACTGAAGTGGCAGTCCAGGGCAGAAATTTCACCAGCATCTTGTGACCAAGTAAACCATGAATGATCTCACAAAAGCTTATGCTTTTGATTTTTAACAATCTTCAGGGCTGTGTTTCCAAAGTGTGAAGGATTCTTCTCCCACCTACCCACTTTGCAAACCTTGCTCTTTCAGCATTTTGTTCTACTCTGTCTTTCTGGTTCCTTTTCTATTTGGCACATGTTTTGCTGTATGAATATGTCACTAAAAGTTTACCCTGGGTACCTTTGCATTTACAGTCACCTCATCCAATGTTGTTTCCCTGACATTCCCCTTTTCAAAGTTTAGACTTGTCTTTATGTTTTTTCCTTCAGCCTTCTCCCCCATCTCCCTCCAAAGGAAAAGGTCAGCACTGTACCTCAGAAATTACGTTCTGCAAAAATTCTAGTAAGGCAAACTGTGTTTGCATTGTCAGAAGATACCAAGCAGTTCAAGGAAGCTGAATTAGTTCTCTTTGCCCTGATTGAGCCATCTGGACAAACATTAGTATTCATTATAGGAACAGCCTTCGCAGTCGTCACCATAATGCCATCATACTAATAGAGATAAATCTATATTGCTGAGCCAAAAGTAACTGAACTATAAACTGAATAATAGACAAAATGATGGATCAACCTTCTGTTTATGCAGGTAGGCTTAGTAACATAGAAAATACTTGGAAAATTATTGCCTTTAACTACTTTCAGTCATTACCTCCCTCCCCTCCCCAAAAAAAAAAAAAAAAAAAGCCAGTCTTGCAAAGGCTGAGATACAACATTTTGCAACGCATTTAGTTGTGGTACTAGCATTTTGCGTTCCTTGTGGTCTTCTTATTCACGGTTTCTCCATCACAAAGCAGGGGACAGAGCAGCAGCCATCTCGAGGGATATATTAAAACATGAAAGTTTGTTTTTCTTGGTGTGATATTTCTGGATTCCCTTCTTTTTACCTCAAAATGCAGAGAAAAGGCAGAGAAGCAGAGAAATGGAGACAGCTGCTCTCCTGCAAAATACTTTTTGCTTCCATTAAAAATTCAGTCGTTGTAAAATAATATCTTGCACTGACACAAGTAGAGACATCACCACAATTCACACACAAGCTCGGGGGGAAAGCACCAGATTTTCTCTGGCTGCCCTTATGTCTGAAAAAAATGAGAAGAGTTTTTGTTTCCTTTGGACATGAGTGACCAGCCCCACAAATGGATGATATGCCACAAGGTCATTCAGCTAACTGCATATATATGCATCAGTGAAATTCTCATTCAAGACCACTGATGCTTTCAAAAGCAGCAATGGTTTAGTCGCCTACTCTCAGGCTTGTTTCTTCTGCCTCTTACAAAGTCCATAGGGTCTAAATAACTATTACAAAGCCCCCAAATGAGAAGACAAAGTAAATACACTGGACATCTTGGTGATCCATTTAATAAATATTGAAATATTAAAAGCTGGGGATTCAAACCACTCTGGCTTTGTTTCTCTCTAAAATAGTATAACACAGCTGAATGACTGTAAATGCGATACAGCCCTGCATGCCTTTTCAGGAGTCAAAAAGTACTCTCAAAGCCAGTATCTCAAGCTATAAAGCTACTCTGGACATGTGGGGATGGAAGCAATTGCGCAGGCAAAGATACTGTTCTTTGAAAACATTCTGGCAAATCAGAGAAAGACTGATTATTATATGCCCCTGTAATTATACCTAGACTAATTCTGACTTGTGTATTCCCAGGCGCACACATTTCTATATTCTTTCTTGACTCCTGAGACATTTTTCAAGAAAGCATGTGATAACAAATAGATTTTTAAGTGAAAAGAGTTGCCCTTCTATGCTATGCTTACTGAATTAACAATATGCCTCAGTTTACTTTAGACATGGAAAAGATTTACGTGTTTTTTTTAAACTTGTGTCAGGTTTCAAATCACATCTGAAGTAGTACACAAAATGAACAAGAAGTCAGAATTTGGAACACCTTCTACAGAGCACCTTCTGTAGCTTTTAACATGGACAGGACACTGTGGGAACCTGGACCACTGAGCTCCCATAGCAGAAGTACTTTGGAACACTCTTCAAGCAGCAATATTTTCTGTTTTCCTACCAGGGAAGTGCATCATACATTCTTCACATACATACAATCATTTATAGCAACAAACCCAAATCTTTGGTATGGTTAAGTGGGAAAATGCAATCAGTTTTACAAACAACCACTCAATCAGGCAAAGAAGTCAACTGATACACTTGGTAGTCTCCTATAATGTCCTCAAGTCAGGTTTCAGTTATTTCCTGAAAGATATGCTGACTTCAGAAGCTAAAATTTCCTACAGATTTAGAAGTCTGAGAGTTTCTGCTGGGGTTTTGTGGTTTGGTTTTTTTCCCAACTGAAAATGGTATTACTTAGCAACAAGGATTGCACTCTCAACCAGTGAAAATGCCATACAAAGCCATTTAGAAGCAATATCCTTGCTGGTTTGGATTTCATAATATAAAATCAAGGTACTCCTGGGTTAAGCTATATGCTAATGAAAGCTGGCCCCTGAACTTCTGCATTCTTCTTCTAGGTCTTGGGTGCTGGCAGAGAGGGGTAACACAGCATGGCCAGGAAATACATAGAATGGGTGAGGTCAACTATAACTGAGTCAACACGGAGATTAGGCTAATAAACTGTTACTGAAATGAGGCACTGAAGAAAAACTACTATGCTCCTAAAAGGAAGGAAAGCAGGGAAGGACTACCCCCCCCTTTCAGCTGATGCAGTCTCCAGAATCCCTCAGCGTCTGAGCACCACCAGGAAATTGGCTCCTGGACAAAGGACAGAGAGCTCAAGTCGAATCCGCGCAGGATGAAACACTGATGGAAAAGATTTTGGAGAATAAAGAGATACTACACCCACCTTCCATTGGCATATTTTTTGTCAAATCAATGGAAAGACCATGTAATATCACTTCCTAAAATAATAAATTTCTTCTCCAATTTACTGTAAAATTTGGCCTTGCTTTCCCAGACAAAACCTAGAAATCCACAAATCTCCTCCTCCAGACTCAATCACTGCAATTCTCCTTCCCTACACCAACGTTTCAGACTACTCACAGACTTGAACACATCTGACCCAAGTTCATGACCCTATCTGGCTCCTGGTCTTCTTACTAACTTCCAGAAAAATCGATGGAGTAAGTCCCAGTGACAATAAAGTTTAAATTAAGCACTCTGGCAGCTACATTTCTTTTGAACTAAAAAGACCACAAAGCTTTGGATGAACCAAAGGGATCCTGGGGCCAAAGCATTCTCAGCCAAGTGGCTCTGGCAATGGAGTAACACAGACTGTTTCTGACAAAAGCTGTAAAACCCTCAGTGTGGAGAGTTTTCCCTCTGTAAGAATTGCAGTCTCACTCATATGCCCTCTCCTGACCAACTCAAAATCTGACAAATAAATTAAAGCAATTTTCGTACCTTATGTCTGACTTCTCCTTAGGAGGAGAGCAGCTACCTGGAGGAGGTGCCATTTTTTCCCTCAACTGCCTAAAAAGTAGCCTAAGTACGTTGCACAGGCGCACTGCAAATCCTTGTTCTTACTATTTGCTGCCACAGCTGAAGCGTAACACAGTAGTTTTCAGAAACATAGTTTCAAATAAATACTCCTCCTCCCAAAGAATTAAAAACTTTAGACTATATCAGCAAATCTTTCTGTATAAGTGCCAGCAAGGTGAGAGGAGAGGCAAATGACTGCTTTCTTCCTGACACTTCCCACACTGAGACTGGTCGTGTTTCTATTTGCACTCATTTTTACTTTGCTGACTCAAACACTGATGCTCCAAAAATGTAAACAAGCACTGGATATAAAAATGCTAAGTGGATACATTAACTGAATAGCACAATGGGTTTTCAGCTCTCCCTCCACCTCTGGTTTTTCACTGCCATTAACATCCTTCCTTTCCTGAGAGAGGAGAATATATAGCAGTGTGAAAAGCTTAACAAATCCCAGATTCTGGTCAACTAAAATAAGAATACTGTCACCTAACTGTCACATCAGACTGAGGCAAAGAGGTACAAGATATGCTGTTGAGGTTGATCTGTACATCCTGGTACGCTGTACACATTCAAGGGGATGCAGAAATCCATTCAGCCATTTGCTTTTCACAGTATCAAACTTCAAACACCCTGTCTACAAGGATGAGAAAAACATTAAAATAGTTGTATCACTCCTTTCAGACAGAGTCATTAAGGGAAAAAATTCTTTGCAAGACTCATCTGAAACAGTGTTGACATGAAACATTGCAGGAGCTACTGAGAAAACATGAGCCATGATGCTGTCAGCCCATAAACATCCCCCATGTTACAGCCTTCATGACTAGAACAAATGGCACCAGCTTGTCAGCTCTCAGTGCCTTGCCACTACAGGCTGGATGAAGAGCATCAAGGGAAAGATTAGGCAAGGCACAGATGAAGCGAGTGGGAAGAAGAAAGCACATTGAAGTATCACTTTTTTGCTCTGCTCCTTCAATTACCCGCTTGATAACCGTGCAGTATCGGCTAGGGTTTCTGGCAGGAAAAACCTTGTCTGGAATAAACCCACAGAGAGATGTCACAGCTCCCAAAGCCGCAGATTAACTTTAGAGGCTCCAAGGAGAACATCCTTGTTATCTACCCTCCCAAAACCTTAAGGCAAAGCCTAGACCTCATCTGAGTACTGAAATCTGCAGTATAGGTGCTCATTGCTAGTGAGAAAAGGAGAGCACAACTGAAAAAAGGCACAGTGCACCATGCTATTTAACTCTTCTACTTCCTTCTTTTTGGAAGCTGTATTCTCAGCAGAATGATGCATGAAACCTACCTGAGACAAAATGGTAAAGGAAAGACAATGTTAATAAAGTTATGTATAGACAGCAGAAAAGAGGAAAAAAAAAAAAAAGAGAGAGGAAAAAAAGGGGAAAAAAAACCCAAGAAAGAAATCTATCATTTCAGCATTAGTTGCATAATGCAGCTTCAAAACAACATAATAAAAAGACGGGAGAAAGAAAGGCTAACTAGCACTTAAAATCCACATTACTTTTTCACACAAAATCTGTCACTATTATGTGCCATCATAAAAATCAAGTCACCAAGCTAAGAACAAAAACAATGTTACTGGTTTACAGCACATATAAATATATGAGACAAGAATAAAAAGTCTCTGCAAAAACTTTTAAACATTTTCAGCATGTATAAAACCCCCACATATTTTGACTGTAAAAACATGAAATAGGATAGTAAACATTCACAGAACCTTTAGCACAAGCAAGCAGAATTAATTAATTTTAATAGCAAGTCTGCCACAAAGGTTTGAAATGCTTCTAAAAATAGTCCAAAATATTAAAGACAGTTAAGCTGTGGTAGGTTTTGTTTATCTCTTTGTTTTATATAACAAGGAGATTTATCTTGAAAGACAACTGAAGTCTCCTTCCCCTGCCCTCTTTTTGCATTTTAATGGTGCTGCTCTATTATGCAGCATGCAATGCTAAAATCCTTACATGCAATTTAACCATTGTCTGCAGTACTTGTGGCTTGAATAAACTGCCTAGTTAATTAATGGCACTTCTTCAATTCTATAGTCTTTAGCCATTTTTCCCAGTAATCTGAGTAATACCTCCATCAATGAAAAGAAGTCTTGCAGTTCTTTCTCAAAGACCGTATCTTACAGTGCAATTCTGACTAGCCCATGTCGTGTAAACATATGTGTAAAGTCATCTGATAGTCTCTGCATGCAGAACTGATGGGGGAAGAGATTAATTTTTATATGTTAAGACACAAAAATATAGATATTGCCTGGCATTTTAAAGGCTCCTTTATGTGAACCTGTAAAGATCCTTAATAGGCACAAGATGCATTCTGATAAAAACCAAAATTGTTGCACACACTTCTAAATTTTACAGGCTGTAATTTTTTTCATTTTGTCCTTCCTTCCTTCCATAATTAAGGCAAATATTTGCTTTCCCTATAATGCCCCAGTTGCCTGTTTGTAGCTCCCTTTCATCATTCTGTCATCTCATTAGAAGGCTGTCTTCAAGATTTTTTTCCACATAGCTAGATGCTTGAGCATAATTAAACTTGATCAGTGTGACTACCACAATAGCAAGGTCTGCCTGAATCAAATGTGTGCTACAGCACCCGATTAAAACCAAAATGGCGGGGTGAATGGAAGCACAAATTCCTTGTTCCAAAGCAGCAGGCAAAGACGACATAGGGGAGAGGATGACAACATGGTCCAAACAGATGCAACATTTTCAAACACTTATAAATTCCTTATTTTTAAGCCATGTTCTGGAAGCTAGGTAAGGCTACTGTCTGTACTTTCAGCTTAGCTGTTCAGAACAGCTATTTCCCTGAAAAGATGGTAGCAACTGCAAATCATAGTCCACACATGAAAATCAGGGGATCCAAAGGCAGCCTCTACTATAATGGATTTATTAGTTAAAATTCCTGCCAAGAACTAAAGCCACACCAAAACCAGGAAGCCTGAGAGGCAAGCTCATGAAAGGCCTGGTGCCACTGGTAACCATTTGACAGCACTTCTTTTTAATTGGCTCCTACCTCCTGGCGAGAATTGTGCTGTAGCTCCTACCTCACAGCAGCCACTTGACACAGCATGGTGCTGACCCTATCAGGGATATGTAAGGAACCAAGTGTTGTACTAGCACAAAGATCCCACCTGACTACACCACTGGACCCAAAAAGTAGTACGCACCCCCTTCTTCATGTGAAGCTCCTTTTTGGGTGCTGGGCTCCACCCTGAAACACTGCAGGCAGGGTGCTGCAGACTGGGTGAAGGAAATGAAGCCTGCCCCTGCCTCATGCCTGTCAGGGAAAAAAGATGCTGAAGCACCTGTGGTTGCCATGGGAGTAAGGATGGTGAGCACTGGGAGCAGGGGTGATGAACAGCATGGAAACTGTCTTCCTGCACAGCTACTGCAAACTACAAAAGATTTACAAAAAAACCAACATACAGACCTTCTGAACCCTGTGCTTTGAGACAAAGTCGTTTCATCTGCTACTGGTCTCATCATTTCCTTCCAGTGTCTTGTAAGACCCTGTAGTGCACATGGTATCTGTTCCTAAGGCAGTCCTGCTTTTCCACTGAGAGTGGAATTTTGTATGATTAGACACAGAACAGGCTGAAACTTGGGGCCTGTATTTACACATTCTTAATAGTAACGCATGTTGTGTTGAGAAGAGACCACACACTTAATGCTGTAGGCAGCAGGATGCAAATTAAGTGTAGCTCACTGCTTGTATACCTAATTTCAAAGCAAACAGAAAGAAGTGCACTGGGAAAGTTCACACATACCTGTAGTCTGTCATGTCCTGGCCAAAGAGAATCCTGGCCAGTCCCTGAACTTCCACAGATAAAATCTTACAATAGGAAAGAGGAAGGGGGAAAAATAGCTTTCACCTGTCAGAAAAGTCTTATTATTTACACTAGCTGAGATGCAGGGAACAAATATAGATTAATAGCACCTCTTGGGATATCCAGGAATTAAAATATATTCATTAATTTTCATCAAGGCTTCCCTATATTATGGAGTAATCTCCTTCTGATTCCCTTCTCACACAGAAAAAGCAACAGAAACAACCCCAGTGAAGTCTAGGGAGTGACACTATATTGCTATAAACAAGAGAATAATAAGTCAGATCCCCCTACAGTTCTCAGCCAGTTCTCTCACACTGTGCTTTTCTCCATCGTGAACAGAGATAAGCCTCTTTAATAGGTAAAAACTGGGAGAAGGTGAGGGAGAGGATGGCCCAAAGGCAGCAGAATTTGATATAAAATGTCGCTAGGAGCTGAGCAAGAACACAGGAGGGGAGATTAAGCACTGGAAAGAAATTCTTTATGACTTGTGGGCTTAGAAAAAATCCTCAATTACTTACTGACATTTACTCTGTAATTATAAAAGAACCCTTTGGCTAGGCAAAACTCAAGGTTCTCTCACTTGGGAAGTCACTCTAACTACTTGGTATGTACACTCCCTCTTTGCATGGTATGACACCGCAGAACTGTATGAAGACAGGGTACAGCACTCTCTGATACTTCAAATTTACTCTTCATTCTAAGTATGCTCTTCATCCCTTCTTGATCCTAGGTGAGCTTTCTCACCAGAAAAATAGTCCACGCAACCCTGATAAGTAGGTTCTTTTACAGTCTCTTGTAGTCCTTAATAAAAACCCATTTCCAACAGTGAAAAGAAGGTCATACTCCTAAGTGATCCCATCTGTCCAAGTTTAAGCCACGTGTGACAGTCTGCTTGAGATACAGAGGACCCAGTTCTCCAAAGTCTTCCTATTGTGTGAATTTTTTTATTACCCTTAAGAAGCCATTGGTATAACAGCACTCTCTGCCTTGGCCAGATGTGTGCACTGGTTATAGTGTACAGAAGCAGGAAATACCTAAACGAGCAGGACTACAGACACACAATGAAGTGAGAAAATTAACTTCTAGTCCTCTATAATGAACATGCAGAATCACAATCAAAAAGCCAATGTATTGAATTATCTGAAGAAGCCCATAGCTCGAAGTCCAGATTCAAGACCTGGGTGTGAACCACAGAAAAAATTTGCTTATGACCTTCGCGAGAAGATCATCTGGCACCATATAATGCTGAGAAAGAAAGCATTGCAGTCAACCAGATTCAATCAACTGTTCTGTGACTCACATTAAGTTTGTCCCCAACAGACAAGGATAGCTCAAGAAATCCTGAAAAACAACAGAGCCACAAGAAGAATGACACCACTCTCTTCCTAAAAGAAAATGCAGAACAGTTGCATCTAGTATTAATAAAACCAGCCAATAACTTCACCAGGGCAAAGCAAGTACCAAGTCAGTTGAAAGGCACAACTATATGCTCAGTTTCAGCAGGACTGTACTCCAACCTGGCCATCTCTCTAGCTCTCATCCCATCTCTAGGCTCTCAGAAGACTTTGGGAAGCATTAACTAAGGAGTTTCAACAGATGGCATCAGCCACTAACTACCTCAAGAGCTTTACTTCCAAGCCTGTGCCAATGCACAGCAAGGCCACACACTGTCAAACAAGAAGATAGTTGGCAACACTGAAGCTCCAAACACTTCTTGCCTCCAACAGAAAGATGGTGGTAGGAAATTACCCTCCTCTTGCAGAGCTGCCACAGAGCCGTGATGAGGAGTGACAGAGGTGGTGAACAGGAGAGAATAAACAGGAGAATAGGAGAACAGGAATGAATAGGAGAAAAGATGAAGAACAAGACTTGAAGAAAAAAGGAGGATGAATGCAGCAGAAGGCTGAGGGAGAAAGTTGAGAACTGAAACATGAAGTGAACAGACAGACTATATTGAGCAATTTTTTATCAGGACAATAGAAAACTGATACTGAACAATACCTTCCCCTTGGAAATTTAACTTTCCAATTATGTTAA
Source organism: Actenoides hombroni (assembly GCA_024336885.1). Lineage (NCBI taxonomy): Eukaryota > Metazoa > Chordata > Aves > Coraciiformes > Alcedinidae > Actenoides > Actenoides hombroni. Next base: position 22,085,844 of record WUAM01000071.1, read on the forward strand.
AAGTCATGGGACCACAGAGTGTAATGTTTTCCAGGAATACTTTCACTAGCAATCTTCTGGGTGCCAGAGGGGTGACAAAAAAGAATAGTTTGAAAATATAAATTGAAATGTTGACATTTATCTTTCACTCACTATACGAACAAATAGATTACATTAGGCAACTGGATAGATGCTGAAGCTACTCTAGACTAGAAAAATATTCTGTTCTCATTTGCACTGATACAAATCAGGAGAGAAATTAATTAAGGAGATAAGCTAGTAAGGGTATCCATTTCCATATGTGGTTATTTCTGTGTAACATGCAAACTCCTTCCCCGCTCCGTTTGCTATTTTTAGCTTGAACTGAGCACAGTTCCTCACCTAGGACCTCAGTGAATCATATTTCCTTGTGCCTCCAGAGGCAAATACATTTAAATACATTTTAGAACTCTACTTCTTTCCTCCAGCTCCAGAGAACAGTACAAAGATGTGCCATCACTTAACATGCAAACCCCATAGTTAGGAGAACTGTGCAGAGCAATATCAAGCTCGTGGCTGGTTTTGGTCTCCGTTTCACTGAGTTTGTCAGCAGCAGTCTGTACCTCAAGCAAGTGATTTTCACACAGCTGGAATTGGCCATTATGTTCAAATGTGCTTATCTGGACACTGAACAAGTGTTTGTTTCCTGGAATAACCACTTATGGAACATTCAGATTAGAAAGTACAAACATATTGCCTAAATTGAAGGCAGTCAGTCACCCCCAAATTAAACACTCAAGATATTTCCAAATACAGTAGCAACTGAGTATCATACAAATGGGGTAGCCTCATGTTTAAAACACAGGACTGAGAGCTATTAGGTCTCAGTTTCCCCTCCTACTTCTGCTGCTTCTATTTTCCTCTTGATCTCAAATAAATTATTTATTGTCAAGATTTACATTTCTCCAGATTTAAAAAGAGGCAGTTAGACTCCCTGGCTTTAAAGAGCAGTGTTCCAATAATTCATTATTCTTTGCAGAAGAAATCTAAAATTATTAGATGTTGCTGCAGAAATGCATATTGTTAGTGCTATCATAGTCCACTAGCAATTCCCCAAAATAACTTTATCTTGAATGGATTTCTATTATTCTAAATGAAAGTCAGTGGTACCTTGAGTGTTGAGCCAGCATTCTTTCATGATTGTGTAAAATGAAGGGAGGAAAATAATGCACTTGTGATCATAATACAGTTTCCCTTTGCATTATTTTAACCCCATCATTTCTTTCAGTACCATACTACACACACATTAACCATAACAACAGCAAGCATGTGGAAGAAAAGACCCTTCCAAGTAAGCTCAACAGTGAATGGCAAAGGGCCATTGTAAATTCTGGAAATTAAACCAATGGGCTAGCTCATGCCCTGCTATAAATGATGATGTGACTAATATCATATGCTTAATTAGAGAAATAGTACAGAAGAATTTTTTAGTTGGCTTTTCCAAGATCAGCAAGTTTTGGACTCAACGGTTAGAAAAATTGCCTTCTTCTGAGTCATGCTGTTTGAATAAGGCTGAGAGGTCTCTCTGACAATCACCTGAATCCATTTGCTCATGTGAAGGCAGACATAGCCATATCTGTCACTGGAACTGCTTTTGCTGCAAATGCAGACTGGACCGCTATATAGAGCAATGACCAGTCATATGTTTTTACCAGTCCAGGCTGTGTCTCTGCTCAAATGCATTTTCAAGATAGCTGTATCAACAAATTAGGGGTAGAATTACAGACTCCTGTCTCAAACAACTAACTTTGAGTAAGACTGTGTAGCAATTGGAGTGAAAAGTGATGACAGGTAACTTGATACACTATCATACTTGCCTAATGAGAATGACAGGATGAGTTAAATTTTTGTTAACTGTGGAAGCACCACTTCTGAGGGAAACTGTTCTTAGAAGTGAACCATTTCACTTACAAAGTTCAAAGAGGTGTATTCTATAGTATATTAATGCAGCACAATTAATCCCTTAGTCCCATTACCTGTTGGTCATCTGGAGTCCATATGCCACAGGTGATCTGACTTTCCAAATTTATTTCTGAAGACCAGTGTCTTTGTCCGCTGACTGAACCAACCAGCACAAATCCATCTCTGTAGGAGATAAGTGCCTGAGTCCCATCATGGCTCCATGTGAAGTCGCTTACCTTAACATATCAAAGACAAGAAAATAGATATACAGGCCATATAGGAATTTTATGCTGTTTTAATAAAAAGCAGCACTGCACAGAACTAGACAGGGCAACTGTTAGCCCAGCTGTAGCTCTGATGTCATGGCTATTGGATAAAGCAACTGTCCTTGTAAAGTGTCTTTGTGACAGTTCTTGCGTATTCCGTCCAATAAAGAAATGTTTGATTTTCTCCTGTGCTTTTTGAAAGGTATAAAGCACCATTCATTGTCCTCTTCTTTTTGCCTCTCAGGGCTTGATCACTCTTGACTGCAGAGAAAATGTGTACCAACCTGTGCCCCACGATCATTCACAAGCTCCACAGACCATCTGCCTTCATATTGTATCCAAACAAATATTCCTCCATCTGCATCGCAGGTTGCTAATTTCTGGAATGGCTCGTTCCATCTCACCAGCACAACCTTAAAAGATGACAAAACAGCATTACTGAAACTACTTAACAAGAACCAGTTAAACAATACTGCAAAATAAACATCACTGCATTTAAATCCTACAGGAGACGTACAAAACAGCAATTTTCAACACAGCATTAGGGGCCTCTCAAGAGCAGCTGGAATTGTTTTGTCGTGGCTGTCAGGAAATGCACAATCTCTCACCGTCAGGCCTTTTTGGAAGGCAATAAAAACATACTGTATACTGGAACATAGGATTTCATTACAGAAGCAGCAAGCAAGAGGCCCTGTACAGACCATCCAACAAATTATTTCCCCCGCTGTAATCTCAAAGACTGTCAGACTCTATGTGAAATCATCACCTCTTGCTGACTTTAAATGAAATTGCATGCACTGGTACCAGATTGAATTAGAATACTCATATTAATAGTGACACAAAAAAACATCGCGAGTCGCGAATTATTGAAAAAAAAGAAATTGCGCAGAAAAGTTGCTTTGCTAGTGAGTGCAGAAAGAATGCTCTTATCTCTGCATTAGAGCTATCTGGGCTTTTCTGAGGAATTTAATCAAGTCTAAACCTATGAAATTGCTCTCTCATTCCTAATTAATATCAAATTAACAAATACAGTATCTCTTGAGACCTCAGTACAAAATTGAAAAAAGCAAGTCATCCTAGTGCTTGAAGCAGAAATTAGCAGTAAAACCTTTTTCTGTCTGTTAGTGACTTTTTTCTTTAGAACTTTTTTTTCCCAAGTAAGTTTTATCTCAAAAGCATGCAGCTATATATGGGACACGCTTACATTCATATACAAGACGATTCCCCCCCAGTTATTTTACTGAGACACAGTATATGCAAACAAAGGAAACATATATTACATAGCCAATCAGTAGATGTTAAAAAAATTAACTACTTAAGGGGCATCCATCTCTAAAGTTGCTTTTTCATAAATCTAAATAGAGAGATTAATCATCTAAAAGAGACAGAAAGAGAAGATTTTCCTAAAATATATTTTGCGTTTTACAGAGAAGGACTGATCCTCCTCAAGATTTCAGTCCTAAGATGAGCTTTGAGTAGACAGTAGACCCTTCACAATGAAACGAGCAGGTATTTTCAGAACTGGGATAACAAATATGCATACCTGAAACCTAAACTTGACAGCTGAAGAAAGATGATCTTACACTTGTTTAGCGAGTCCTGCACTTACTCATAGAGTGTCAAGGGTCAGAACTTCAGAACGTGTACATCAGTGGAGCTCACCAGTCTGAAGCATCAACCCTTGACCAATGAAGCAACCACAAGAAAAACTGTTTCTTCGTGCATATGTAAAGATTATGGGGAAGAGGGAGTATGATAAACCACCTCTCTGTTATTAAGGAGCTAAGAAGAATCTCATTTGAGATTTTGCAGAAAAACACTTGCTTCTACTTGATTATAAACTTGCAGCTGCACTCCAAGTCCTATTTCCATTCAGGTAGATTATAACATGGCACTAGATGGATTATATCACACGTTGGTTTGGAGGTTTTGTTTGTTTGTTTGAGGGGTTTTGTTTGTTTGGTTTTGTGTGTGTTTGTGTTTTTTGTTATTTGTTTGCTTTGTTTGAAAAGAAGTAAATAAAATATTCCATCATAGTAATATAAGCAGCTGTACTTTGGTAGAGGTTTCACTCTGTCCCTTCTGTCTAAACAAGAATAGCACAGATTTGTCTATTTTTCCTTTTTTTTTTTTTTTTTGAGTGTAAGTTCCATGCACAGAGCCATGGTTTCATCCACCCCGAGGCAAAATGACACAACGATGTAATTGCACTTTCCAGTAATGCCTTAACAGTATTATGAAAGAAGTGAAGAAAATCCCAAAGATAATGCTGAAAAATCTTTATCTTTAAAGGATGGGAATCATTAAAGATGACTATTGATAAGTGGAAAGTACTTAGCACCACTAAAAATCATTATTAATGCTTATACACAGCTCATGTTGGATATTTCATAGATCATACAGAATAAATTGCTAGAGAAAATTTAGGAACAAAAGAGAAAACTATTTGTTCAAATAACATGTGTTCCAGCAAACACCATCAAAGGTGCTACTACCTGTCTTAGAATTGCCCTCTTTTGTCTGGCAGATTTGAGACAAGCGTATGATTTTATAGATTAGACTGGCTGACTTAATGATAGAAATTATGGGCAAAGTGACAACAGTTACCTTGATGTAGTCTGTCTCTCTGCTATTTTTTCTAACATTGCTAACAAGAGCAATCTTGTTAAAACTTGAAGATAATTTTTGATTCAAATTCTGCAGAAGCTGCCCTTTCTTTGAATTTGATAAAACATCCAAGGATACATTTGACTGTAAACAAGATTAGAGTCTCCCTCTCTCCATCCTAATTAGATATGAATTAGTAACTTCCAAAATAAACTTACTGCTTTATAACCACAATTGAAAGTGAGACAATGATTTTATATGCCTTCTGATAATACGATCATAAGGCAGCAAATTTGCAATTTGAAAATTCAACTTCTTTAAACACAGAACAAATATTATCATTTTATGAAGTCATTTTAAAAGTGCTTCCATCATTTACATTTCACATTTGACTACAGGTGCTGAGTCCTCAGCTGCTTTGAGTATTTCCAGTTCCATTTTAGACACTTAACTTTACTGAAGCAGAGATACAGAAAAGAAAAAGGACTGCCCTAACTATGAAGAGGACTTTTATGTTGGCTAAAATGTAAAGCATATGAAAACATGCCCCATTGATAGTGCACTTAAATAACATATAACCTTGAATTACTTCCTCTGCAAAGAGGAATTTTATTGCTAACCCATAAATGCAAAGATATCATTACTTTCACTAACAGCTTCAACTCACAGGGGACCCATTTTTACTTCTGCCTTTATGGTTCTCTGCTTCCTACTTAGCATCTTCACACAGGTATTGAAGGACTAAACTGTTTTATCTTGTACCAAAAGAGCAAAAACATTGGTAAACAAAGGCAAGCTGTCTGTAGACCATCTGTGGTCCACACGGACTTTGTATATTGACCAATTGTTTTGGTTTGTTTGTGTTTTTTAAAAAATACTATAAAAATGGCAAATAGTGTTCTTTCTGCTCTAAAAACAAATTGGTATCACAGATACAGACCAGCTTAAAACCTGCTATCTCATACAGGAAATGATCTCCTAGGAATAAAACTTCAAGGAACTCTTTGTCTAATATATTAAGTACAAACTAAATGCCAACATATTGTCCCCAAATAGGATGCTTTCCATGAAGTTCAATGAGCTTTTGAATCAGGGTCTTTTGTTTTCTTTGAGCTCCTTTTTATACAATGCATAGTGGTGAAAAAATTGTTTCAAAAGTGCAACATTCAGCATCTTCAACAGCTCCATTTTAATTGTCAACTTGATTTTCAGAAATTAAATTTAATTAATCCTAAAGGATTCATTGGGGATCTCTCCCCAAGAACTGACTACATACTACAACACTGCAAGCACAGCAGAATCAGCAAAAACCAAAACCTTTAAATATTATTTTAATCACAAATTAAGGATATGTGATTTGTTATCTTCAATGTTAAAGAAATTGTTTATGTATAAAATTAAAAGGGAAAATATTATTAACTTACACTTGGGAGACAAGTTCATGCATTTATTTCCAGTACTATGGACTAATCAAGAATGAAATAAGTGATAACATTTCTCAGTTATAACACTGTGCAAGCTTAAGTTATAGTTTATGAATCTCAGTTACTTCCCCATACTTCTCATCTTCACAGATGCTCCATTTGGAAAGGACCTTGTCTTGTGGCAAAGGAAACATCTAGATTATTCTAATCAAAAAAACAGACAATAATTTATTTATTTTTTTCTTAAGATCACTTTATTATGCTTTAGAATTTCCATTTTCATTGACTCCAATTCTTTTTGGTCTACTACTGCAAATAACAAAACAAAGTCCAGTCAGTCCCTGGTCCAGAAGATTATTTAGTTTCTTAGAAAGACACTGCCACAGTAAGACCAGCTAGGAATGCTATAATTTATTAAAATCTTGATACAAAATTTTGAGTAATTGCATTTTTTGGAGTAGGAAATTTGTGATTTATGGTAAATGTGACCTGCCCCCAACAGAAGTGAAGTTTGGTGATTTAAATTCAATACATGCTATTGACACTCGTTAATATTTTTTTACATTTTCTAACACAGAAACACAGACCACTAAAATCCAAAGCATTCTTAGAGCTTTTGTTATTCCTAATTTCATTGCATGTTTTTGAAGGAGATGACTGAAAATACGATCAACCAGTCTTCCAAGAGCAGAAGTCCTTCATCTAGAACACCATACAACAGTTGTTACTGAAATCTTACCTCTGTAGTTCCTGTTTTAGGAACATAATTCCTATACAAGGGACAAACATCTAGGAAAAAAAAGAGGGTGAATAACTAAGGCAATTTGTTCCTACAGTTCCTTACCAAATTTCGATAGATTTTAATACTGATGCATTGTAGTGAGTCATAGTGAGTCAATTTTAAGTCTCTGATCCTCCATCCTTTTTACTGGGGGGCGAACATATCATCTAAAGATTGAGGTCTTCTCCAGCATTCCTTTTCAAATACACTATGGAGATCTGCTTGCAGATGGACTATTGCAGCAATAGAGAGTAGAGAATACTTAACAGCTAATATTTGATTACAGCACCATTTGCTGTACCTGGAGATCCACATTCCTTTATCTGGAAAGACCATTTCTGAAACTACAAGTGAATTAGGCATCTTTGCAGGGTGCACAGGATTTAACGCATCATAATTCCATCGAGCATAAGCAACACTAAACATTCTATAGAATTGTTGGCCTTCCTCCCCCCCCCCCCCCAATAAATCATACTAAATTTCTAATGGTATTGAAAGTGCTGATATGAATCCACCTTCCAAGCAGCGACAGCAAAATATCTAACTATTCTTAGGACAGAAAAAGTAATAAAGGAAATTGTTCTATTGCCTACAGGAGCAGAGTACAGGATTCAGTCTATCCAAAGACATCTTCCAATTCTGTACTTTTAGGAAAGTACTTAAATTTGTAAAGGAATGTATAAGGGTTGAAATAAAGCACTGGAAAAGGGGAGGGGAAAAATCTACCTAGGATCACTGAGCATCACCTATTTATTGCATTGGGCAATCCTATTATGCAACACCCTACTAAGTAGATTGGTCTTCATTCATGGTTACAAGTATAGAGAAATACATGCATACATATAGTGCATACAGTATGTACAACACACTGGCACACGTTATGCTTTATTAATGGCAACAAAGAGGAAGATATGTGTAATTATTTACCAATGAAAAAAGATGAGTTTATAGTGGGGAACAGAAAAGAAACATAAAAGTAAAGGGACCAGAGAAACCAATAACCATCTTTACTTGCTAATACAGTTCAGTGTGCTTCTCTACATAATATATAAAGATATAGATATACACAGATAATGTGTATATATATTACATACATATAACATCGGTATGTGCATGAACACACATCTATTAAATCCTTGAGGAAACTGTGCCAAATTTGTACATTTGTTGAAGTTATTTAACTAACGCAGATTTATATAATGAAAATGTAATTTAAAAGTGCCAACAGGTGCCCAGAACAAGCAGTAGTGCTGCAGGTAAACTGCTGCTTCTCACTATACTTCATCTATGACTAATATTTGGTTCTAAATGGTTCTATATATGCTTAGTTCAATGAAATGTAAAGTATAACTATTTTTAAAATATTAGAATTTTTAAAATAAAGGCTATTTAAGTTTCTTTCCCCTAACTTCTCATTCTGCAAACAGATTGTTTGCAATTGCTCTTACTTTCATCTTCACTTACAACCTTCATTTCTTACCATAACAATAATATCAGGATAATTCTCTCCATTTGAACTAGTTCAATCACACAGGCAAAGAGTTTTTTTGCGTATCACAGGCATAAATATTTTTCCTACTGATAACAGTAGACAAAACAATCAGCAGATGTGGTAGGCTGCCTCTTCTGGTGTGCCACCCATCTTTCTATCCTACTTGTCTTATATTGCATTCTCTAATGATACACTCCCTGTCTCTCCCACACCTGCAGAGCTTTGACTTTTTGTTTCCAGTGACATTACATCTGAGTGGAAGTGCTTTGTTTCCATATGGAGCTGTCAGTTTCCAAGGCACAATACATCGAAGAATTATTATTAAGAAGAAACTACTACTGTTAAGAACAAACATTGTGCTGCAGATAAAGAATGGCAAACTTATAGCAGTCATTGTCTACGTTTCTTGAGAAAACCTGCCAACTTACAGCATGGGCTGCACATCACAGAGTGGGTAATGAACGGTGACTGAGTTTTTGGCGACAGAAAACACCCCCCAAACCCTTTGTGTTTCTTTAGTCTAATAAGAAGAAAATTAACTCTCTTCCTGGAAGTACTGAAGTAGCCTCCAGATATCTCAGGGAGGGATGTCCTCTAACAACCCTTACTCCTGCTGCAGGAGAAGCTGCTGTCACTGGTGATGTGTGCTGACGGCACGGCAGCTGCTCACAGCCCCCGAGGGGGTCGGGTTCGGCTGCTGCCACGGGCACTGCTTTCCACTGCCACTCATACATTAGAAGTCTACCACTTTATCGCAGGATCCTACTTTTTCCCTGAAAAAAGTGTATTACTCTGCCAGCAGTTATCATCTTGCTTTTTCTGCTCTTTGAAAGGAGCTTCAGTTTCTATAAATACTATTTCTACAAATATAATAACATTCTCATGAGAGATAATACAAAAGTTACTATGGGTTTTAAAAAAATTATAAAAAACCCCAACATGTAAGGACCAAGTTTGAATTGCTTTTTTTTTTTTTTAAACTGGAAATCTGATTTCATGGTATAACATTATCAATAAGCTAAGTGTGACATCTGTGTCAGGTGGGGACCTGACCTTGCACTAACTGAAAATAGAATGAGGTTAATGGATGTAAAAGGTCCAGGTGTAACTCCCTACTTTCCTCTGATCACAGACTTTCCTGTGGCCTTCATATGAAAACCTGCTCCAAACCAACTACATCCCTAACTCAAAACAACTCTGATGAGTATGAGTAGGAATACGTTAGAAGCTCTGTGACATTTTGTTCAATGAGCTTGCTCTAATTTTTTTCCCCTTTCTCCTTGGCGTTTGTTTTCATAATGCTCAGAGCACGCACCAGTCTGAAAAGGACAGATCATGTGCTCGGCTGCAGAAAGAGAAGAGGCCATGTAGGAGCGGTGCAGTTTACCAGCAACATCATTCCAAGTAGGCACAGGGGAGGTAATCACTCACCCAGCACTCACTCGCACTCTGTGTGAGTGGCTGGTACCCTCTGCTAGTAATAGTGTGGTTGCTCACCCCCTGGAAAGAGTGTTGATGTTCCCCAGCAAGTTTTGTCTATTTGCTTCACAGATGAACACCACACATGCCTATTTTTAAAAGGTATCTTGGGGTTGGCATCCAACCCACCACATTTACCCATTTTTGAAAGGTATCATACAGTTGGCATACATTCCCCAGTGGAAGGCAACCTGACCTTTAAAAGCTCTAGGGGATGACTTTGGCAAATAGGCAACTGCAAGAAAAATATGTTTTGATAGCTACTTTGAGGAGGGAATGTACTTAGTGTGAGTAAGATGTCGTCTTAAAAATACCTAAACTGACAACATCTCACCAAATACATTTAGGAGCCTTGATAGTAAACTGCCAAGATGAGGACTGAGAAAGGCTCTAAAGATTCACAAACCTCCTTACATTTCTTACCTTATACCTTTCATTTTAAGAAATACACCTCCAAAGTCTATTAATGACAAAGATTTCCCATGTAATCCTTTTTTATGTTCATGGAACACAGAACATGCTGTCTGATTACCTACTTCAAAGCAGAGCATCCCTGATACCCCTCACAGGTACCAAACAAGAAGTGTTACGTTCCTACAAATGAAATGGCTCACAGAGCTAATTTCAAAGGAATTATCTTTTAACTTTGGAATCATCACATTTTATTGTGGCTTCAAAGAGCTACAGTTATAGGGGACATAAAAAAACCCCAACCAAACAGAAATTAGCCATATCCAAGGTATATCCAACATATATGTTTGGGCAGCTGGGGACCTTCGATGGGTCAAGAAAGGACAGGAGATACAAATCTAATGTGGATAACAAGATGCTGGTATCTGGCTACCAGTTCTCATTAAAGTTTCTTAACTACTTCTTCAAGGGCTATTAATAAAACAGTTCAGTATAATCTGAAGGAAAAGAATTAAGGCATGAAAAATCAGAAATCAATCACCCGTATCCATGAGACATCCATACACTATGTTCTTGGAAGGGAATGGATAGAGGTCAGCTCATCTCCCATCACACAAAGAAATGACAGTGGGAAAGAGTAAGGTGTGCTTCTGACTCCCTTCCCTTCACAAGGATGCTTTAAGTCCCAAAAGCTTTTTCACAGAAAAGATAACTGTTTGTACAGAATTTTAGAGTCATGCCACGCTCACTTCCAGTGAGGGAAACTCCTTTATAACACGTACGTTACAACGTGTATCTATAAGATACAATGGTCTTGCTGTCCTTAAGCATTTCTGCAAGATACTTCTGTTTAATTGCCCATACATACTCCTTAGAAGTGCAGAGGCCAGTCCGAGCTCACTAAAAATAAATCAAAACTGAATGTTGATAAGGATGAGCAAAGCACTGATATATAAAATCGCACTTTCATAACCTTCCTTTATAAGAAGAAAGATCTTGCTTTGTTCTAGTTTCCTTACAGATAAAACCACCATAATAAGAAAAAGGAGAGATGACTATTCTAGCTAAAGATGAATAACTGTTTTTGCCTTAAGATCAAAATACTCAGAGCAAAAAAGTTCCCCCTATCTCTAGAAAATCACCAGTGAACACCTTTAGGAAAGGTCCATTGCTGTTAAAAATAAGACACATGGCATAACTGTGCAGAGCTGGCAGTTCCTTGGGTTCAAGCATCTACAGTCAAGTATCTTCCTGCAAGAAAAAAAGCACCAGATTTAAAATTCTCTGGTATTTAGTCCATGTTAAATTAAAAGTACAGAATGTTCATTTCACTTAGGTTTGACAAAATTACATTACAGATGGTATAAATCAGGACCGTTTTACAACCTTCACGTTTACATTCACTTTTGGGCTGTGTATAAGAAACTCGGTGTAAATGAACCTCAAGCTTTAAAAACAAGAACAGCTCACTGATATCCACCTATGCATCATCACCATGTGTGAATTCAGTGACCATGCACATCTTTGTTGGAAGTTCCAAGGAGAGGGGGTGGGGGAAACACCCCACAAGACAGATTTAAAATTCCTTCTGTCTTTTTTTCTGGCTAAGGATACAGAAAAATACTGGAATTCAAAACAAACACTCTGCAGCAGAGCCCGTGGCTTTTATTCTGACTCTTCTTTGCAATCAGGCACAAAATACTGTTTGGAACCATGCATTATATCCTAGATGATGGATCACCAAATAATTACAAAAAAGAACCCCAGAGGAGACAGGAGAACAATAAACATTATAGAAAACCATCCTTACTCAAAAAGAACTAGCTCTGTTCTGCTTCCTCAACAGCAGCTACTAAGGAATACCTACAGTATCTTTCAACCCTGTAACTGCTATCTTGTTTGGGAATACTCCCAGGGTAATGAATTGATGGAAAAAGTCAGTGAAGTGACTATGACAGACACACTCTCTTATATTTGATCTTCCCAGTTTGGTGGTTAAAAATTCCTGATGAAGTAATAGTCAATATAATTTTGTAACTTTACATATATATAAATATATATATATATATATGTGCATGCACAAGAACACACACAAAAAAAACCCAACCCAAACCAGCCCCCAAAACATTTGCACTACTAGGAAACTTCAAAGGAAACTCATAAAAATGTAATTTTCAAGAACTGTGCTAGTTAACACAGAGAAAGGAGACAACACAAGTTTTTCACCTTTGGGAGTCTGTTCTGAGAAGCGTTAGTAAAATAATGACGACTCATTAACACATAGCAAGCATCTGCTCATATCAAATATACTAAGGTAACATGTAATGTTTTGCTCATCAGATAATCAAACTCATACAGCATGGTAACTAGGTAACATTATTCCAGGTTTCTGAACATCATAATTTGTGGCAGAGATTTTATAATCAGCAGCCGGCCAATGACTGTCTTGATGATTTTACGAGGTAGACTATAACTTAGCTTGCACCTGGTTAGCTGAAATCACTGTAAGAGTCCCCCAGACAAGCCTGATATGGGACTAGACCAGCAGCACGAGCTTTGTGCAAGCTCTATCCACAGAGATGAAATTCACCCTTTAAGAACTGCAGTAAAAACTTAATTTTTGTCAGCAATGTAAACAGAAAATATCTTCAAATTCAGAGGCAAGTGTCCAAAAGCGTTGTCCAAAGGTGATTATTTCTCTGACAGCTACAATACTTCAACTTTATTTTTTTCAAATGTTAAGGAAGTAAAAATAATCCAAACTTCAGTAAGAGCACAGATCAGCTCTTCAAATCTATTAACATTCCCTGGGTGATAATAGCTGTTCACTAATCTAATTAAGGTTGAGTTATAGGGTGGACTGGAGGCAAATGGTATAGCTGGGCATTTCACTGCTGCAGTGAGACTACTGTACTATCCCAAATTCCCTAAGAAATACTCAGCTATCGCTATCCTGGTCATCAAATCCAACTGTAAGATCTCTCTGTGAGTTAACAAGCAGTGGTAGAACATTTCTCGCCATCTGAGGAATATCAGTGACCATAAATTAGTCACAGAAACTGAGAAAAGAAAGTACTCTCTATTGGGCTGCCTGGACTGTCTTTGTGTGACTCACTGAGACTGTGCATCTCTAAACCTTTTGTGAGAATGACAAGATTTCACCACCTGCTTTAACTTTAACCACAAGGCTACCACTTGAACCCTCTCCACCTGCCTGTTGCCCTTGAGTAGGTTCATTTGTAGGATGTTCAGCTAATGGCATTTAAGGCAGCTGTTGAAGAGGCTGTATAAATGCTGAGATGGACACAGAAAACAAAATGGAAAATTAAATGATGCCAGGGAGGGACTGAGCAGTAAAACAGGGAACAGAGAAAAGGCAGCACAGCCACTCAGCGCTTGCACCTCTCAGGACAGAAAAGTACTCTGAATTAACAATACAAATAACTACAAATCACAATATTAACATGCAAAACATTCAGTATAGCATATTACAATAACTGACACAACAGGTATCGAAGACGAATTGCTTTGTTAATATATTAGCCCTATGGAGGCTCTGATTCAGGCTTGAGACATGCTGGCCCACCTAATTTGCAGCTGATATGCTACAAACTGCTAGTAATGTGAATGCGAGCTACAGAAATGCCATAGTTTACGAAATGCCAAATAGCAGATTTTGAAAATGCCATCCTTGCTTTGGCTGGCCTGCAATTCTGCACAGACTCTCTAAGTAGTTTCATCTTCATTTCTTACTTCTTCATGGAATATAAACTACACCATGATACAGTTGGCCACATGACTAAAACTTTTACTTAAGACTTTCCAGAGAATACAAAGGAGCTATAAATAAGGGGTTCAATCAGTTACTTGGATGGAAGGACAGCAACAGGCAAAGTGGACAACCCAGGAAAGCTACTCTTTTTTACTGCTACAGCATAAAGAAACATCAACCAGAAGAGACCCTCACGTTGTTAGAACTGCATGGTTTATGAACGAGGACAGCTCTTGAAGTTTTCACCCTTCAAGATCAAGCAACAAGCAGGCTAGGGAAGTGCTGCAGGGAAGGCTAGCTCTACAGAACTGTAAAAGCACGTTATTTGCTCAACACACTCCAGAGGCTTTGAACTATGGGTCGGGAATGAGTTCCCTTGGCTTCCTAATGGAATATAAGGATCACCATGAGGCCACCAGATCATAAAGGCGATAGGCAACACGTATCTGACTGTCTACGACAATCCTTGACCTCAGCGAACACAGATATTAACAAAGATATTAATTACCTGTGGAGCAGAAAGGAGTTTCCAAGGAACTGAGCTAAGACTGACTTCTCAGAGACCAAAAAGCAACAATATTCAACCTTTAACAACCCAGCCAGCATATGAACCAGAGACTAGAGATGAAAGTTGTCTGATCTGTAGCCAGGAGCCCAAGCCAGCTAGCTTATAAGCACTACATCACAGGAAAGAAATTTTTATAGTTTAGATAGCTTCTCCTTCAGCTCTCTTAAAAGGAAAAAAAAAAAGAGGAAAAGCAGTTAAGATGTACAGACGCTTGTTTGTTTGCTTGCTTTTTCCAGTAAAATCCTCCAGAAAGTTTCACTAAGCAAAGTTAAGTGGATGTTTTTTTATTTCAAGTCACTTCCTTGTCAATGAGCATCTGGAATATGACCACGACAAAAACCTAGTGAAGGAATCAAGTGTATTTAGGCAAGCCCGTCTGTGCACTGCTTGTATGTTATCCAGATACCTTTCCCCTCTTTCCAGTCATATGAAAGTTTCAATGCAACCATCTCTTCTTTCAGGCTTTCCATAAAGTCAAAACTAATCTGGCTAGGCACAGCAAAGAAGCACAGGCAGGTGGCTCACCAAATTTTTCCAAAAGCAAATCGTCTTCTAAATTAAAAAGGTAACTCCTCTACCATTTTATTTCAAAGCAAAGGTATCAGTATTTAAACAACAGTTTAAACCTGACAATTTCTACATCTCTGTCAAACACCCTTAAAGAGTTAGCCAGTTACCAACTGGAATACAACAGTAAGCTTACATGCAACCGGTGCTACCCTGCTTAAGAGCCTGTCCATGTCTGTGCAACCAAGCCTTCTACAACAAGCCACTGCAGCTTTCCTCCCATGACAAAGCCTTCTTCCTGCCCTTCAGGCCGGCGCATGCTCCATGTTTAAGTCTTTTATCTCTATGCTTTAGATATTTCCCAAGAAGGATTCTTAATTGCATACACAAGTAGCAGTGTAAATTGATCCTCTCTGCAGTCAATTCTGTATTTTTCCTTACTAACACTGCTGTTGTTGGGTTTCTTTACTGTTGATTCATTTGCAACATTTCTGTTGCCTTCATTTGGGGGGGGGGGGGGAAGCTCCGCACCTTTTTATTAATTAGTCAATAAGACAGGATTTCTGCAAGAAACTGTGGAATATATATTAAAGTATGCAAAACTAAAAACACAACATGGATTTAATAGGTATCATTAAATAAACACTGCCATAACACAAGAGACTGTCTACAAGCACTACAGGCCAAGCTTTCTGACTGTCATGGTTCTAGGAAGTCCCATTTCAAAAGCAGAAAACACTGCCACCAAACATCCCCTTATCAAGCAGCAATGATATTACTTCAGACTGGGCTGAAGAAAATACTTGTCTTAATTCTATGCACAATTTTTGTTTCTTTTCTTTATGATACTATACAGAATTTAAAGTAATTTTTTTTTTTTTTACATTTTTGAGAGTTTGAAAAGCAAGAAAAGTAATTGAAGATATTAAGTATTGGATTAAAGGCAAATAATAAAACAAAAACTGCATACTGGCAAAGTGGAGTTATGCAAAGTCAGCAGCTATTGGAATGATGTGAAAAACCAAGGAAGGTAAGACATTATTAAATGTTACTGTAAGTAATAGGATGATATTCAGAAAACTGTATTTTAGGTTAACTATCAAGTAAAACTTCCAGCAATGAAAGAAATTGTGGAATAGTCTTCCAAAAGAAAAGGTGGAATGAAGCCATCCTTTGGAAACACTTCATAGAAATTTTCATATAGCATTAGAAGGTATATCACAGGGACTTAGTGTGTGTGTGTGTAACTGACCACACATTGTTATAGCAGCTCAGTGGTCCCATTATTAAAACATTATTTTCTTATTTAACTAAGATTTAAGGAAAAGAATTGTGTTTTATTAATAAATACAACAATACATTATTTTAATTTTCTCATTTTTTAATAGAATAGTATCACTTTAAAGCTCACTAGAATGCTGAAGTGTTGCACATGTGTGGAATAACAATATAGTGCTTCAGTAAAAGTATGTGATAAAAATAAAGATATAGTGTTGTTCTGTGCATGAAGGTGAAGGCAAATGATCTGTGTCTTTATATAGCCATGATTAAATCACATTTTTTGTGTCTGTCTATAGGCTGGGTCCATATGTGATGGCTGCCTAGATGGTCTGCCAGCTACTTTCATGTCTGCATGCAGATCTGCAAGCTATCAGTCATTTCAGTAGGTTTTGCTCTGTATGGGCTCTTGATACACTTTGAAAGGTTAGTCTGCTAGCATTTTCAGAGCACAGCATCTTCCGAAAGAACAACAGATGGAGTGAAACAGTCTGGGAGTCATTCACTTTTCTGAGAAACCTGTAGTAACAAAGCAGTGACATCACCAGCATAATGACTGAAGAGCTCCATTTGGAAATTAATTGTTTATATTATTAAACAGCTAATGATCTCGAGGGGGGGGAGCTAATTGTATGAGGTGGTTCTGAGTGGATCATATCATAATACAGGAATCAGAGTGTCTCCCCCTCTCTAAAAGAAGGGAGATGGAGGGTTAGGGCAACAGATCAAAAGTCAGTAATGGGACCCAAGATCCAACAAAGAGTGATCTTCACCAGTGGAAGTCCTCTACACAGTACTAAAAAGTATTCTGCAAAGGACTCAAGGATGCTGTATGAACCATCAAGTACCACAATGTCTGGAGACACAGGAGTGAAGGAGCCTCAGTAAGCTAACTCATGACCAAACTCAGGTTGCCCACGGCAGGAGATAAAGCTGAGCTAAGCATCCTTGAAAAGTGGAGCACAGGGATCCCACAGCTGCAGTTCTCAGCCACCAGCTTCCTCCACCATCCCCTGTCCCAGAACCTCAGCTGGAAGGCAGACACATGGCTCGTGGCAATCACTGCCACCTCCTGCTCTGTGGTCCATCTGTACAGCCCATCAGTCAGAAAATTTTCAGCAAGCCTCCATGACTTTCAAGACCCACCTGGATCTGTTCCTGTGCAGCCTGCCCTAGGTGTTCCTGTGTTGGCAGAGGGGTTGGACTCGATGATCTCCTGTGGTCCCTTTCAACTCCTACCATTCTATGATTCTATGTTGGCTCCAACCACATCCTTGCATGTCTATATCCCACTTTGCTACTATTACTACATGGGAATTCCTTCAAAGTATGTTTCTGTAGGAAAAAACCAACAAACCCACTGTTGTACCCCATTATTACTGGTGGCATTTAGGATGCTAACACCTGCCCACTGTTTTGTATAAGCCATGGCAGGGGCACCCTGCCTGGCCAGCAACCCTCCTGACACTGCACATGTCACCAAATCTCAGACTCGGTCTCAGAAGAATGATTTTGCTCTTAATGCAACATTTGCCAGAGCTGACACCTTTGTGGAAGAGAATGAGCATGAGTCAGGGAGTCCTGGCCAGTGTCTCTCAGAAGAGAGTAAGGGAGTGCAGAAGAGGCAGCTAATGAGCAACCCCTCAGTGCCCAGCCTGACTCCCAGTCTCACATGATCTTGAAATATTAGATTTATGAGCACTAAAAATAAAACCATGTGATGCAGACTCATGCACTGGCGAGTCTGTTGTTATGCAGTGAAACCACAATAGCTGAGATACTGTAGCTATGAGCCAATCATCTAAAGTTAATAGTTTTATTTGCATTTATGATCCAGTTACTTAACACTATTTTGATATAAATTATGCTAACCTTTTTAATTTTTTCTAAAATTCTATTATTATTACTGCATAGGCACACACATGATTTATTACCCATTGATTTCCTAAAACCTCTCAAGTAGGGTGGGTTTTTTTCCATACCATTTCACTGATTCCAATTAGCACGTTTTATGTTATGCTTGCCATTTGAAGGCCAAATATCAACATTTTCCATTAACATTTTGGAATTACCTTCTGAAAATTAAGCAGAAAATAGTTCATTTTTCTGCATATATAGCTTTCCTTTCTCAAGAGGAATTGATTTCAAAAGTCCTCTCAAGTATCTGCCTCATACCTTTAAGATCTGCAGACAACATCATTAATTTTTGTTCGGGGTGTTTTTTTTTAATTATCCTAAAATATCATGTCACCTAAAAAGAGGCATAACTCAAGAGAATAACTTTACACCAGCACTGAGACGAACGCATTTGTAAGACTGCAAGTACAATTCCCAAGTAGGGTACTATCAGGTAAAATGGCAGGACTACCTGAACTGCCTGGTGTCTGGCAAGTGTTAAAGAGTCAAATTCATTAAGGGACAAATATAATTTAACACAACCAAAAATCAAGAAAGACGATGAACTAACTGCTCATCACCATGTACTCACATACATATCACATACATATCATGTACTCACATGCATATATCCCTGAAAACTCTTGCCTACTGGAAAGGCACCAAGGACATGTGCTTTTGTAGGCAAACAAAAAGGTTTCCTTAGTTTAGGTTTGCCTATTTACCTCACCAGTTGAAAAGACGACATCAGGTAAAGACAACAGTTGCTTATGTCATGCCTTTCAGTCACTGTAAGTGAAATGAACTCCAGAACAGAAGTGCTGAAAGCACTCTTGCTTTAAGGGCATTTTTAAGAGATTTAAGATATTTTACTCATATACATCACGCACATATGACCGAAAAAACCAATTCCACACCTTCTACTCAAATTTACAATGGCATCAGTTCCTGACGTTATTACACTTCTGGAATCCTGTACCTGCAAGATTCTGTTTATCCACATGCCTTGGTGACTTCAAGAGATTGAGAACTACCCTTTCCATTCCCTAGGCTACTCTGTTCAGCCAGTGTCTGAAAACAGACCGTACCGCTCTGAATTCAGGCATCACCTACACAGAATGCTCTTTAGTGACAATCAGAACTGATTACACACCTTTTATACAAATATTATATAAATTACACCACTACAGTCCTACCTAACAGTTGAAGCCAGGAAGAACAACCAGCAAAAGAACAGAAAGATAGCCCCAGTAGCCAGAGATTGTCTCAAAATCTCAAGTGTGAGGCTTAATATCCCCTTCAAAATTGGTCACCATGGATTATGGCAGCTGTAAATACTTCTGATATCCATTAGAACAACCTTATAAAAACCTTGCTAAATGCTTCAGCCTAACAACTTACTGCCATAGTGACTTTCATAACAATTACAGATCTGAATGAGAATTTCTTTTTATCAGTTTTGGAATTTGCAGCCTTCTGATTCCTTTAAATATCCACTTACTTCAGTGCTTTAGGACAAGGAAAACAGAAACCACTCCAATCTACCTCCTCTATTACCGTTTACTGGTTTATGCAGTTTAGCACGTCTCTTCTCTGATTCATCTGCTTTCTAAGACAAAAAGTCACCATTTTGTTCAGCCATTCTCCACAACTGAAACATCCCCAATCCTTTTTCAGTTTCAGCTTGTGTTCCCAGAACTCCCACTAACTCTCAAGTGCTATTTTGAGGTGAGATGAGGATGTTCCTGATATGTCAGCTCTTTTGGTATAATTCTCCATGCTATTCTTTTTTACTTTTCCTACCCTTAATGGTATGTGTTCAAAATTACTGGGACTTCTTTTACTACTGTATTTTTCACATCAGCTGCATACTGAGAAAGAACTTGTTATTCGCAGGTCTAGGTCTTTCCTAAACAGATGTCTTCATGGAGGGGTGTAAGACTGACAGCCTTATAGCTCCCCATGCTCAGGGATCAGACATTACTTAGACACTTCTCACTTCAGCCTTTTGGCAGGGCTAGTGGGACAGGCACAATCCCACACTAGTGCTGCTTCATGCCTGTGAGAACAGTCCCCACCAGTCTAAACTGGGGATTTATCAATGTACCATTGTTAGAAGGTCTGATTAACGCACCCTTTGCTTTTGTCTCCAATACAGGTTTTGTCTGCAGCGAGGACTGGTACTACTAAATAATTTAACATTTCTGCAATGTTCTACTTTCCTGAATTGCTCCCTTTGCACTTGGCAAACCATCCAGCAGGTCCACCAGTTATCTCATCAATTTCCAGCTTCCCATTCACTGAAAGCACTCTCTGTTTTTGTTCCTGTTCCTTCATCTGTGTGCTCCACTGCCAGTATTTCAGTCTTTTGTGTCCCATTTTTACCTGTTGTATGATTACCATATGAGCTTTACTTTCCTTTAGGAGTCCTACAGCCAAGTACCTTCCGAAGATGGTGGTTTTCTTCTCTCCAGGCAAGGTGCACAGAGAGGACCATCCAGTTACTAGATCCTGGCTGCAAGATCTCAGGACAGAGACATTGCCTGGAATCTGCTGTGGATGGGGGAACTGCCACCAAATATTCTTCCTCTGCTTTTCTTATTTGCAGGGATAAAGCACTCTCGGCGCGTGAGCTTGTGTAAGGGATCACTCTTACTGTAACTTTCTCCCCATTTGTAGGATCTCAAAGCACACCAGAAGGTAACAAAGTAATCTCATTTATAGTTTAACACAAAAAAAATCAAGTATTTTTCTGCAGTCATTAAGAGCAGAATCACAAGTATTAACAGTTCAAAAGACAAAAAGCTAAAAACTCCAATATTTTTAAGTTAAATTCATAAATTTTGGGTCTGAGACATGACGTTTGACTGCTTTTATAAACAAACACTATTGACTTTAACTAAGAAACTCAAGACAATTAATGAGATGATCCCCTACTGACCCTTTGTCTCCTATTTTTTTTCCTAGAAGATAAGGAGTTAATAGCTCCATGACAGATTCTGGTTGAAAATCACTGCCTCTTACTCTTTGCCCTACTAATCACATTTATATAGCTCCTATACGTACAGCACTCCAAACATGAAATGTGCCCCTTTGCAGCATCTAGATGCTACAGATGAAGAACAAATAGAGCATGTTAAAAGTACATGTACAAAAAAAAAAAAAAAAAGCCAAAAAAAAAAAAAAAAAAGGAGCTAGTTTTTGAT
>WUAM01000071.1:22107550-22138242 GCA_024336885.1 Actenoides hombroni
CCCACAAAAAGAGACATTTCCACTTTGTCGAATTCTAAATGCAACAAATAAAAAACAAAAGGAAAAGATAAAAGTAAAGTGAAAAAAAAAAAAAAAAAAAAGCCAAAAAAAAAAAAAAAAGGCCCATGTTGTTAGATCCTTTCATTATTGATAAACATAACATGCTTTTGTGTTCTGTGTTACCTAGGCTCAGCAAGTATTTATTAGGCTACTTGGTAACTGGGCTCAAAACAAATGATATTTGACTTGCTTTAACAAGACAGGACATTGCCTTCCCTGAAAAGTAAACTGACTTGATAGTTGCACTATGCAATACTCTGGTTTTCTGAACAACAAGGCTGTGACTCTGCAAGTAATTCTTATTGTAGCACTAAACAGAATGAACACGGTTTAGCTGTAAGCGAAACAAGGCACTAGTGAAGCAGTATGAATCGATGCACGCTTGCAACAAAACTTAGGGCTCTTGATTAGTGCCAGGGCAGTTTTTAGGATCGATACAAACACTCCCACATCAGTTGAGTGAGATCTCCCAAGTGTCGTGCTTTTATAGCAGACTCAGGAAGAGCTGCTGTATGTATTTTCTTCAGTGGGCAAAGCTCCCATCTCAGCTGCTTGTGCTCACGCCTGTTTCCCATCTTACTGTTCCTTCATTTGTGCCAATGAACAAATTTACCACGTGAGTGGCCACACGGTAAATCAGATTATAGAAATAATATCTCACAATGATTAAGTGCTGCTGAACTATGGTGAAGGAAAATAAGTTCCGATATCAAAAGGCTGTCCATGAAACTGCATTCGTGCCACTTTGGTCCCACTGCAGTGATGGAAACAGGCTGGCAGCACAACAGAGCATGTTCATCTGATGGCGATGGCCTCCTATGCCCAACACAGCTCAACTCCTACATGAGTTTCATCTGGTTTGTTGAACTCCAGAGCTGAAGAAAGGTTGCAAGTCCTGCAGAGCTCCAAAACCCGCATGCATTCCGGGGGAGCTTTCGGCATGCCTTGCCTCAGCCGAGAGGAAGCCTGCTGCTGATGTAGGGCCTACAGCAAGGACCACCAGGCACTGGGAAACGCAAAATCTGAGATGTCTGCTGGTGAGGTTTTACAGTAATGTTGACAACATCTAAACACAGAGGCCATCTATGGCCATTAAAGCCTATTCAAAGCAGCAGGAAGAGATTTATGAGTTAAGAGAAAAGAATCTGCTCTTCTCACCATGAGGCTGACACACATTTTAAGACTCTCTGCTTTGCTTCCTAGCTATAATTTGAGAAAATATTCAGATCACGAGTGAGACTGGTGAATTTTGGGGGATTTTAACACTTCTATTTTGGATGCAAAATTATTGGCATCTTGTCCCAAACTGGCATCACAGTCAAAAACAGAATTCATGATTGAAAGGTTTATTTTTCTTTCTTCCACAGTACTCTTTCCATCTCCCACACTCACTATAAATAATGCACAACTCTCATGTGAAGTGAATTAAAAAAGGTTGAAGGCCAGAAATATATACTCCACAAGCAGGGCCTAAAAAAACCTTTCTTTTTGGGCAGCTAAGTGTTCCAGGCTAACTTACCCACCCACTCAGCTTGTACCCAAATCTAGAGTATACGATAATTCATCCACATTAAAGAGACTTTTTTTCCATATTGGTTTTCCATGAGCTTCAAGCTCTGCATACTCTCACTATTCAACAAGGCTCTCATTTGAGACTCATCCCAGCTTATACAGCCCAAGCATTTGAAGTCTAGGCAATACTTTTGAACATTTGTGGTGAATCTTATAGAGTCCAGAACCTGACTCTCTGAATGCAACATCTAAGTTGTTCTCTTTTTTTTCCACAGGGATTTATCGCTATGCAGCAAGATGGGAACCAGAGCTCCAGATGCAAGGATAAAATTGACAAAAAATATTGTCTTAATCATAAAGAGCTGCTATTTAATCTATAGTCACTACAGTAAGGGGACAGCAGTGCTATTCCTAAGAAGAGAAAGGAAAATTACAAGGCTTCCATAGAACACAGACTAAGATAACTTCATTAACCTTGATTTTTTCCCCCTCTTGCTAAAACAAATCCATAGCAGTTAAATCATCTTTTCTAATTATACTCTCTGTTTCCAAAGAATACACTATCTACACTTTGGCATCCACTTTATATCACCACTGTGTGGTATTTTACACAATTTACAGCACTGTATTTTGTTCACCAGTCAAGTTATCTCATGCCTGTTAACAGCAGAGCTATGGGCAATGCAGCTCTTCTGTGACAGTGCACTGGAGTGTCACTAGAATAAATACTAGGAAAGAAGTTCTCAGCCTGGGAGTCATGAATAGCATTCAGGAATTGCAATCACCCTCTCTTTTCTCAAAACAGGAGGTGATCCAAAGAAAGTGTTTTTCTAATGAGAGGTCAGTGCACAAAGACAACCGTTCTACAGTAGGGGACTGAACAATCTGCAGTGGCTTAGGGGCTATTTTCAACCTGCAATTGATCAAGGCAAATATTATGACAATAGATAAATATGAAAAAAGCAATCATATCAACTTGTCAGGGAAATTTTAAAGACTCCTAAGAACAGCTACAGGCACATCATAGAAAATGTAGTCAGCCACAAAGCCAGGCTTGCAAGGAAGAACTGTGTCACACAGTATAGAACCAACAGCTCTCCCAAAGAACCACATGGAAATGCAACATAAAATGTGATTTACTTAATACGTTTCCAATATAATGTTCTGTGGCACTTTCTTCTCCCTGAAAAAAAAAATTCTGTACCTTTTCACACAGATCAGAGACAAAAGAATATCAAAATACTTTTATCCAACTCTTGGCTTGTGTTACCTTACAAGGACAGGTTACAGAAGAGGAGCTAGAAAGAGACTGAAAGGAATACTGCAGTTAAGAAAGCTATCAGCCTCTAAAGTTCACAAGCATCTGTTTCTTCAAAAATCTGCTGAATTGGGCTAGTTCCCAAAAAGAACATCTAAGCACTTTAATCTGCTCTCGTATCAACTTCCCAGTGGAGTTTGGAGGTTTGGTTGAGGACCAAACTTGCAATAGCTTCTGGGAGCAAAAGCAGCAGTGTGGATACCGGACTGCAGAGATAGCCTACAGCCTGAAGGCTTCCAGCTGGGCTCATTCTCACCAACATTACACTTCAAGTGAAAAAATAATAATAAAAAAAAAAGCAAGAAAGAAGGAAAGATCTTAATCTAATGGGAGAGGTGGTGTTGACAGCAATTGAAAGAATTAACTCTGCATTTTCCTCAGCCAACTGCCTTTCAAGCCTGACTACTCAAGACTTCTGTGGATGAGGCAATGCACTGATTTCTACTTCAAAAAACTAGTAGTAAATGAAACATTTTCTTGATCTCTGTGTCACATATGACAGCATGTTCTCCTCTAACAACAAGACCTACCAAAGACTTTGACCCGAGCATGTTCCTCAATGACAATTTTGACAGAATTACAAGGATTGGATATAAACAACTGTACTAAACATAACACACAAACCACTGAGATGCAATTGCTACTCAATGCTAGATACCTATGACATTGAAACAGACTCTCATTTGAATTCAAGTCCAAATTCATAGCTACAGATATACACCATAACCCAGCTTCTCAGTAATCTCCAGCACAGCACTGAGGAGCTCACTCTGCTTGAAGAGAGCTACAAATAGTAAGAAGAGCAAGAATAAACATGAAATAAAAAAGCCAGCCCGTTCAAATGAAGAGCAGCTGTACAGAATTCTTAAAAGCATTTGTGTTAGGATTTATCAAAATAAACCTGTTATGCTGCAGTTTCTCCCTTCCTAGACCCGTCTCTCGCCCTGCCGTGTTCCTGTGACACTGCCCGATCCCACCGCCCACGAGATCACAGCACAGGCGGCATCATCACACCAGCTACAAAACAAGTGCTCAGTGCCGGAAGTCCAAGTCACTCACAATTACTTACTAAAGCCATTTATTCATTCAAAATGATTTTGTATAACCTGAGTGCCATTAGGGAGGCCGGTATGTCTTTGAAATGACTCTACAAAGTTTGAGGCCCTCTGGCTGCAGACACAAATGTTGGCTGAGCAGTGGGTCTGGATAAGAGACAGAAAGCTGTCCCTGTTACACCGTACCTATGGCCTCCAACAGTTCCTTTCTTTCTTCTCGGTTTCTGTCCTACCACAGTCAGACAATGGTCCAAAGAGAAGAAAGAAACATTCACCAGTCAGACAGAGAGAAACTGTCATTAATAACACGACCAGCATCTCTCAGCACTTGTGTGAACTGCAGCATTCAGAAAGCTCAATAGCCTCTACAGAGGGTGGTTAGAAATCACTATCCCCAAATTATTGATGGGGAAAATAAAGCATATTAAGGTGAATTAAATAGTCCCAAACCATACAGCCTGTAAGTGGCCAACTTAGGATTACAACCTGTGCATCTGGAGTCCTAAACCACTAGTACCTCCAACAGGGTGGCAGGTTCTTACATTAATGATATAGGGAGAATACAGATCTGATACTGCTGAAGGGTAATGGAGGGCAAACACTGACCTTTAAGTAGTAACAAGTCGGTGAGGTATTGGTAATTATGCTTTGATACTTTTTATATTTTTCTATGTCGCACTGGGTCAAAAGAACCACCTAAATTCTGTCATTTTGATAACCCTGAACACCTGATTTTCCTATCTTAATGGCACTTGCATGTTGATCTCACTTATCTCTGGCATATGAACTACCAGAGCAACCTGTAATGTTAGCAGTATGCTGTCCCCCTAGATCCCCACCTCTAAAGCGTGCTGTTATCTCCTGCCTTTTCATACTGCACAAACTTCCTTAGCTCCTTTCTATCCAAACTGTCCTTGGGTCCCATCCTATTTCTTCCCCTCCATCAGATCCTTATCTGGCCTCATTCTAGTCTCCGTCAGCTTCCTCATGTCCTTGCAAAGAACCACCCCTTGACCATTCCCTCGATTCCCCTCGTCAGTGCCCACTCCCAGCCTTCCCAGTGGGATTTCCATTTCAGACTCTGCTTCAGCTATGTCTTGCCTCACATTCCAATCTCCTTTTCCAGACAAATTCACTTATCTTTCCTTATCACAGCTCTTCCTCATGAATTCTGCTCTCCCCTCCCACTCATCCATGCCTTCACTTTGTCCACATAACTTTCATCTGGCCTGTGCTCCCTGTTTTCCCCATTCACACCCTCAGCTTGGTTGTCTTAGTGTAGAAACAGCCAAAGCAAAACCAGTCCAACCTCATCCCCCTAGCACCAGGCACCACCACACTTTGTGGGATGGACGCATGTGCGATTCAACTAGCGCAAGGAAAGATGGGAAGACACTCAAGAAGGAAGAAATTTTCAAAGATCTAACTGCTGAAATTTAAATTGCCTCTCTCAGATTTCATTGAGTTATAACTTAGTCTAAAAGCAGATCTGGGTAATACTGAGACAGAAACCCTTATTCCATAATAGAGAGAATAACAGAAGTATACAAAGAAAAAAAAAAAAAGTATCATCCTGAGCTAGATAAACAACTTATAAAAATTTCAGCCCAAGAGGTCCCTGCTGACAAACTTGTAGGCACTGTAAAGCACAGCCTCCTAACGAGACATGTCAGATAACTCCAGTAACAGGCAGGGCTTTTACCTAAGGGAGTACCTTGCTGCTTTACCCAGGCCACTAAGATACAACTTCCCTCCCAGCAAAATCTACCCTGTTAACCCTACCCGTGTGCTGTTCTCTCTCCTCTCTGTGACTGACACACTACCTAACAACTTCCTGTAGGCTTTGCTCCTGAAATGCATCCTCTGCACAGGAAGTTCACAATATGGATTTTCCTAGCTAAACACAACTGTACCAAAACAAATCTCTATTATATTCAGTGAAGCTTCTGTGGCAGTATCAGCATCCGGTTTACACAATATTACTGTAAAACTGTTTGTCTTTAGACATATTAATTTTCAAACTGTCTAACAGTAAAACCTTCTGAAATTAAAATTACTTAGCTTTGCCTTCCAGATCGGTTAACAACCAGATCTCGAGAATGGGAGCAGAAAAAAGAAGAGGCTAGGACCCCTCTTCACTGGCAAAAGTTTGGCGGAGAGAAAGAAATGCTTTTGAAAAATCAGTACAATGACCCCAATGCAGGTTAAGTATTTGACGCAGTTACATCATCTACTGTATCTGGAAAGTTCTTTTTCTAGAATGTATTCCTGATGAGCACGAAGAAATCAGAGGCTCTGAATCCTGCTCACATTCTTCCCCAACACTTCCTCTTTAGTAGGCAAAAAACGTAAAAATAATGGATATGAAAATAATTCAAGAAAATTTTGCTCCCAAGTGAGCACTTGGTAACTACACACATAATAAAAACTACCTTGTGAGCAGTCCTAACTTTCACTAATGCACTGTCACACAAATCTAAGTACCTGGCCTGTTTAGTCACCATGCTTTATTTTCAGACAAAAGCACTTCAGAAGATGACAACCATTTGAAAAGGAAAGAAGACCTTTGGTAAACAGTATTTCTGTGATTACCTACACTAAATCCATAGCATGACCTGTGTACGCAAAGCCCACCTAGTCAATTATTTTAGGTAATTTGCAAACAGTGAAATCACAGATTTTCACGAAGATGGATGTTTTAATTTTAACTTCTATTAGTCCAACTGAAATTTCCAATCAGCAATTGTAGCTTCAGATACAGAAGCATCTCAGCTTCTCAACTCTGGTGAACACTGTCATATTCCTGCTGTAAATCAGCTAAAAATATACAAGCTTTACTGAAAAAATATTGCTTGGATTTGTACACGCATATGCAAAGATGTTTGTTTTCACTTCAATTAAAGTTCCTTCCATCATGAATAATCCATTTAACTAATTAACATCTGAATTACTCTAAGGAACACTTAATTCAATGTAAAATTAAATATAAAAGGAGAGAAAAAAAGTAATTAGAGGGGGACATTATTAAGCTGTTGATTTATTCTTTGTATTTTGCTAGCCTAAGTGTTAAGTAACTTCCAGCATTTGTTGGTTGTAGATCAAAACCAAAAACTATGCCAAATAACGTAAAGAGTTCTCAATTTACCAGTTCAGTGCAAGTGAATTACTTATAAAAACATTATTTCAGAAGGGTCTTTCTGCTGTTAAATTATAGGCTGTGTTTTACTCTCAGAAAGAAAAAGTATGTACAAAGACACACCAATGAAGTTAGGAGAGGGGCTTGAGATTTACACCGTGTATATAAAAACAACACTGGATTTTTCCTTTCCAAAACTAAGCAAACAACCACATGGGTGCTTTTTTGCTGAGCTGTTTATTGAGGCTTTGGCAGTCATTCATTCAACAGCGTGCCTGAAAAAAATAAACAAACAAATCTAGCAATCATTCAAGTGAGAACTTTTTTCCAGACACCAAAAATATACACTCGACAGTACTGCCCTGTTTAATAAGACTGGGCACTGGGGTTACTACAGAATAGCCCGCAATCAGGTTCACAGAGGGGAAAACTTGCTGACCTGAAGAAGTCCTGCTTGACTTCCAGTATTACTGTTAGAAACACGTAATACCTCCTCAGGGAATAGCAAGAACAGCAGCTGCTTTCCTTTACCACTACCTGCTCCCTCATCAGACTGGTTTAGAGCAAAAGAGCAAAGACTCGTTCGGCAAAGGTGCGTAACTACAAGGCATGCAGGTATTTTCTTTCAAGCTAGCATCAAATGGCAAGATAAAGATGGGGAGCTTATCAAAACACAACCGCATAACACAGTCATCCAAACATCTAAGAAACATCAGGAGACTGGACTTTTCTAAAAGTTTGCTACAGATAGTGAATAGGTGTCAAAAATAAATGTGCTATTGTGAATTTAGCACCTCAGTCAGAATGGTTACTACAAACCTTATAATGTTCTATTTCAAAGTCTCACCATCTGAAATTTAAAAACCTGTCCATACTGCAGTTTCACTGAATGGTCCCATCAAAGGCTAACCTTACCCCTGAAGGATTACAGATCTGTGTGAGACACTTCACATTTCCATAGTGTATTTATAGCTCAGGGTGGCAATACGCTTTGCAGTATTTTTTTTTTCCCAATTATTATAATGATTCCTTGCGAAGAAGGAATTATAATCAGCTCTACTTTACAAAAGTTAAGGCAATGGCAAATCAAAATATTTGTACAAGATTAAAAATAGTAATATGAGAATTATTCCCTTCAAATTGCAAAGGGCAAACCTACCAAATTCAATCATGTAGCTACGCAGATACACCAGATTTTTCAAGTAATGTCTCCTACAAGGCCCCTGGAAGCCAGCTGTGGAGTTCTAACAGTCTTCATAACATAAAACATAGTCCATAAGAAAAAACCTGGCATCCTTAATTACAAAAAGCTTAGTATATAAGAGCACATCACCCGCTCCTCTGGCCACATGTTAATACAGGCAGAAATGACTCATCATTGGATGAGAAAAGCTTCAAAATCATAGCGTTTGCCTGCCAAACTACAACTAAGTGTAAAGCTGGGATCACAGCTTTTCAGTGCCATCACACGAGAAGCAACGGACTCATATCTATGACTTTCAGGAAAATGATCAAGGAAAAGAGGGAAAACATTTTCTCTAAAGAAAGAAGAGTTGTGGACAGTCATGTCTACTCTTTTTTCATCCCGAATAAACCTACAGAGTCACAACTGGATTCATTCAAGATAGCAATGCATACATTGATTTACGTGTCTGTAGGAAGCTGCTGAAGAGCATGTAAAGGCTTTAACCTGAGACTTTTGTGTTTCCCTACCAGGTGAGGAGGACAGTTTTCCTCCTCAATAAATTAATACTCAAGGACAGGAAGTCATCTACCAAAAAGGCAGTCTACCGCCTTACAGGAAATCTAGCCAAAGGCATCCTGGTATTTCCAAAAAGTTCCCTGTGAAATGGCTCCTCAGCAACATGGACGTCAACTTCCGGCAACCTATTAACTACTCCATAGAGGAATAATAGCATCTAGGAGGAATATCCTGAATTTACCCAACAGACAGATAACTGTGTGGTTTTCTTTCTTCTACATCACTCACATTTTTTGAGCTGTATTGTATAATGCAAATTTTATAAACAAAAACATATTTGCTTTTACATTAACCTGACTTAAGGAGAATTTCAAGGCAATTTAAAGGAATGTCTTGGAATGGAGGTGGCAAACAACATCTCAACATGTTTTCCACAGTATTCCAGGAAGGTAGTTCATAGCATGAGCCAGGGCAAACTTCCTCACTAGCAACTATGATTAGGAAAGTCCCATGGCATTCAAAATACTTCAGAAACCACTTGCATTTCCAAAGAGTGCAACAGGCAAAATATTCTTCTATTAACAATAACAGCATATAAATTCAGAGGAGTGAGTCATTCCTCACTCCACTACTTACAGATCAAAGATTAGTCTGGATTTATGACAGAGTTCTAGCTCCAGCTACAAACTATAACCCTGACATTACAATATAAACTGATATTAATCTAAAATTTTAGTTCCTACAACACGTGTATTTTCCCCACCTTTGTTCATCTACTTGACATCCACGACACATCATCTCTTTTATCAGTGTATGTCTCTCCTACTCCTGTCTCCCCTCCCTCTGTATTTGATTTCTTGCAAGGATTTCAGTGGTTTGCTTGCTTTTTGGCACCATATGATTAACTAGAAAATCGTTTATTTTCGTTATCTGTGCCTATTTGAAAGCCACAAAATAACAACTGTACTTAGAGCTGAGGAACAGACCGGATGGATGGCAGTCTCTCCACCAGGCTCCAGTCAAGGGACCAATGACTGTGTGCCACATGTCAGGATGCGGACACAAGGATCCCTGCTGAGCACAGCCCAGGAGCACAACTTCAGAGCCATAAAGATCTCTGGAATTAGCTGCCTACAGACACACTTTCATGAAGTTTAAAAGAAAAATAATAACGTACAGTCCTTTTGTCCTCATTAAAATATTTTATTTTGTTACTCACAAGTAATCATCCTTAGACTCCAGCCCCATCTCTACAGGTTGCCGATGGGTGTATGTTCCCATATATTCTACATATGTGACACAGTGTACTGTACAAATTGATATCTGGCTTTCTGGTTTGCTAAGAGAACACTATATGAGAGAGAACTAAAGCTCCTACAGACTAGGGAACAGATGAACAAAGTGAGCTTCTGTCTAGCTACAGGGCAGGCTTTGCTTTCTGCAGTTGACGTCCTTCAGTTTTGAAATTAAAGCCTAAACATGAGATCCCGGAAATACTAATTGTACTAGCATTGGAAAATTAAGTGGGGTTTGAGGTCTGAGGACAAGTGAAAGATTAGTGTCCTGCAGTTGAAAAAAGGGCTCTAGCATTGGGCTCTATCATTCTCCGTTCTTCACTCTGCATTCCGTTTTTTTTGTTTCCTTCTTGAAACTGAGGCCACTTCTCCATTTGGCTGTTAAAGGTTAGGAAACTTGTGTTTAAACCTAAGGTAGTGCAAAACTGTATCAAATTTAAAAAATAATCTTACTGGCATTAAAAGCAAATCAATTCTCTGCATCTCAAAAAAAAAAATTACTTTTATATATTCTGATGTGATGTCACTAAAAAAAGTTGATTGCCCATGGCAACTAATAAAGATGAGTTTGCTGCATACTCCTTTATTTGAACAACTGCCAAAAGACTCAGCTGGGTCACTGGAAAGCAGCCTTTAGCATCTAGGTTTTGCAAATTCAAGCACCTTTAAAAAATTATGTTTTTCTTAGCATTTGTAAAAGGCAAATTTCAAATAATAACCACCACTTTAATAGTAAAGATGCTGAAGCTCAGTCATTTTCTTTGACAGGGTCATTACAATTGGGCACATGTTCATGGAATGTGCTCTCCCAAATTTGGTTCTAAGTCTGAGTCAATTGTCTTAATCAACTGTCCCTTTAAGATTAAGATTATCTCATTGGTCAAGTACTAAAAATAAAAGAGAGGTGAAAAGAAACAGGTAGAAAGCCACTGGTGACCTTGAGAAAATGCATAATGAAATGCATCCAGGGAAAAAGCCTTCTTGTAAGGGAAATAAGTTCAAAGGTGTACAGGAAGGTATGAAGTAGAAGAGTGACAGACCATAATCACACAATATAGAATATAACGCCTACAAAGAATAGACATTTATAGGATTTAGCATTTATAGAATATAACATTTATCTCTCAGCTTGAGAGGGTTTTTTATTATTATTATTAAACCATGCAGCCATATTACAGAACTAACTGAACCCTAAACAATTAAATTATAATAGAAGCCAATTAGAAGAATAAACTTTGCAAGCAGGCAGTTCAATCAGGCTGTCAATATTACACTTACAATAGACAAATTTAGACCCTTCCATCTCAAGATAAAAGTACCGTTAACGAGGTGAAGAGAGAATGCCTTTTCACACACTAATCACATAGGTTTGAATTTCATGCATCATCTGACTCTCTCTGCCAAGAAACATTCATGCGTCTTCAGTACCTCTTTCAGCTAATGACTATGGGGCAGTCCTAGTCCTAAAAGTCCTTCCATGGCAAAGCAGTGCATACAGACATCAAGTAGAGCATAGTCACAGCAGGATTTGCGTGAACATGTCTCATCTCACACCTATGGGCATTATGCAGACATTGACAGGTAAAGTGTATTTTTGGTTTGGAGCTTTGGCCATGAGGAATCATGGTCTTTGTGCCTCTTCCAGCACATCATGCGCTGAAGTTGACTCCCTGGTTAGAAACAAGTCTCAGGTTTATCCTCCAATATATACATATATATAGATAGATAGATAGATATAAATAAATTAAAAATAAATAAATTAATACATTTAAAAATCAATTTTTTTTTCCCTTTCATCTCAATTAAAAGTAACATCCCATCACATGTTTCTGCTCAGGAAGGAACACTAGGAAACATGATAAATACTACATGTTATTTACTCTTGTGTCCCAGTTTCAACATCCAGTGCTACAGGGAGTGTACCTATTTTTTTTACTAGTTGTAAAATCTTCAAGGAAGAAGTGAATCACTTCTATGTAAACAGGGTGCGGTAAAAATGTAACCAGCAAGGGAATACAGCACCATTTGTTACCCTAGTTAGAGGTCCTCAATAAACTGCCCTTTTCAACTGAACTCTTGGCCACAAAGCCATTTGATTCATGGGGAATAAATGGAATGCTATATATAAACTACTTCATCTGTTTTTCTGG
The DNA here is from genome assembly GCA_024336885.1 of Actenoides hombroni. Lineage (NCBI taxonomy): Eukaryota > Metazoa > Chordata > Aves > Coraciiformes > Alcedinidae > Actenoides > Actenoides hombroni. The sequence goes on from WUAM01000071.1 coordinate 22,119,779, forward strand.
AGAGGTCTGCCTGTGGCTGCCCTGGAAGCGGACATAATGAATGCCATCAGCAAAAGAGATGAAAATATCCCACATGACAGCTTGAGAAGCAGGGCGTTGGTAAAATAATTTGAGGACGACAAGATTATTGCCCAGGCCTGCTGCAAGCCTTATCACTCTTTTGAAGGTTTTATGGCATAAGAAAAAATGTTACTGCACACACTATAAATAAATGACACCTCTTCATAGGCAAACATTATAAATGCCTATAGTTCTATGTAATATTATAATAATCAAAATGAAAACATACTCCTAGTCACCACTAATAAAACTGACCAAGGCCCATAGGCATACACAGAATCATCAGAGTTAGAAGGGACCTCTAGAGATCATCGAGTCCAACCCCCCCACCAATGCAGGTCTGCCCAGTGCACATTGCAGAGGTTCACAACCAGGTGGGTTTTCAAAGCCTCCAGAGAAGGAGACTCCACAACCTCTCTGGGCAGCCTGCTCCAGTATTTCATGACCCTCACAGTAAAGAGGATTTTCCTGTGTATCCAGTTGTACCTGGGTCCCAAAGGTAGTCCTTTCCACTAACATCAGGAAAATAAAAAGGCGTACAGTAAGACAGCAGAATTGACAATTTTCTGGTTTCTGAGACTGAATACTAGGTTTAATATCCGTAAGGAATACCAAAGACGTCATTACACGAAAATAAACATTACTAATGCCTCTCGTTCAGTTCTGCACTTAAACCCAAACATAAATTGTCTTTAATAAGACTGAACTATGTGCTTACATGCTTCCACAGAGGGTGGAACATAAAATTTGGACCTTCATCTCACTTCCTGCCACATAGTCAATATTTTATACTACATACTGTGCTATTTGGACTCAGATAAATTGTGGAGTCACAATTGTATAGAGATGCTCAAAACCTGACCGGACACAATTCTGGTCTGCTCCAGCTGACACTGTTTTGGGCACAGGGGTTAGACTAGACAATCTCCAGAGGTCTCTTTAAACCTTGATTATTCTGTCATTCTGTATAGTTACTGATTTGGGTAAACTCCGGAGAATTAGACTTTATCCCATTCAGATACTGGTGTTAGAGTGGAGGGTTGGTTTTTTTCAGAAAGATAAATGGACAACCATTATGGTCGTTCTGCCCCATTATAAGCATATATATGCATACAAATATGAAATGGTTTGATTTTGGCATGGTTACCGTTATTTGGTGGGTGGGGTTTTTTTCATTATTACAATAGCATTTTAATATCAGAATTGCCAAGCTTTCTGCACCACTGTAAAAGATATACCCATGAGCATCAGATACTGAAAAGATCTGAAAAAGGAAGATTTTTATTTATTTTTTTATTTCCCCCTCAGTATATAAAACTCTTAATTATTTATTTGTAAGAAGCTGCAGTCAAATACAAGCTGGACAATATTTCAGTGAAAATCCTTCTTTGTTAATGTTTCAGAATTTCTGCTTTTCATGAAAGCTTGAAAAGAGCATCAAATACATGGTTCTCTAATGCAATCAACAAGTAAAGGGAGGACAAAAGGGATTATATACCTCTAAAAACCTTCTTAAAAACATTCCTGTTGACTGGAGTGAGTCCAGAGGAGAGCCACAAAGATCACCAGAGGACTGGAGCACCTCCTCTATGAAGACAGGCTGAGAGAGTTGGGGTTGTTCAGCCTGGAGAAGAGAAGGCTCCAGGGAGACCTTACAGATGCCTTCCAGTAGCTAAAGGGGTCCTATATGAAAGATGGGGAGGGACTTTTTACGAGGGCATACAGTGACAGGATGACGGGTAACAGCATTAAACTGAGTGCAGATTTACATCAGATGCAAAGAAGTTCTTCACTGTGGAGGTGGCAAGGCACTAGGACAGGTTACCCAGAGAAGTTGTGGATGCCCCTTCCCTGGAAGTGTTCAAGGCCAGGTTGGATGAGGCTTTAAACAACTTGATCTTGTGGAAGGTGTCCCTGCCCATGGCAAGGAGGTTGGAACTAGATGATCTTTAAGGTCCCTTCCAACCCAAATCATTCTATGAATCTATGATAAATACACTGGAAGGAGAGAAGCATTAAACATCTTGCAAGACCGTTAAACATCTTGCAGTAACCAGTCACAAGTGGGGCACTTCAGAACATACATTTGAAAAAAAAAAAAATAGTGATACTCTGCTCTTTTGTCTCCTACATTATCTTCAAAAGTAACATCCAGATCAGGTCAATAGCTTGCTCAGAAAAAGCCTAGTTACAGAAGAGCATTTAACATGACTGCTACCAGCCCCCTAATACAGATGCATCTGTAGAAGCACATCACAGTTTTAACCAGACACTTTGTGAGACAAGATGACACTTTAGGCTGCAGCATTAAGGTGTTACCAAGACCCAGAGAGCACAATAGCACTTTTCCTCCTCCTTCTTCCAATTTCCAATGTGTAAGATGAGGAAGCCAAAGAGGTAGAAGGGCACTTCTGACCTTGTGCTGCCCTAACCGCTTCTCCTCTCATCTTGTACAGGTCAGTCACACATCAGTGCATCAACCACCTATACCCATCATATGTATTATTCAAGCGGTGTTGTCAATTCTTGTGCATGTCAATGTCAAGTCTGTAACTTCAGTGGCTATGCACTGGTCCACACTAGCAACGTGCTCCTACAGCAATGTCCTACTATGGTCATATTCTACATTCTCACTTTAATATTATAAAGCCAAAACATCTAAATTTTAATAAATATCAGAAAATATGGAATTTTCAAACCTTTGCTGCAAGATTAATTTTTTAACAATATTGTTCCTAGTTCAGACCCTTAGTTTCAGGGTCCATTATGTCCCCTTAGATCTGAATGACACTGCTGATCCAATCTAACTGTGAGCTACTCCTGAAAGGAACAGTTCGTCCCTGTCCAATCTCTTCTAGCACTCACACAACCCCTACTTAGAGGCTAAGCTGCAGGAAACTATGAGAAATAATAAATAAATAAGAGGGAAAACAACTCATGGAGGAAGAGGAATCTTTTTTTTTTCAGTAACCAGTCACAAGATTGGCATCACTGTACTGTAGACCACATCTTGTCTTATAGTCACGATGTCATCACCACTCCTGCCTACATCTGTTCAGTCAGGCATTAGAATTAGATGGCAGAGATTATAAATACTAAAGGATTAAAGAACTATGTATCTAACTCTTTGTCCTGGTTTGAGTGAGAACAGAACTAATTCCTTTCAGTGTTTTTACTTTTCAGCTCAGTTCTTCTAATTGCACTGTCTGAAGTTAGCAGCCTGTTTCCACAGACAGTGTCTGCTTCTAGCAACGATAACACCCCATGGTTAGAGTTTCTACCATGGATTGGTGTGCAGACCAAGGCCACTGCTGGATCTTGTGTGTCACATTGGGGGGTGCAGAAAATAACAGGTAACACCTGCAGGGAGGAGCGGACAGGACAGGTGACCCTAAACTGACCAACGAGGGATTTCATCCCATAAACATATTCAGTATAAAGCTAAGGGATCAGGAGGGGTTTCACCCTCTTGGCCTGCCTTTGCTGGCTTTGCTCAGGTCCTCTTCCAGTTTCTTCCTTGGAGCATCTGGGGAGGCCTCTGTCCCTTCTGCCTTCGATCCCGATCTGTGTGTTCCTTAATCCGCTACCAGAATCCAGCTCCTGAGCACAGCTCCCATCTACTGTGGGGCCCAGCCTGGGGCTCTCCTAGTCCCTGCTCCACAGCATCAGTGGTGATGGTGACATAATTACCATCGCGGCAGGGGTTAGATTCAATACTGGTTTTGTATATATTTGTATATATATTCCATTATTATTGTTATTTTCATTAAAGCTGTTCTAGTTCCCTTTTCTAATCATTAAATCTCCCTCCCTTACCTCCTTTTTTTTCCCCTTTGGGGAGGGAGGGGATTTAACAGAGAACATGTTATAGGTCTAAGGGGCTGCCCTGACCCTAAACAGTGACACTCTTAAAATGAATTTTATTCAAAGCGTTTTCTAATGAATTACTTATTCCTGGAAGTATGTTTTACTTTGTCATACTTTCTCCTCAAGGTTTTTATTTCAACATCCACATACACCATGGAAGATCCATCACAGGTTAAATTCAGGCAAGAAAATCTGTAGGAGGAGATTTGTAATAGCAACGATAATTACAGGCTAAACTACAGTTGATCTATCAAGCTCCTAACCATACATAATCCATGTCTGAGCTCCTTAATACAATAATTGAAATATGCCCCAAAGCCTAGAGGATAGAAGGTATGACTGAATGTTTACAATGGTCCTTTCTAACCTCAAATGCCTGTGTACCTCCAGCCAAGAAACAGCCTGAGAGAAAATACAAATTTATAGTTCCTGCTTGGTGAATTCATGACCCTAGAGAAGGAGGAGGGAAGCTGTGTTGAATACAGAACTGCACAGCTCATGCTCCCAGCTCACCGATGCAACCATCTTCACCACTGACAAGCCTCTAACATCAGCAGTCCTGAAGAGCTGTCTTCCCTGGTCACACTGCTGCCTAGAGGTAGCTGTCAGGAGAACATAAGGTGCCAGTTTAAAGATACTGCTTCTGCTGCCATACTGTCCATCAGGATTTTCAGAAGAGAAAAGGAAAAAAATAATAATAAACCTCCCCCTCAAGCTCTGGTCATTAAGGAAATACTAAAACAACTATTTTGCTCACCTTTCACTCAGTTGAAACCACTGATAGATATTTGGAAAATTCCAGCTGTGGACAATCTGGTAGGAATTCTTCATTTTCAAAACCTTTAAGCAGCTGCTAACGACTTGATAACTCCTCTATTGCATTTGGGTTGTACTGCATCTAAGTTGATAATTTCTATTATTCATAACATTCTTGGTACATTCATTCCCCCTTATGATTACTCACTAGTAGTACTATTTCTACAGTTGTTCTGGAGACATTTTGCAAAAACATGTATGGCCATGACCAGCCCACATTTTCTAAGCTGCCCTCAGATAAGCCTAGCTCCCCTGTCAGCCAGTCTGCGCACATGACAACACTTTCAGCACTTTTTATTAAAAGTTATCCCTCTTAGTGGCTTTAAACTGAAAGAGGGTAAGTTTAGATCGGATGTAAAGAGGAACGTCACTGTGAGGGTGGTGAGACACTGGAACAGGTTGCCCAGAGAGGCTGTAGATGCCTCCTCCCTGGAAGTGTTCAAGGTCAGGTTGGATAAGGCTTTGAGCAACTTGATCTCATGGAAGATGTACCTGCCCATGGTGGGGGGGTTTGGAACTAGATGATCTTTAAGGTCCCTCCCAACCCAAACCATTCTATGATTCTATGATGATTTATTAGCACATCACACAACAGCTGAGGTGGGAAGGGACTACTAGAGATCACCTAGTCCCTGCTCAGAACAGGGAGCTCAGGGATACATGCGGTCAGATTTTGAGTATCTGCAAGGATGGAGACACCACAGCCTCTCTGGGCAACTTCCTTCAGCATTTGACCACCCAAGTGACAATGGAAATACAAACTTGTTCTGCAGTATCTGGAAGGCTAATAATGAGAAGGAACAGTATGCACTGATGGCAGTTATTAAACAGCAGTAGGCGATTATGTCCATTGAAAGTGTTATTCCAAGCCTTGATGGACTCCAGACATTCTGCATTCACTGTGTTGCTTTTTCTGTGCCATGCATTTTATCCCGCAAATAGTTCAGCATATTTTAGCTTTAAGCCTCTGAAGTCTCAATGAAATAAAAACTATACATACAAGTGTTTCCAGGGAATAATTATCTTCCTGATTATCTTTTTCTTGTCGCATCACTCCCAAATTATTTTACAAAAATCTTTACATACTACAGAAAAGCATAACAGAGAGAAATGTTGAAGCATTTTCAGCCTTCTAACCCAAACCATGTTTTTCTTAATATGTACTGTTCAGAAGGATAACAACTAGTTTCAATTTTTAGTTCTAAATTTGGAAGGCAGGAAAGAACATAAATATATTTGTTTTTACCTTTGCTGCTGCTCATCATTATGCTGAGGCATAATGCTATTTGCCATGAGGTAAAAGGAAAGATGAAATTAAGTGGGAGATAAGTCACACAAATGGAAGAGATAAGAGATTGTGAAGTGCTCTAGCCAAAAAACCCAGTGATATACACAGCACACTTTCTTACTCCAAGACAATTTCTTTCAGATGACCTTTCTCAATTTTGTACCAAGTGCTACAGATCAATGACCAGTTTTAAAACAAAGACACCCGCAAACCTTGGGGGGCTATGCAAAAAGCATAATGTCTGGAGATCGACTATTGCAAGTACTGCATGGGAAGTTATAAAAAAAATTCTACTCAAACAGATTAAGTATGGTTAAAATCAAAAAAGGTTGATTTCAACTTTGAGCTAATGCATAATAATGTAATAATTAGGAGTTGTAAACCCTTTAAAAGTTCTTACCTTATCATTTGCCTAATAACATACTTTTAGTAGTCTGTGCTATAAGACAAAATAGTATTGTCCAATGTACTCATGATATACAGAAAACAATCCCTCTGTCAAAATTTCATTCAGAACATCAGATTCAACTTTAATAAAAGCTACAAAAATTCAGAAAAACGTCCCCAAACTGGAACAGTGTAACGTTTCCTGGTTGTGGAAAACACGTCTTTGGAATGGCAGGTCTGAGTCCACATGCCACCTTCTCCTGGCTGCTCTGCGTACAGGCACTGAAGCATTCCTGCCCAACATGGCATAAAGAGTCTGGAGGCACACTGATGGAAACATCACACTCAGTCTAGATCTGTAAATGCACCAGCTTTATCCTTATCCCTTATCACTCCAAATGCATCCTGTTGAAGACAAAGGACCCAAAGAACAAAACCTATGAAATACAGTACCTCTGCAAGCAGACAGCCGTAACACGTATGGAGAAGGAAGAGGAAGACATTAATTCTCCATTTTTTGATTCCATATCCTTGCTCTCTTCTCAAATGAGCAGTTTTGTTTTCCTTCATTTTTGTTTCTTTATTTTTTCTTGTTACAGAAAAATACAGAGCTGTTCTTTCATGACATGACAGGTAATCATGGCAGCAGAGAAGCCATGAGAAATTAAAAATCCTGAGTCTATATAATTCTAGTTATGCACAGAATGCAGTCTACACACAACCAGGTGTGTAAGCTTACTTAGGTACATTTCCATGCCACCAAATTTCAAAATTGTGAACTCTGCCATGGACTGAAAGTTCATTCTTTCTTTCCCTCAATTTTCTGCAGGAAAAGAAAACCTGTAACCAGGTCAGGAAAAAAAAAATCCTTTCACCAAAATATTTCCATTTATTTGGTTACTGTTTATTCACAGGTAATCAGCAATGTTTCGTAGCAAAAATGCAGGCATTTACCACTTGATTTTTCTTGGCACTGAAATTTTCTGGCAAATTAAATTCTTTATATGATTAAAGTCATATATAGGACCATTAGCCTCAGTAATGGCAGATGCAGCAGTTTACTCTCCCAAGCCAGACAGCTTGGCTTTTTCAAATGCAGGGTTTTTTTCAGATAATCTCCAACACGTACATCATGATTTAGCCGCACAGCACTAACCCGTGTGTATCTGTCTGGATCAATTCCAAGAATATTTTTCATCCCTTACTCTTCCATATTAACAGATCTTAAGGATCAAATTCAGGAAGAAAGGCAGTACATTTGCATATAAATGAGCAGTATTCTAATCCAGTAGTTTCATTCTCTGTCTCCTCTGGATAATTCAGATGCTATTTTTATTTCTGCAGCAGATTATCTCTTTCAGATAAGTAGATACATGGAAGGTCTGCCCAGGTGCTTGCCTAAGCAATTCAATCCACCGGACAATTGGTATTTTAGCTCAGTTGGAGACTGTGTCTTTAAAAGTAAGAAATGAGGCTGGTAATGAAGTGAGACAAAATCTGAATTGCTAATTTATGAATTGTAGATTGTAAGAAAGGGCTTGTAATCAGAAAATGAAATATTAACTAACATGTTTTGCCTCAGCAGGCGCTAACCATAGTTAGTACTTCAAGATTTGACTATAACACCACAATTACGGGGTGGGAGGAGAGTATCTGTATCTGTAGCTATATCTACCTTCAAGTACAAATTTAAAGTTCTGGTCTTCTTGGTACTGCAGAAATACCAACTATCAATTTTATATGTTGTAAGGCTTTCCAAGTAAACCACAGTTACATATGAATAATACCATATATACCAGCACCAGCAGATACAACACTTGCTCAAAATGCAGAACACAGAGGTAAGCCTAGATACAAATTAAATTTAAAAAAGGATACTAAAATGCTGAAAATCTTGCTTTAAAACATTCCTGTGTCCCAAGGGATCTTGGTGCAAGACTCTCTCACACACTGTAAAAGCTCCCTGAAAAACCCATGCATCATTCAAAAATTCTGCCTATTTATCTGGTTAAGGATTAATGGCCATGTCATCTTTCCCACTCTTTCTAAATTAACAGGGACTGATGACTTTTGCTCTGTAGCAGAAAATTCCATTAAGACCCGTAACATGAAGGGACGGACACGTCAGAGTGCACCTGAAGGGCTACGGATGCAATTTGGCCTCAGGAAAGATGACAGCCGCTTTCTTTCAAAACAACCACCATCCTCCAGGAGGGAAAAAATATGCCACGTGGAAAGGCTTTGCTAATCAACCTGTACAGCTTTCTTTTTGTTCTCTGGCTATAAACTACATGGGAAAAATTGTAAGAAAATACAGATTTGTATGTGTTTCAATTAATTAGCCTGACTGGAACTGGAACAAAATACTATTATTTGCAGGCACAACTTTCTCATCACTGAGCGGCGTCACAGAAGACCAGTAGTTCCTGCATTTTAACTATGTATTTCTGAGCTTGTAAAAAAGCCACATACAAACACTAATTCCAGAATTTAACACTAGCTTCAAAACTTTCAGTGTTCAGAGATTTCTCTCTCTAATGCCCGGCTGTATTGTTGCCAGTGATTACAACATTTTTGTAAATTCACCTAAATGAGTTGCATACAATCTGAACGTTAATTCCATCCTAATGAGGCCTTACACTGGGAATATATGGTTGCAAAATTAATTCCCTCATAAATTTAGCTTTTGTTCTGCTGAGTTCATATGGTAACTATTTCCTGATTAAAGCCTTCAGCTGTCTGCAGGGTCTTATGCGAAGTACCAACCTCAAGAGCTCTCTTACTTGTCTTAAGGTTTGGGATAAATAGAGAATGGAGATTATTATTTCTGCCACAACTTATGATATCGCTCGAAGGCTTCAACTAAGACAAGGATTCCACAGTGCTAGATTTTATGAAAATACAGTATCATAAATACTCCTAAAAGTTTAAAGTCTACATATGAACAAAAAGGGTGCTAAAAGGGAATTAATTTTACTCACATTTTACAAAGGGAAAAACAAACCAGAAAAAGATTAAATGAGTGGCCAAAACAGTCACTTACAAAAGACTGAACAGTTGGAGCTGGCACTGAATCACCATCTACTGCTTACTAAAAGACTGTTTTCCTCCTCTGTGAGCTTTTATAAATAATGCTGAGGAACCAGAGGTCCTGAAAGATGCAGTGGGATCCACCCCCCACCATCACCACCACTACATGCGGAGATGCTTTCTTAGCCATAAAGGAGCAAGATTTCAAAGTGACTAAAAAAACCCAAACTTTTTATCCACAGATAAACATATCTGCAAATGAAAAGAGCAGAAACAGTTCACTGCAAGGAAGTGACTGTGCAAATGTCTCATGTAATCAGAAAAAGAAAGATTAAGATCTACACTAGGGAAAGAAAACCTTCTTCATTCTCTCTATAAGCCAAATCTGCTCAGCTGAGCTGACACCAAAGATGCAGCTCAGATGAGATCATCTAAATAAACAGGACTTTACTCTGAACCTTGTATTTACCACAGCCATTAAATAATAATATCTAATGTGGTTATTTTTTTGGTTTTAGAGGAACTCCTCAACTGCTCAGTCAGCTAATTTGCTGCCACATCTTGGAAATTATGCCACTGGCCTCAAGACAATCCTAATGGATAGAACCCTGATCTATCCTATGCTTCCATGGGCTTACACAATTTTACTATCTCCGTGGGCAATTTAGTTTATTGGCTAACTGCTCTTGCATTTTTAATCCACAAACCCTGAAAGCTCATTCTTCTAGGCTGCAGCAACATAGGTTCATTATGTCTTTTACCTTGGACAGCATAAAGCAAGACCTCAGCTTCTATAAAACTGCTTTCCACATGCAACCTTCCTTCAGTTCCTTTCCTATGATGGATTTGTGTTTCTCCTTTCCTCTTCAAATGGCATTCAGAACTAAACATAGGCTATGTTAAAACCCAACCACTGCCACATAAAACCCACATGATGAGTTTAGCAGATTAATCTTTACAGTGTGCAAGACTGAAGTGCCCACAAATTGCTAAGCACGACCCAAAGAGAGAAAGAAACAACAAATAGCTCATATACACAATAATCCTAGGAAGTAAAACTAACAGCAACCTCAGAAAGGGAAGAAATGGCACAAATTTCTCTAGGGAATTAGTTTTGTTTAGGTTCAACTAGCTCAGCCAACCCTCCCTTGTTGCTGCTAACCACTAGATCTGATGCAGAGGAACTGGCAAGAGCACAACTACCTCCTTGCCCCTTAAGATCACCTTAGCTTCAATGTCCAAGATCAGCATTAGTAAATGACTTCAGTCACTAAGAGCTAACACAAATTATCTAATATTTGCTGCAAGCTAAGAGCATGCACACAGAAAACGTCTGTAAATTGGAGTGATGCACAGCAACTATATCTTCCCTAATCAGGTCTTGTGTCAGAGTCTGTCCAAATGCTTGCCATGTTGCAGCATTTAGGGAATACAGTCCCAGCCCAGTAACTGGCTCCAGGAAAGAGATCATTGCAAGTATCTTCAAAATGAGGTCAACTGCGGGATTAAGTCTGGTATTGTCTGTTACCAGTGCAATTCTAACCCCAGAATTGCCCATAAGCAATTGCTCGTGACTCTAGCACTTATGTTGGCACTTCTCCTGTCTAGACTTTTTGAGGTCTTTGTACTTTTGAGCACAACTCTTATCACAAGTGATAATGCCAAACTTGTTTTGGAAGCTCCCAAAGTAAATGCAAGCAGAGCAGGTATTCTGTAGTACAAAAGAGAGAAAACTCTACTATGTGGTTGTGTAGTCTTGTTCCTGATGCCTGTGCATAGAGAACTCGTGTCACACAGCCAAATTTAATTCAGGAATTCTGTGACATTCATGCACTTAGTATTTCACCTGCCATAGTGTTCTTTCACAATTTTCAAAATATATTGTACCCACTCATTTCAACACTAGAACAGGTGCAGCATGCCAAGAAACAGCCAAGTACAATCCCATTTCAGATAAAATGAAAGCATTTCACAAGTGAAAAGACAATTTACCAGAACAGATGCTTACAATTTCAATACACCTAACCATTTGTGCATTGGACTTTCCTCTCATTTAGAATAAAAAGTATCAAGGCACAAAATACAAGCTCATTCCAAAACTGCTTCTTCAGTAGTAATAAAATCAGTGACAATTACCATCTGCCATTAATATGCTGTTTGCAATAAAAGATTATATAATAATATAGCAACATTTCTTTTATAACTAGCTCATATTCCTGAAGAAAAAAAAAAACAAACATAAAAGACAACAATTATTAAACATAATAATTCTTAAGGATATTCTTCTTTTCACAAATACATTGCTGATTTTAGAGCTAAAATCATGACTGAGTCTACTGTAATCAGAAAAGAATTTTCATCCTTTTCAGTGGGCTCAAGATTTGACCCAAAAATTTGTGGTTCATGCTCAAAGCTCCTGGGGAGCTGAAAAACTTCATGTGCTTCTGAAGCCAATTCTTGTGCCTTGCTTGGGCACTGTATGTCAAGAAAGACAGTAAAAAATACCGCAACTCTTTTTCTTATTCATGGCAGCAGTCACCACACAGGCTCTGCAGAAGTGGTCTGTTTAGCACAGTGCAAAAGGAGACACAGGGACAGTTAACTTGATTTACAGAAGTATTAAGCAGCTTTCAGTCCAAGTGGCTTTACTGATATTATTCCAGTCTTCCTGAGATCAAAATTTGGCTCTCTTTCTGAGAGTCTGCCTGCCCAGCTGGGATGGCTACAGAGCAGCACTCTCAGCCCAGCACTCAACTCAGTTGCCACTCTTCTGCTTGAATATGAACCAGTGGTGACAAGCTCTGAAGTCCCATTCTAATGCTAAGAGTGAGAAAGAATAAAGAACCACAACCAATCCGTAAGAGACAGTAATTGCACAGAAATGCTGTCAAGTTAATACTGCAAAATTAATAACCTCTTTTACATTATTAAAATGCATAGTAGTACTGTTCCCCTACAGGCAGAATACAAATCAAGTTTAAGTAGGATGAGCAAAAACTAAATAGATTTTCACTGAGCTCCTCACAAATGAGTTCATTGCTTAGATTTAATTATTTATTTTCTTCCTTTAGAAAGCACCCTACAATCTAAAACTACCTTAGGTGACAATCTCTGTGCCTGTTCTGAGATTTAAAAAATAGGCAGCATACAAAAGAAACCAACCAATTCACCCAAGCATATACTTCCAACAACGGTCATTATGCCGACAAGCTTTTTCTGTTTTACAATGCAACCTGAATGCATTCGTTTTCTAGGAACTCTGGATAACCTAAGTGATTTTCATACTGTATGTTTAAAAGTATAACTCAGCTGCATTGCACTTACAATTCCATCTCTCCACAGTCCATATACAAGCTGAAAAATGATAGCATGTGTTGAGATGTCTTCTCACATAAAGGACTGATTTAGGGCGCTTTTGGTAGCAATTCAGCAATCACGTTAAAACACTACTTCAGCTTCCCTTTCCCCAAAGGAAAAGACTGAAATAATTGATTTTGTGAAATTTCTGTGCTCTTTCATTGGAACAGTGACAGACACTTAAAAAGACTTCTGACAGTACAAGAAAGATAATACTGGGAGAGGAGCATCTGGTTATCTCAGCACACTACTACAAGCAGATCGCCTTTGGGTCCCATTAACTCCTCCCAATTAATCTGTCTCAAGTAGCCCTCTGCATTTCTCTTGACAGCTACATGAGAGAAGGTTAGTATTTCAGTAGCACTTTGAAGCAATTTACAGATTATCAATAAGTAAATATCTAGTGGCAACATTAGCGGTAAGAAAAAAATATTGCAAGAGCTTACAATTTTAATTTTCTCAATGAAAGAGAAACAACATCTGAAACAAAAGGAATGTACTTTTCTCAAATGCAAGAGAAGATTTTTATCCAATACGAACTGAGAGACCCATTTTCAAGTTACTTAAATTCTGCACTGAGCTTGGTATTAGTTTGTGACCTACTGGTGGTCAAACGAGATAGATGATGGGATCAACTGGTGCCCTGTTTCCTTGGGTTCTTGCAGTTTTGAAGAGTATAGTTCTAAGATGCTATGTAGACACTGATATGAGCATTAAAAGAGCTCATCATTGTTCACACTGACATGCAAATAGCTGGAAATATTAGTACCAAATTAATTTTGGTTTGCTGTAAATGAAATCATCTCCAAAGTACATCTACATTCTTTCTCTAGGAGATTACATAAGTCCACTGACTTCTGCAACTTTCAATCTTTCATTTTTATTTTAAAATAAGATTATTCAAATAATTTCTCAATGTTTGCAAAAAAACAAGAGTTCCTGATTTGTTTCCTAGTGAACTCCTAGAAGAAAAGGTTCAAAAGCAAAGCTCTACGAATACCGACAGAATTGAAAAGCACAAGCCATCACAGATCTTCCAAGAAAATCAAAATCATCTAATGTTAAAATAAGCCTATAAACCACCAAAGAACTTGGTCCACTAACTAATGGTACTGCACTTTCAAGTCATCAACTGACCACATAAATAAATAATTAAAAAAAATTTTTTTTTTTTGCTTTTGAAACAGTAACTGAGCAGAGGCTTCCAAAGCCATGGGAAATGTGACTACCTAAAGGCAGCCCAGATGAAAAGCAAGCTATTTTTCTCCAGTGAACTAAAGAAACTGAAGCATTATAAATGAGTCATAACAAAAATAGCTTCTGCCTATAAAAAGAAATATCCAGTCCTAGCCATGAGCAGATCTATTTACTCACTACTGGAAATTCCTGGAAGACACCTGCCAGAAAGAAAGGCCATTCTCTACTCTCGTGTGAACACTACTTCTCAACACCATCAAACAGGAAGAGGGGCAAAGAGTCATGCTGGATATTTTCTTTCTCATTGTTATTATAGCAAGAGCTTCTGCTTTGATCTCCTTTCTTCGTCTGCTCATTCTTCCATCTCATTTCTTTCACCACATTCGAACACCGTCACAACTGAGGGCAGCCAAAGACAGCATTCTGTATGCTCCCTCAGCAAGTCAAAGCACTTAACTACATGGTGCTTGCCACCAGACTTCCTAAGTGAAGTTCCTGATGTTAACAGCTTCTGTTAATGGACAGTACTATTATCAGCAATCTTTTTTTCTGAGTAAACGTACATTAGATTTCCCAGAAACATTTCTTTTTCCACTGACTGAAGCAATCTAATCCCAACTGATTAGTTTCACTCGCAGTTAACTTTTGAATCTTTTCCATTTATGAACCAGTACATAATCCACAATTGGATGGTTTAATTTTTGAAAACTGTAGACAGCATCTTTTCCCATAAATGCTGAAATCCAAATAGACCAACTGAACAGTAACCAAGCTCTTGCTTAATCCAGCTGAAAGGCACATTTTCTTCCCTTGATTTCTTCAACTACTAAGAAGGACTTTAGCTTCCACAGTATTTTATTTATTTCAAGAAGACCTACAGAGGCAAAAACCTGTTTTCTCAAAACAGCAAAAGCAACCTCCTTTTTGTAAGCTTAAACATTCTTTCTTATTAAAGTATTTCAAGTTCCTCCACAGAAATCAAATTTATCTTGTGTCATGCAGCAAAACAGACAGTCAGCTGAACTGCAGATAGATTTGCATCTATCACTTAGAGTGATATGGGGAGGTAGTATAAGAAGCAAAATCCAGTATCTTGAAAAACAATAACTTCTGTATCAAAGCAAAGATGCAGTCTAAATTTTATTAAGCTTCACAGCCACAGAAGACTAAAGCGTTATGTAAATCTCTGACACGGAGAATGAGATACAATATATTTGATTATTGCTGCATCACATATCAGGGAACCAAAATAGGATTTCATATTAGGTGTGCTTTTTTTTTAAAGTAATAAAAAGATAACTATGGTAATTCAAAAAAAAAAAAGAAAGAAAAAAGTACAGAAATATTAAAATTCTGATTTAGACACTGGGAAATAATTTGAAGGCTTGAACATGCTCAGGAAAGGAAAAAAAAAAATAGAATAAATGCATCACTTAAGGAAATGAGCACCACAAAGAGTCATTAAGCAATTCTGAGAAAAATGATGAAAAATTCAGCTTTATTCTCAGCTAAGCCACCTATCCCAAGCAACACAAGCTGTAGAAGATAAAGTGAAATCACAGGGAGACTGTAATTGGAGCACGAACTCATGCAAATAACTAAGGCTAGAAGTCCAAAGATATAACAACACTTTGCACTTTTGTAGCATTTTTCAAGTTCAAAACACTGTGAAAACAAGAACGAACTAAAATTAAAAAAAATAAAATACTGTGCCACTAAAAAAATAAATTGTAATTCAGCTCAAGCTGCATCGATAATTACTAATGCAAGTCATAGAATGAAATTCAAAGAAGCAGACATGAAATTTCCTTCGACTGAAAGTTACTTCTCTCCTTTTCAAACCAAACCTCACAGAAAATGTGGCAAGGTCAGCCAATTAGCTTGTTATCTGTCTTGGATTGTACAGCATATTTTGCCTCTTTGAAAGTAGGATTTTCCTCTGCAATTCTCTCCAAAGTGCTTTACCTTGTCTAACTTTGCATGCCAGCAACAAATCTGTCCCTCAGTAAATCTTCAATCATCTTTTTTTCACATCCCTTATCAAAAGCAAATAACATTCTCCCCAGCCCACAGCTCAGACTGAAGGACTGATTTTAAAATAGTATTTTTTCCTAAAGTGAGTCATCTTAAAATGCCAGTGCTTCGCATTTTAGTATCAATGCCATCATCATTTTAGATAAGCACTGATGCCAGTGGATTTACATGAGAAGTCCTGCCAAATAATCCAATTTGGATGGCAATTAATCTCTCATTAATTTTGCACTTCTACTTAAAAAAAATAAATAAAAATTTCTTAGACAAAAGTCAGTAGATCTCACCCAAGAATACATTAGTAAGCACCCCAGTGAGTCATAAACACCAAATACGTACTCAGTGCTGTTAAGAGGCCCCATCAAGGTTGTTTCTGAATATTAACCTCCATAAGAAGGTAAGTTTAATCAACAGTGTTATGCAAAGCCCCGAATTCACACTGTGGTCTGAAGCTTCCCTTCTCTCCTCTGTTATCACTGAAATGTAACAGTTTTAAACATTTATTTGGTTGGAGAGCTCATTTCAATATGTGAAAGTGAATGTTTCTTTTTTAAAGTGTCAACTATGTTGGCTGAGCTGTTTAAATTATGTAAACAGGGTTAAAATATTCATTTTTATAATTAAAAGACTTTTTTTTTTATTTTTCAGAATCACAGACTAGTTGAGGTTGGAAGGGACTTCTGGAGGTCACCTAGTCCAAGGCCTTGCTCAAGCACGGCCACCTAGAGCTAGCCACCTAGGACCATGTCCAGGCAGATTTTGAGTATTTCCAAGGAAGAAGACTCCACAACTTCTGTGGACATCCTGGGCAGTGCTGAGTCACCCTCACAGTGAAAAAGTGTTCCCTGATGTTCAGAGGGAACCTTCTGTGTTTCAATTTGCACCCATTGCCTCTGGCCCTGTCACTGGGCACCAGTCAGGAGAAGAAAAAAAAAAAATTTAAAAAAAATCAGAATTTACAAAACACTTAAGGGACAATAAAAACAAGTGTCTTTGACATTTTAAAGAAAATTTAAGTAACAGTTAAGACTGCAATAATCTCCTTTATGTTAATTTCTGCATTTCCTTGCCATATTTCTCCTTTTCTATTTCCTAATACAATGATTCATTTATAGACTTTTAGCCCTTTAACTACTATTGTGTACTAGCTTTTTTCCCCATTCTTTCCAAATCTTTGTCTCATGGGAATTTTATTCCTTTGTATGTTTACTCTAGTTTGCAGGTGCCCGTGTCCTTCACCTATTCTTTGTGTTTTAATATCTTCTCAAGGCAACACGCTCATTAAGCTGCATCATTTTCATATATTTCTTTTACTCCATTCAACAATACAGATATTAGACTTTTAGTATCTTCCTCACTAAAACTTTAAAAAATGTTCACCATTTTTAAGGGGAAAACTATTACTGAATTAAATGATCTGCTAGCTGAAATTAAAGTAGCCTTATCATGAAACACAAATGTGCTGCTCTCATGCCACTGTATGCAGCATGATCAAAGCCAGGAAGGTGGACACCCCTAGTAAGACCCACAAATCTTCCCCTTAACACACGAGTTCTCTCTGAGAAAGGCAGTCATAAAAACTAGTTGCCAGAAAACAGACCAACACTTCAGTATGTCAGCATTACTGTGGAGCAAACCTAGCAAAATCATACATACCTATTACCCGGTCAAGAGTGTTAAATCAAGTATACTGCCTACAGAAACACATTTTTAAATGATAACATTTTAAAACAAATAAAGATTATCTTATTTCTCATGATAAAAGTGCAAGATACAGATAACTGATTATATGACAAATTTAAATACATAAAGGCTACAGATGCCGGAAAGAATCTCCCAACATTTCATTCCATTAACTCAGGAAGTGAACAGTTGCTCTGAATTGCCAACCCTATAACAAATAAACCCCCCAATCTTCTAGCCAATAGATAAGTAACTTCTGTTTAGCTCCAAGGCTTGATACAGTTCTCCAAGGTGAGCAGGATGAGCTTCCTGACCACAAGCAAACACCTCTTCACCAAAAAATCCAGCCAGAATCCAGGTTCCAGGGAGAGCTTATGCTGAAGGAATGAGCAGGACTCTCAGCCTGCACCCTGCTCACTTTGTGCTCTTCTTCCCTAACTCTCCCACACAGAAGTGTAGCCTCTGCTCCTTTTTACCTTTCCTGTGGACCCTTCAGTGTACAAGCAAAGACACAACTGTGAGGGCAGCTCTCCTGCCTGCTCACACCTCGAGTGGAACTGCCTCACAGGGAGCAGCTCAGGAGCAGGGCCAGGGCTGCAGAAGCACACAAAGGCCATGTATCTCCCAGAACAAAACACAGCTTGAAGGGGGAAGGGAAAAAAAAAAAAAAAAAAAAAAAAAAAAAAAAGGGGTTTAGGGGAAACTTTTTTGCAAGGCAGTGGAAAGGAGGGCACAACCCAAGCAACCC
>WUAM01000071.1:22147525-22189557 GCA_024336885.1 Actenoides hombroni
TATTTTTTCACCCTCTTTCCCTACACGATTTTTTTTTTTTTTTTCTGACAATATATATTATAAATCCTTTAATTTATAGATAGATAGATAACACAGAATCACAGAACAGCTTGGGTTGGAAGGGACCTTAAAGAGTCATCTAGTCCAACCTCCCTGCACTAAGCAGGGACATCTTCAACTAGATCAGGTTGCTTAGAGCCCCATCCATCCTCACCGTGAATGTTTCCAGAGATGGAGCTTTGACCACCTCTCTGGGAAACCTGTTCCAGTATTTCAGCATCTTCACAGTAAAAAATTTCTTCCTTACATACCTAGTTTAAACCTTCCCTCTTTTAGTTTAAAACCGTTACTCCTTGTCCAGGCCCTGCTAAAAAAATTGTCCCCATCTCTCTTACAGGCCCCCTTTAAGTACTGAAAGGCTACAATAAGGTCTCCCTGGAGCCTTCTCTTCTCCAGACTGAACAACCTCAACTCTCTCCACATATCCACATAGGAGAGGTATTCCAGCCCCTAGTCATTTTTGTTGCCCTCCTCTCAACCCACTCCAGATGGTCTATGTCTTTCGTAAGACATATATACATTGATGCAAAATACAACTTCTTTATATGATATTTTCTGCTCATATGAACAAGCTGACATCCTTCAAGTCTTACAAACAAGTTCTGATTATTGTCACAATTATGAATCAAAGCTGCAGAAACAGCAATTAACATATGAGGCATGCATAAAACTATTATATATGTACAGAAACAAAATGTATTTGCCTCAAGTGGTGGTTTAGGCTCATGTATTTTTAGAGAAGGCATCTCCCTTTCCCATTTCAGGCTCATTTTAGTTGTTAGCAGCAGCTCATGACCTTCAGGATGGAGAAGCAACCTACACCTGTAATTACTGACACCCACTGCCAGCCATTACACAGAGCCACCTCCCTCGCCAGTGTAAACACAACCACATCTCACTTCTTCACTCTGAGGGAGGTGAGCAGGAAGCTGGATGAGGGAGGACAATTTTAACACACACCACGTGACCACAGAAACTAGAACGGTTATCACAATTAACCCGACGAATCTCCAAGTGCAGGTAGGGCCTTTAATAATACATAATAACATTGTGTCAAAGCCTAATGTGAATGAGGCTAATCAACAAAATGACTTTATGGCAGCCATAAGACATAATGACAAGGTATAATCTGTTGCATAAGTAGTATGTATTAAAATGACAGTATTCTAATCTAATTTGTTAACGTTCCTCCTGGATCTGTTTCTTCTGGAGAAAGTACTTGAAGCAGGGCAAATGATATCCTTAACAACTATTCTTAATTTGAAACACTGCTTCAAGAGACTTCTGATTTCCTTCAAACAAGAACAACACACATGTGTTGCAATACATATTCCTCAATAAACAAGTGCTGGTTTACATTTTTATAACTTCCGTAAGCGTTGCTAATATTCAAGAGAGCTTATGCCACACAGACTTCTCTCACAAGTGGAGTGCAGGGTCTGGGTTCCATAATTAGTAAGAGGACTACTAAATCTGAAGAAACCATTGAGGGTATTATTCTGGAAATGGTAAGAATGCTGAAAATGCAATGAAATTTAAATGAAACATGTAGATGACTGATGGCATTCCACGGGAAAATAGCCATTTCTACTCCAGTATCTGTGATCAATAGGGTGTCTTGTGGGCAAAAGTAGAATTGCTAGGATGACATACATGAGAAAGCATTTATCATATGCAGCACTGATAAACATAAGTTATGCTAAGGGCTCACTTTGTTCAGTAAAGCAATCCATGCCTGCAACTGCAACATCAAGCGTTCTTTCATTTTATACACTTCATTCTGTAGTGGTGCCATCTAGGCCATCAAGTATATGCTTAACTCAAGACATTACCAGGACACGGAGTGACAGGTACTCTTAAATTGCAGCCTTTCTTAGCCACTTAGCCCTCTGTGTACTTTTAAGACACCACATTTTGAACATCCATTCCCTATAATAAAGATATTTGTATAGATCCTCCTAAATATCTGTATAATACCAGGCTCAAGAAATACTTCACAGGACCAAATGAGAATTAAAGGAAACAAAGAAAAAAATTAAGGAACAGGATCCCTTTTCCTTCTGATAATCCTAACGTAAAGACCTGCTTGTATCCCTTATAAACTAAGCTCTCTAGTATGCAATCAACACTCCTTTTACCAATAGCAGAGCATCAGAAAACCATCTCATTGTATCCTCAAAATAGCTTTCTGGGATATCTTCCTGTGTGCACCCTTTAAAGATAAGGTCATTCTTCAACAAAGGTTCTCATTAGGATAGCTGGCAATTACAAACACCTCTATTTCTAGTATTTTGTAATTGAATAATCAAGCCTATCTGACTCTCCTTCCTACTTCTTCCACTGATGTAATTCTCCGTTGTGTCTCTTCCTGAAGAATTATCTTTATTCATTCCTTCTGGTGGAATCAGATTTTCTAAGAAAATCAACTTCCTCTAGCTTCTTTCAGGTTAAAGGCTTTAGAGCTGTCTCTTTCCTGGGTGGAAGAACCCTCTGTCTTTCTTTTTTTCCATCTTACTCGGATGATGGATTTCTTCTTCAACAGGCAGCAACACTCTCTCCAACTTCTCCATCATCTCTTGCTGGTCCTTATGCTCAGCCTCCTCTCCAGGACACTACTCAAGACATGAACTTCAGGTCACCACACTATTGATAATCAACCCTCAGTTGCATTTTCTGCTGCTGGCCATTACCCTCTCTGGAAGCTACATCTGTGGAAATGGATTGCTACCTTCTGCCAGCTGTCAGTGAACGCCAGATCCCCTCCACATTTGCTCACTTTCACAAGAGCCAGAGTTACTGTGTTTGGAAAACACTTCTGAGCTTCCTGCCTAAGCAGAGACACAGAGTTGATTGCCCAGGACTGTGTTCAGGGGTCTTTTGATTATTTCCAAGGATGGAGACTTCGTGATCTCTCTGGGCAACCTGAAAAGTTGTTTCCTGATGCTCACAGGAAACCTCCTGCAGTTTAGCTTGTACTTGTTGCCTCCATCACTGGGCACTACTGAAAAGACCCTGACTCCATCTTCTTCGAAACCCCCCTTCAAGTATTTACACACATTAATAAGATACTCCTGAGCCCTCTCTTCAGGTTGAACAGCCCCAGCTCTCTCAGCCTTTCCTCATATATGAGGTGCTCCAGTCCTTCCACCATCCTTATGGTCCTTTGTTGACCTCTCTCCAGTATGTCAACATTTCTCTTGTACTAGGGAGCCCCCCAGAACTGGACACAGTCCTCCATCTGTGGCCTCAGCAGTGCTGTGCAGAGGGGAAGGACCACCTCCCTCAATCTGCTGGCAATACTTCTCCTAATAACAGCTGAGGACACCATCTGCATTCTTTGCTGAAAGGGCACATTGCTTGCGCATGTTCAACTTCATTTCCAACAGGACCCCCAGGTCCTTTTCTGCAAAGATGCTTTCCAGCTGGGTGGCCCCTAGCATATATTGGTACATGAGGTTCTTCATCCCCAGCTGCAGGACTCTGCACTTCTCACTGAACTTCATGAGGTTCCTGTTAGACCATTTCTCCAGTCTGTCAAGGTGCCTCTGGATGGCAGTATGACCCTCTGGCACCATCAGCCACTCCTCTCATGGTGTCATCTACAAACTTGCTGAGGGCAAACTCTGCCTGATCATTCAGAACCATCAATGAAGCTGTCAAACAGGACCAGACACAATATTGATTCCTGAGGTACGCCACTAGTCACTGGCCTCCAACTAGACTTTGTGACACAGATTACCACTCTCTGGGCGCAGCCACTTTTCAACCCACAGCTCACTGTCTCCTTATCCAGCAACAACTTGTCTATGAGAATCTTATGGGAGACGGTGTTGTACGTTGTCCGAAGAGAACAACCCAAACTACCACAGCTGTCTCCACCAACACACATCTTCCATCAACGTGAGAACAGTGTCGTTAATCATGGCAAGGGGTGTGAACTCCTCCTTACTAAAGCATCCCTTTTGAGTAGCAGAATAAAACCACTGTACTTTGCAGCTTCATTACATTCTGACTGGGATAAACAAAGCTGTATTTTCTGCATTAGTAAAGTCAACTACGTACATTTCATTTCTTAAAATGCAAAATTATCAAGGATTGTGTAAAGATACTATTTCCTAATACACTAATTTATCAAATAACTCCAGAACTTGAACAGCAAAATTCTATTTTGAAAACTTAATCCCAGGACTGCTTTTTGAAAATTCACTAAAATCTCCCCAATTCAACTTCATTTTTGTTACTTCCTGTAACATTTTGTTATACAAGTGGATTACTTCTCTTTAAAGAAGTTCCTAATGCAGAGAGAATACTGAGAACTCTCTCAGTTCACACATGTTCTTAAAAGACTGCTATCAGAGCAGAGATGCTGGTTGCCCAAGGACAAGTGTCTACAAAACTTCTTTTGTCTGTCCTACTACATTCGCGCTATACTTGACAAGCAATTACTTGGTGCTCTATGTTCAATTATATTGTGAACTGTTTATGGTTTGTAACGGGTATCTTATCTGTTCAGACTATCTGTAACTTGATGAATTCCTCTGGGAACTGTTTAAATCAAGGCAGTGTCCTTAATGATTATTATGGCTTAGAAATGCTATCATAAAGCCTGATTTCTCTGCTATTCAGCTGCTCAGGATGGATGTATGCATATAGAAGACCTTTGAGAATGACCTCTTTCAGAAAGGTGCTGACATTCCAAGCTTAGCTATCAACTGTAAGTAGTAATCTCACCTATTCACTACATCTGTAGTTCCTCATCATAAACTTTTGGTTATGAAACGTATTTATTTTCCTTGAACACCCAAATTATCATGCTGAATAACTGCTCCTCTCCAGAGCAATAGTGTATCTTCACCCTAATTCAAAAGGCAAGACATGTCCCTTGGATGTATCATTATCTTGAAATATGCATATTATTATCTTTCAACAATTTAAAACTAATAAACGCTTAGGGTCCATTTCTGATAAAGGTGAGCTTGATTCCACTTCAAAATTTTGAGCAGAATTATCCAACAACAAAACTACAGACGTGTTATAGCACAGTAAAATGTAAAACCACATCGATGACCTGGTTACAAATATAATTAGTTTTGTTTAAAAGCTGACAACACTGTTCCTCTGTCATGCATTCTTTTTTACCCAGCCTCCATGATGACTTTCCAGTTGCTTACTAAAATGAAAGAGAAATCTGTAATTTATTATTTTCCTGAGCAGATGAACTGTCCTCGAGATGCACACCAATGCATCATTACCAACTCTCATTACTCAGCTACAGATGTAGCAGTACTGGATGGTTTGCTTCAAAGCCACATGACTGTTTAAGAACAAATACAGTCCTGTACCTTAGTAAGAGGAAAATACATTGAGAAGCCACTCCCCCTGAACTTGGAGAGCTCTCAGAAAGGCTGGGATTCTGAGGAAAGAGAGAAAGATGGACAGACAGACAGAATAGGCTAAATATTTGTAGAAGTAGGAGCTGAGTGCGGCTGGAAAAAAACAGTATCACAAAGAAAAGATAAAAGACACACACAGTGACCACACTTCTTAGAGTGAACAAACCATACAGACAGATGTATCCGTACTGTTCAGGCCATACCTTGGGAGTTGCAAACTGACAGAGGGTACAGACATGGGAAGCAGCAGGACTGCTGTTTCACTTAAGGGAAGATCAAGCCCTTCCAACTTCCAGCTCCATTTATTTTCTTTGCTACTTCTCTTAAGAGGAGGCTATGAAAGACACTTCTTGCATGCGACAGAGCATCTTTAAGCTTCATCAAAATTTTAGAAGATTGGTAAGAAGGCGGCTAATAAAGAGGTTTAAAATACATTGTGGCTCTTTTAATACTTGTTTCAAGAAATTAAATCACTAGAGCACCCAGACCAAGTCCAGAGCAGACAGTTCAATAAGGTACAATAAGGAGCCTGCATGAAATCTCAATGCGTTTGTCCTTTCTGAAAGTAAGTAGCCACAAAAGCCCAGCAGTACTAATCACAACACAAATTTAACAAAGCCAGCCCAGTCAGGCACAGGACCTATTCTCCTGCAAGTCACTTCCCACAGAAGCACTAATTCTGCCACTCTCTGCAGCACTACTTTGCTGTAGCCGTAATAGTTTAAGGACAGAGGAAGGGCATGGTTTGTAGATAGATTTACCATTGTATCAGCCAGCAGGGTTGTAAAAACTAGGCAACCTTTCAGAAACACAACTCCTCCTTCAGAAGATTTTGTGCCCAAAAGCTTGTCTGTCTTATCCAATTATACTGTCTTGCTTTAACAAAAAGATGATATTTCTGCTGACAAATCTTGTCCTGTCTTCTGTGTACAGCATCAGAAAAGCAGGAGAGAAGATCTGCAGTACCACTGCAGTTTACATCAGTGTGTCTTGTACCACTGAGGCTTCTATAGCCAAAAGGCATCACAATTGGTATCACTCTACCTCAAGATTTCTTAAGTGTTCACCAGTAACAACTGTTCCAGCCATGTCTGAAGGTAACAAATGATATGAGGTTTCCATGCTGACTTGTTTTTTCTGTCCAGGAATCATAATAAAAATCACACCTATGGTTCAAATGTCAGTTACAATTAAACCAGATGAAGTTTATAAAAAAAAACCTAAATCCTGTATTTTTTTCTGTATTCTTACCAGCCACATTACAAACCAATAAACATTAATGAAAAGGTTTATTTGTTTGTTGCCTTTTCTTTTAAATTCATTCCCTACACAGGCAATTGACTTCTGGAAAGAATCTGCTCTGACAGAATCGCTTGGAACTTCCATATACAAGCCCCAAAAGGTGGAGAGAATAAAGAAAAGCTTCTTTTCAAAACAGAAAAAATTGTTACCTATTTCCAGTCTAAAACAAAACAAAACCAAGAACTGTGCAGAGACTTCCACAATTAATGCAGTATGAAAAGCAACATTTATTGAATATTTTCTAAGGACAGTATTCCTTTGAAAAGCTGTAACTAAAAATAATTCATTTGACAGTCCTGCTTAGATATGTTTACATCCCTATCTACTTCTAAATCCTGTTCTAAACAAAATAGGGTGGTTTTTGCAGCTGTAGTAATGCACTTAGGACACTCAAATAACGTCAAATGTAAATAAATGAGCAAATTATGTTTACAGTAAAAACTGTTACACATACTCAATAATGGATCCAGCATGTTACTTAATTCACTGCATCCAAATTTGCATATTTTTGCACTACTTTTTAATTCATCAGCCCAGCAATTAGCATACTGAATCTTATTTAATACAACAAAGATGTCTTTTTATTTAGCACAGTGAAAAGAAAACCTACATCTGCAAAACACCAATAATTTCAGAAATATTAAGTGCCATAGAAACTACTACTATCTTAACACACTAGGCACAACAGAACCCCTGTTTCAACTAATACCTAGAGTGGCACCATCCAACCAATTTGATTTGCAGACATCCTGTCAATCTTTCACTGGAAGGGAAGATCCCTGTTAGGCTAATTGAAGCCCACTGAGGATAAGTTTGGGCCTTTTTCCTAATTATCTTTCACAAAATCCCTTTGAAAATCTCTCCCCAGAAACCTCTGGATGGACCAGAAGCTAGTGTCTCCATGGTATTATATAAAAAATATTCAGCCTGGTAAGCTTCAGAGCCTACTAGTCACAAGGGGTAGAACCCTGACCTTGCTGAAGTGACCAGATATTTTTCATTTAATTCTTAATTTATCACAGAAATAGTAAGAGTCATAAAAGGAACATGCTCAATTACTTTTCTAAGACTGTTTCCCAGTGCAGCCCAGGCAAGTCAAGTTAGATCAAAATCCAAGATTTCTAAAATTTACCCTAGTATCTGCACAACTTTGCATTTACATGTGCTGGGGGGGGGGAAGTATTTTAGGCCACTGCATCTCTACTCCCTGGCTGCTAATTGCACACACTGTGGTACAATGGCACATTTTCCTGCCTTCTAACCTTTCTGCCAGACTTAAGAAACCCACCAAATGCCAGCCTCTGCCAGTTTATTGTCCCTGACCAAGGAAAATGCTCCAAAGCCAAATGGAACCATGGGCCTCTGCAGTCATTCATAGTTGCTTTGTCTACTACTTGCCCTCACAGAGACACCTCCCAGCCCAGGGGCAGAAAATTGTTCCTGTGACACGCAAAACACATCGCAGCTGCACAACTGCTGCACAACACACATTTCCCCTTCCTTCTGCATCAAAGTGGCTTCTGCCTTTGATATGTGCTCATTTAAATTTTCATTTTCAGAATGCTGAGCCTTACATAAATGGCATTCAGGACTCTAAATGCAACACCAAAGTTAAAAAAAAGATCTATTATAAAATGCATTCTTTTCACCTCTTGCCACAAAATAAATGGAATATACTTATTTTAATCCCCCTTAGAAACTATAAAAAAAAAAAAGAGATTGTTAATTAAAATAATACGGCAGCCACTTCCTAGTTTCAAACTCTAAAAAGCAACCTTGAAGCAACTGTAAACACAAGTGTGGTTCATGCCACAAAGCATTTCATTCTCAGTTATTGTTCAATGCAGTGAGTTGTGCAAGTTTCCCACTGCAATGTGTGTGTCAGTTAATTCAGTCCTGGGGATCCTTCATTCTTACTTCTGATATGCAACAGACACGCTATTATGGTCAAAAAAGGAGCTGTGTATCAAAAGAAGGTTTCAGTGAAACTCTTCAGCAATCTTAAAAATGTCACAAAAATACATCACTAGCATTCACCTCCATGACCTACTTAAAAACAGTCTCACGTTCTTGCCAAAAGCACAGTGCTGCTGCAGTTACCTTTTCCAGATTTTTCACCCTAAAACTGAAACGCAGTGTACTGCTCTGACCACAGCATATCGCTAATTATATCCCTAATGGAAAGCATTTAGCTTCTGCATTTTCACTCTTCCTCTCTGTTCAGCATTTCATACTTTGTAATTGAATGCATACTAATACTAAAGCAGCAAAGTATGTCAGAAAAGCAATAAACTTGTCACCTTAGCTTTATCCCGGAGAAAAACAGGCAGAGGTATAAATCATTATTTGTGGAAACAAGACACTATAATAAGTTCCTAGAATTGCTCTGCGAAACACAAAGGCTCTTAAAAGTTTTAAGTCAATCATATCCCTCTGGGCACGTTCTGTACAACAAATACAGCTTTGATCAGACACCTATACCAGGATATGCTGGCAAAATTAGCATTCTCCATTGTGTAATGCAGGACACAGAAGAGACAAGGTTGTTGTTGCCTTGCTTTTTAACACGAGAATGGGAAAACAAAACATTTGCTACTTCTTACGCAACTATTACGCAGTAAGCAGAGTTGTTAAACATTTTCATTCTTTTAAAGAATCTTTCAACAGATTTTAAAGGGTTTTTCTACAGAAACAAAAACCGTGTTGTCCATTCAACTATACACCTTTAACAACTATCAAATCCTGTATTACAGTTTCATTCCTACCAAAATCAGTAGGATTCTCCTATAAAAGGATTACATTCAGTAAGCCTGGTGGAGAGTGTTGTATAACATGTCACCTTGCAAGGATGAACTTTCATCTACACGGATGCTCAAAAAATTATGCCAGCAGGAAAATCTAACAGCAGCCACAGAAAGATAGCTGCATGAAAGCCACTTCTTCCTTCAGTACAACCCCATCGTATCACTTTTGTAGTGCCATACAGAGAAATGAACTGGCAGTCTGTGTTCTGGTCATTCACACTTTTTCTGCTATCAGGAAGCTTATTTACAGAAACACAATTCTTTATTAATGACGAGCTTGACCAAGCACTTTTTAAGTGTCCCAGTAAAAAAAACAAAATTCAAATAGAACACCTTCCTTTCATTTGAGCCTCTCATGCCAGTCACTGTTAGGTGAAAGGATGCATAAACAGCACAGGTCAATTCACAAGGCAACGATGCAGTGACCCAGAAAGCATCTAATGGTCAATTGAGTAAACAAAGCAAAACTAGCCAAAACCAAAGGGCAGCATGCACATCAGCATCTCTTCCACTTAACTGCCACATACTTAAACCTAGTCTTCTATTTCCATATTCTGCAGTAAGACTTCACATTCCCATAAACAGCACTTCCTCCATTGTTTCCACGACAAATATTATGCAAAAGGAGAAAAAGAGGTGCCCAGTTTCACAGAAAAGTTAGAGAAGAAAATATGGAGTAATGAAAAGTGATCATCATATCACACATTTCAGAAATAAAAAGCAATTTGCAGTTGAACATTATACTGACAACTAGAGATGGTTCAAAACAAAACGCTGGACTCCCAACATCCTTCTTCCCACTGGGAAAAGGTGACTGCAATTTTCTGAATGAACCTGATACAAATATATACATTAATCTGTCTCGTCTATAAATAAAAAAGTCTACATAATGCACAATACACTCACACACATGCACATAGACAAAGCATGTGGAAGCAATTATTTAAGTATTTATCCCTTGCTCTCTTTTTTCCTTAAAAAGAGGTTTGCTACTAATGTTAAGACAAGAAGCAAACTCACCCACCTCTGAATCTTATGTCACAAGGGCAACATATATTAGAGTCCAATGAATAAGGAGCACAACAGGCAAGAAAAACCACGTTATCTTTGGTTTTAATTTCAGTACATACAATGTCATTCCACCCACTAACCTAAAAGCAAAGCTTTGATTTAGAC
Organism: Actenoides hombroni; assembly: GCA_024336885.1. Lineage (NCBI taxonomy): Eukaryota > Metazoa > Chordata > Aves > Coraciiformes > Alcedinidae > Actenoides > Actenoides hombroni. The sequence continues at coordinate 22,158,261 of WUAM01000071.1, forward strand.
AGATTCTTTTCAAAAAGCACATCCAAACACAGCATAACTAAAAAGGAGAAACAAAGTCCCCACACCTGTCCAAGACAGTCTGTATGCTACCGGGCACCATCTGCACTTTCCATCAAATACTATGCAGCGAAAGTGATGGGTGCCAGGAAGATGATAAAGCACAGCTGAAATACCAGCTTTTACCAACAGTTTTATCCCTTCCAGAAAAAACAAACGGAAACATTTTTGTATCATTGTGGTCAGGACAATGCATTGCACTCCAAAGTTACAGCATTTTACTGCAGCGCATCTTAACATTTTTGTCAGAAGTCCCACTTGCCCCTCTTTCTAACAAAATTACAAGTTTTTCTAGAGATGACAGCTATCCCCTGCCACAGGCCACTCCGGTTTGCAGCTTCCAAAAAAGTGGCAGACTTCAACCGAGCTCCTCTCCCACTCGCCTGCCTTTCAATTACTCTTCCCAGACAGACTTTAATACTGTGTAAAAGCAGTCAGCTATCATTAACTTTTAACTCCCTTAACACGCATTTACTGAATCTGCCTGGAAACTGAGAGGCACTGGGGAATGAAGGAGAAAATAGGCCAAACCAAAACCAGACCCATTTCTAGAGAACCTCCCAACCATCAGCCTCATGCACTTGAATTTACTAGAAAGACTCCAATAGATCCCAGTCACATCTGGATTAGCCTTGAGCCTCCTTCATACCACTCTGTCAACTTTCAAGCAGAAGTAATAATAATATATATATAGTTTCCTTTAAAGTGTAACACACATTTTGCTTACCTCACTGTTGTGGCCCCTCAAATTGAAGTTGATTCTCTGAGGGGTGTTCCGATCCCTCCTGCAATGGCTGGAAGTAAAAGTGACGCCTACAACTCCTCTGCCATTGCCTGTTGCCAACCAGCCTTCCTCATAGTACCGCCTCCTGCACACCGGTTTCTCCTTCTCACTTTTGGGGACTCTCCCTTTCCAGGAGAGGCAGAGGATGTTGGAATCGCTGCAAAGAACAGGCCCATGTTCCACTGCTGCATACATGCTTTTTAAATATTTTATTTTTTGACATAAGAAAGTAATATGTCTAGTGCACAAAATTTAAATCAATTTTTTTTTTTTTTTTAATTGATAAGACTGACCTGGGATAGATCACTGAAAGGGAGGAGGATGGGGTCAGTGTTTATAAATATCCACCAAATGCATAGTGAAAAATTCCTCTATAAAAGATGATGGCAGTTGGCTAAGAAAAAGTAACACTTAAAAAAAAATTCAGGTTCATTTTTGTTTTTGAGTCTGTAGAGTGAGGGTGCACTTATCCTTTGGAGAAACAGCTACTTCGTAAGAGGCGCTCAAGAAATGGTTAAGTCATCTTTTTGCTCAACTTGATATAATCTTTATACAGCCTGAGATTCCAGTTTAGCGTAATGCAATTCCAGAGACAAAGAGTTGCAAATGTGTAGGTTTCAAGTAACTTAAGGCTTTTAAGATTTCCTCCAGTCAGATTTTCTTCAAAAGTTCAGTTGCAGAAATTTAAACACACGCACATACATATATGTGTATATATATGACATTCATCTTTTCCAAGGTGCCCTCTGGCATATCTTTTCCATCTGATGTATTTCTGCTGCTAAAGCTGAAAGAGATTGCATAAAGGGAAAAAAAGGCACACAAACCGTGCGAAACAACAGACCCAAACTTGTGCAGGCACTGGTGTGCCAGGCCAGTTGGGAAATCCCTCTTGGTACTGAACCGCTCGCTGGACTCAAAAGTTTTTACAATCCAAAGCCAATCCAATTTTCATTGCAGCACTTTTTTTCCACCAGAGACCCAACACAGCCTGAACTGTTTATCACGCTATCTTGCCTGCTTTCCCACTTTTTGCTGCCACACACAAATGAAAAAGAAACACCCTCTTCATTTATAGCAGAATAAAAAATGCTCTAAAGCTTTTAGCTTTCAAAGCAGATAAGTTTGCCTCAGGTGAACCATGAAGTTCTCTCTCCTCTGAAACAGGCTAAAATGTCAAGCTGTTTTTCCTTTACTTTTCCTTTTTTTTCTGCTACAAGGAATCACAGACTTTTCATCCTACCGTAAAAAACAAATGCCAGAATTAAAGCACATCAAGTAAGCACTCTTTCAAAATCTTCTAAAATTCAAGGAAGGAAGAAATATAATCAACTAAAAAAGAAAGAGAAGCAGCATTAAAAATCTGACTTCCTGGATTAGCTATTTCTCTAGGTATTGTCCTTGCTTGTTTGATCGGATCTTTCCTTCTTGACGCTTGTCTACAGCACAGATTCATAGTTCCAGACACAACATTTGCAGCTGTACAAGAAGGAAACATATGAAGTATTCCAATCGTTTTATTCGAATAACATTTATGAGCTCAATTAATTAGTATTTATACCACACTAAGTGAAAAGAGAAAAAAGAAGGAGAAAGAATATGCAAATTTGATGACCTGGTTAACTCAAGAAGGCTGATGAGGTTTGCTCAGTTCAATGCCCAAACTTGTCCCATAGTTCCTCAACTTATTTACTTCCAGTCATCATTATTCAACATATGGTCACGATTTATTAGTCCATTCACAATCTATTAAGCCCAAAGTAAAATGTGCCAAAGACCATACATTATTCCTCTGCAATAACAAAATCAGCTTCCTCTATTCCTCTGTATTCTTCAGCTTCCCTCACAGCTATTGATTTAATCGTGGAGGTATTTTTGGGCTTCTTCTGTGCAGAGGGTGTTTTTTCTTCCTCTTCTTGCAAATTTTTTTCACCCGTGAAGACCATGTGGAAAGCTGAACATTACTGGCAGGTGTCTTTCCATGGGTTACTGATTCCTGTGCTGTAAAGGTGATCCATCTGGTTCTCAAATTAATTTTCATCAATTGCAAAGCTCTCAGGAATATTTAAGAGTAAGTCTATGTGATGACAAAAACAAGTGCGCTTTCATGTACGTGCAGTGCACACATCAGCTTGCTCAACCTGGTACTCAGAGCTGCATCTGCCTTACAGTTTAGCTGCAGTAATCTTGTAAGATGCTCGTCGTTCAAAGCTTGGAATCCCTGGATTCTTCCAATTCTGCAAGACAATGCACACACATACAAAAAAAAAAAAAAGAAAAAGTGAATAAAGTAAGCCATATAACAACTTATAGATACAAGGACTGTTGCTACAGAGATTACAAAGATTAAGGCCTTTGTATTGGAGTACTATAAAATATCTGTATTGTGGATAGATACATGCAATATTCACACACAGATGTATCTGATCCACACACAAATATGAACTACAGTTTTCTTTTTCACTTCAAAATTTCCGAAAACTTTTCATAATTGACATGCATAACTCACGAAATGTATCCAGGAAGGATACTTTGGGAGGGGGATGGACACATGGAAACAGAACTTTCTTTAGGCCACAATCACTGAAGCAAACTCTTCAAAAAAGACTCCACAGCTTTGGAAGAAGGGTAGAGTAGGGAGGTTTCAGTGACAGAGCAGACTGAGAGTTAGGCCCTGAGGCACAGAAACAGTATCAGAGAATGGCAGAGGTCAGAAGGCATCTCTGTGTGTTACTTGATCCAACTATCCTGCTCAAGCAGGGTCACCTAGAGCTAGCTGCCCAAGACTGTAACCAGACAGCTTCTGAGTATCTCCCATGATGGAAACTCCACAACCTCTCTGGGCAATCTGTGCCAGTGCTCACTCAACCTCACAGTAAAGAAGTGATTCCTGATGTTCGGAAGGAAGCTCCTGTGTTTCAGTTTACATCTGTTGCCTCTGGTCCTGTCACTGGGCACCACTGTAAAGAGCCTGGCTCCCTCATCTTCATTCCCTCCCACCAAGCATTTATACACACTGAAAAGTTCTCCCTGAGCCTTTTCTCCTCCACGTTGAACAGTATCAGCTCTCTCAAACTTTCCTCATATGAAAGATGCTCCAAACCATGGAAGTACAGTCTCAAAGGAGACTGAGATTCCTCCAAGGCTTAAACTGCTGCTTTAAAGCAATCTAAGTGACTCCAAAACTAAAGTTTAGAAGTTTGAGTCAATATGGATGAATTCTGAAGTCTCCTCAAATCCTACTTAACTTCCCATTTGAGAAAGGGGGAGAAAAATCCCCAAAATAAGTTATAAATGGAAGACTGTAAATGAAGTAGAAAAGGCCAAGCAAAAGGCTGCCCAGGATGTTCCCCAAGTTGTATCTGAAGTGCACACACATGCACAGTTACTGCATCTATACAGTTGCTGCTAAAGAGAGATCACTGAAATTAAGAATTGCATTCATGACATTGATCAGAGCTATTAAAATGGTCTTGTCTATATTACATACGGCACTGTACTAACCTCACATTTTGAGTAATTAACCACTTCTTTCAGTCTAGCATTGATGTACCAATAAGAATTTTTTAAAAAGAGAAAAATAAAAGAAAACAAATGTATAGATAGAAAAGCAAGGTCATAAAATAGTTGACAACACTATTCAGCTACCTCACTTATCAGGAACACTGCCCATAAGGTTTGGTGAGTCATTATCAGAATTTTTCAGCATTATAACTAACCAAAGATTTAAAAATAATGGTTGCTACCTTTTTTTTTTTATCATAGCATGATGAGGATATAAGTAATGTCACCTAGACTTTCCAGATTTATGATACTTCTCAGTTGAAGTCCAAAGAAAGTTCATACAAAGGCAAAACTTTCAGAACACAATCACTTGATGAAGAATTTCTGCACTTATCCCATAGGCAAACTTGATTCTGTCAAGGATCAGCACTATGATTAGGATCTTCCTAACAAACATCTGCAATCAAGAGTTGGCATTTTGTATTAGTGGCATGTGTATTATGATGTACGTCTTTACTAATCCTACAGAGAAACAAACAAACAAAAAAACCAAACCAAAAACAAAACAATCAGTAAACACTGAGAAAACAGAAAGTCTCTGAAACATCAGTTAGAGCAGCATAAGGTAAGCACTGAACAGAATTGTTTGAATTGTGCAAGTACCACGACAAGTGGATTTTAAAATACAGATAACTGTAGACACAGTAGCTTTGCACAAAATCTGTACGCAAAGTCTGTCCTTATTCACTGCATATAAAATTAACAACTTTGAGAAAAGCACTCTTCCATGTCTTGGCCAATAAACTTCTCTCACCTCAGTCCTATGTACCAGCACTTTCAAGACTAGATAAACCAAAGGCTTCTCCTCTTAAAAATATTATAACTGCATTAGGAATGCTGAGCAGGGAGAGATGAAAATCTAAAATAACTACAAAAGGAATAAAGTCAGTCATTATTCAAATACCTCCTGCTCAATACAATACACCCTAGGAGAATATTTTACCTTTAAACCACTGAGGGTCAACACTTCCTTTACATTGCACCTATATTCCACAGACAAGATAAAAAAATGCTTTTAAGACTGTAGTGTCAAACACCGAAAACACAGGATGAATTACAATTATATCTATTAAGATTTAATTCTTTCCATTCCCCTCTCCTTCATTTCCACCCACTCGATATTTCCTAAGAAATAACCTAATTAAAAGACTCAGATGCTAGTCTTCCCTCAAGAAAATCAGTAATTAATTTAGACACCCTTCCTTCTTCTGCCATTACAGCAATACCACGGTTCTGGTCCTTTTGACATGTTTAAACCAAGCTCTTTGCCCTCTTATTCCCCACAATGAAAAACCAGGGTAGTGGCTACTACTTCTATTGCAAAACATGTGTAAGAGCCGAGGATAGAAAGCATTACAGAAGAGCTAAGTGTTACTTGCACTATCTCACCACTAGCCTGAAATCAGTTTAGACTCCTCATACAAAGCAAATATGGCTTTCCAGATGAAACTCATCCAAACGAAATTTTTAACTGTAGATTTTTTTTATAATCTTTTTAAAAACTTTTCTTTCTGAGCAGGTCAAGGGTTAATCATAAACGTGCACTGGATCCTGAAAAACACATATTTTTAGCACTACTAGGACGCTAAATATCAATATCAATAAACTATAGTTAACTACGATTACTTACATTTAAAGGGTAACTGAAAATACCTTTGCTCTGGATCTTCCCTTTGACAAAGAGAGATGCTACCTGAACTCATCATCTAATACTGTTTTGATTCTTAAGCCCAGTGATGTAAAACATTTCTTAAGTAGACACCTAATGAGACAAAAACTCATCAGACCTGTGACACAGGAAACAATTCCAATTTTGCTTAGAAAGTATAGCTCTTCTTGAATGCAAAACTATCAACAAGTTATGTTTTCACATTACAAAAATAAATTTAAGGTATTAATGAAATAAAAATCTATTAACAGTGGATCTCATATTTTAGTGTCAATATTTAATTCATAATTTTTATTTCCTAACTGTTCCATTAACTTATATAAAGGGGAAGTGTTAAGCCACAATTGGACAACCAGAAAAATTTCTGCTTGTTCTCATGCATCTTTCATTGAGGTGTCTCTTTTGTTGACAGAAAGAAGTCATGCATAGCCAAGTGTACCAATACTGCAGCAAGCTTTCCAGCATTTTATGTTTATTCAAAACCCCACTCTTCAAGGCTCCAGAGCAAAGTACCTGAGGTGAGGATAAAAGGAGACTGGGAGAGGAATGAAAGAAGAGAAGGAAAATTCAGATAAGTACACACTACTTCTAAATTATTATCTTTAAAAAAAAACAAAACAAAACAAAAAATGACTCACAGCCTCCTTAAACATCTTATGGAAAGAAATGTAAGCCACGGAGTCTTCGTAAAGTCAGGATTTTTCAGCCCAGCTAGACTTCCTTCCTGTGAAACTTGCATGAGGTCAAAGGAAACTGCAGTTTTCCCTCCCTTTACAGTCAAAGAAGGAAAAAATATACACCGGTATCCATGAGGATAATGAGATACTTCAAAAATACGCGTAACCACAAAATTGCATTTTGTTCTGAAGGATCAAGCAACAGCTGGTTCTGCACAAGCTGATGGCAGATGATCCCACCAGCTAAGTGGTAACTGTGGGAGTAACCTTCAAGGTTACTGCTGAACACTATACTACAAAATTGGCACATTTTGCAATATACAGGCTAAATACCACAGACCTAGAAGTTGGCAGGATGATACATTTTGTAGTTTATTTAGTCCAGTAATAATTAGTAAATAATTAGTCAATAATCCTATCCAAAAGGAAAGAAAATGATTTAACAAAGTGCACTACTCAATTCTTCAAAGTCTGAAGTACATACAAGAAAAGATAACTGGCTTGGAGGTAAAAGGAATTTTTTTTTCCATTAAAAAAAGGGCCAATTCCATAGGGAGAAAATAGAATTTTGACCTGAATAAATACTGGTTTTCTTCTTCTTTCACTCACCTCTTCTAATTACCTTTGCTTTATTCACCTTTCATTGTGATGTAAGTCACTGAAGTTAACACCTTTCTTTCATACTACACAACAATACAAAACTCATCTGGAGGACACGATTCTAAAAAAATCCCAATAAGCTAACTAGTGGCTGTAAAAATGTTCTTCACCCCTAGAAAAATGAAGGAAGAGTGGTAAGGAGAAAAAAAGTTTGAAGATGGTTGGGTTTTGTTCTGTTTGTTTTTAAATGGTTTCCTCTTCAGTGTTTTCCCTTGGGTAATTCTAGAACCTCTTCCCCTCCTGGAGACAGCTGCATAGCCTGGGCAAGACATTCAGTCATGATATTCAGAGATGTAAAGAGGTCTGTAACCCCAGCAGAGATGCACAGAAACAGCGATGTAGCAAAGGTGTAATCCCGGCTGCTGTGATAGTAACTGCCAGCCCATTAATAGACAATGTAATATTAGTTATAGGCACCCATATATCATCAAGCAAATAAAACTGACAGAAAATATACTTGTTGGCATATTGAGAGAAGTGAAACTTGTATTAGTGGCTGCTCAGCAGACATTCATTGTGAATATTGACAACATTTATTTCAATGCAATACTCTGACAAACTTGCAACCGCCTCTTCCACCAAATTACACTCTTAAGTGAAAATAAAAACCAGTAATAGCTGACCAGCATTTCTGATGTGCTGAATGACCCTTCTGGGTTCTTGTAACAGGGAAGAAGGCAACATATATATAACATATAAGTTGCATATGTTATTTTAAGTGCAAGATCTTTTTTCATGTATAGCAGTCTTATACAAAAATCAAGGGAAGTATTTGTATTATTTCTAGAACTGTTAAATATACTACACTTTCAGTGCTTGATGCTACACCATCAGATTAAATGGGAGTTAAATTAAAAAAATACAGTTAAGAACAAGAAGCAAGAAATTAATTTAAAAATGCCTTCAGGAGAAAATATTTTCACGAAAAACACCAAGAGTGCTTAAGCAAACTCTTAGAACCTATTAATTTTGAGTTGCCAAATTTACACACATTCTCCAAAAGTTGCAGGCCTGAAGACATGAAATACAGTAAATTGTTAAAACCCCTGCCTATGGAGAAAGTGAGGTAAACAGCTACGCTGTTCACAGGGAAACAAAGTTAGAAAAAAGCACTGCGGAACAGACTTAGCCCCAAAAATAAGGATAATTGAACTAAATAGAACATACCAAAACACACAAGAAAGAGAAAAGCTAACTTAGGTGTGGGGGTTTTGTTTGGTTTTATTTGGTTTTTTTAAACATTTTCTTTAGCAACTAGATACTTTAAGTGAATAAATATTACATCCACTTGTGAAAGAACTGCTGCAAGTCCCTTTAATCAGTTACTGGTTGAACATGCTCATGGGAAATTTCTGAGTAAAAGAATGCTACATCTTTCATGCTTATATGGCACGGAAGAAAAAAGAAAAATAAATGGTTAGACTTCACAATACAAACTGCAAGACAAATGGAAAATATTTCTGCTCTGATCACTTCTTTCTCAATCCCTACCATGGCACACCATGCCAGGATGATAATTTATCCTGGTATCTTTTCTAAGCCTATCTCCTCAATTCCCTTTCTCTTCCCCTTTGTGGATGGAGAGGGGTTAACAGAGAGCACCTGATATAGGTCTAGAGGATGGCCCTGACCCTAAACCTTGATATCATTCAAGGTGCTACACTGAACATCATCACACAAATGATCCAATAAAAAATTTCACAAGTGAAGATTCACAATAGTTTAACCAATATAAATTTGGTTTGCTAGACTCAGCCATACGCTCAGTTTCCCTTGCTGACAAGCCATACCCCCCTAGCCTCCCATAACACAAGCACTGGCACCCTTCCAAACATGAAGTTCAGGAAGCTGATCTTGCCAAAAACTTACCCTCCAAAATCAGCAATTGATTTTACGGGCGCTTCCCTTAGTGAACTCACCACGCACATGCAGCAGCACTATTGCCAGTCTAAGAATGGGGTAGTGGGGAGCACGGCACAGCAGCTTAAGTTTCAATCAGTCTGAACTGTGCTCAAAAGTTTTTCCTTTGTTTTAAGCTCAATCAATCCCTGACACTGTCCCCGTGTGGTCCCACATTTAGCTGCACTGGCCAAATGAAGAAGGTGGAGCTGTACAGCACAAGTGAGAAACAGAAGGGAGAAGGACATGCAACTGATACTGCCGCTTGAAGGCTTTTGATGACAAATTTTGGGCACAAGAGTATTTTTGAACTCCAGGGTTTGCCCTCAGAAGGGAGGGAAGCAAAGTTTGTCTCTTGAGGACGAGTTCAAGATGGCTACCACAACGTCCTGGAGCCAAGGCTATCCATCAGCCATGAAAATGTCTCATTTTCAAATAAACTGAAGTGGATGGATATACTTCAGACAGATGTTGAAAGACCTGCTTCAGAAAAGAAAAATGTACAAATAAGACATATTAGCCTTTTAAACAAATTGGAGATTTACACCACTGAAACGTATTCACAATCCTTAAAAGAAATGTGAAGGGTGACCAAGAAATACCCTTTGCTTACAAGCGTGAATCTTCTCTCTCAAGGAAGTTCTGCAATCTTCAGGGCACAGAGAACACTCAACACAATGTGTTCTTCTCTGGACACTTACTTAAAAAGTGGTAACAACTGTGTCTCATTAATGACTTTCAGAGATCTTCAAGGGAGGGAGCCCCAGTTCTTACCATTTAACCGAGTGCGCTGACCTTGACTGTAATTACAGAGCAATTTCCTTCCCCTAGGAATGTTCTGCAGCCTGCAAACATCCCTTGAGCCTGCAGCCAGCCATTGCAGCTAGTTCCTAATTACCTCCAATATCTGCCCACAGGCTCTTGGAATATTTTCTTATGACCATACATTGAAGTTTTGATTTCCTCCCCCAAAATCCCAATACACCTTTATATGTGACACATGCACAGCAACACTGGAAACAAAAAATAAAATTAAAAAAGGAGGGGCAGATGGAGGGAGAAAATAACAGAAGCCACCAGTTTGTGAGGCTCTTCTGAATTTTAAAAACAAGAATTATTTTTGTTGGACAGCAAGACATATTTCAGTCAGAAATCTGCTAATCCCCACAGAGCAGTGTGAGTGCAGAGTGCTGCAGCAGGAAAGGACGCTGTGTCAGCCTGTAGGGAGGGAGCTCCTGGTGATGCCCATGAGCTGCATCACAGGTGTGAAATGGATTGTGGGTATGAGCTTCCCACCAAGCAGCCTTTTGCTCATCACGGGCTGCTTGGCTAGAGCTGTGAAGCAAGGCACTTCTCACACAGGAGACCTTCAATGGATTGGAGATACATAGATTTTATTTATTTATTTAAATACAAAAAGAGAAAAGTTGCGGGTTTTGTAGAATTTGGGTTTCTCAGTCCTTGACACTGGGATCAAGAACTCAACTCTAGTCCTGACTGTCCCTCAAATGTGCTGTAATTGAAGATTTTAGTCGGTGTCAGAGGATTAACATCCTCCTCACAATCACTGCACAGAGGTCTAGATGCAGTGGAGAGATACTCCCACCCTCACAATAAAGAGATGGAAAGCTAAGGAACAGCTTCATCTCCTTCCCATACCTGTCTCCTTTTGCTTCAAGTTCCATGTTTTTTTCCTTAAGGTTCTGGCAGGTTGTGCTAAGGTCTCTGGGTTAAGAGAGGCATGTAATATCATGAAGACAAAGACTCAAAAAGTGCTTGCTTCAGAGGCAACCTTGACAAACAAGAGTCATCAAAGTGGCCTTTGGTAAAAGCCAGAAGCTTTAAACGAATGCTTTCAACGAACCAAAGACTTCTGTACAGAAATGAGTTGTTTCACTAGCAAGACTCAGAGGGCATGAGGATCAGCTACATACATACATGCCCAGTTGGGTGAGTGATGTTTTAGAGCTTCTCTGTCTGCATTAATACGCCAAGTGTTAACTGGCCACGTGTACAGACAGAACAAGGAGGTCAGAAGGAATCAGGTGTCCTCTACACACAGTCATGTTCTGGTGGGTAAACTGAAGGCAGGAAAGCAGATCTGCACTTAGGTAAATCAGCCCAGCAGTGTTGTGTACAAGTACTCTTACTTTGTAGAGGTCTTCACAGTTACAACTCTTCATCTTGACCAGATGCTCCTGCTAGACATATGAAAGCTTTAAGCAGGTAAAATACAAAATTTTGAAGTGAGGATAAGAAACAGCAGTATGCTGTAGTCACAAACAGCCCTATCATTCTTCTTGCATGGCTATGACATTACAACCTTTCTAATAAGAAGTCCATAATAGGTAGAAATTGCTGATTACAGAATTATTCAGTAGAAGGATAGCTATCTACGACTGTGTCTTCTGCTTTCTTAAATACGAAAGAAAAATGTGTTAAAATGATCACAGATGAAAATGAATGAACAAAAAGAAATTTAAGAAACTCTGGAAAAATATATTCAAAGAGCAACATGAGTTACTTAAAGTAGGAATTCTGAACATTTCACTTCAATGCTGTCAATGTAAAAAAGACATTACTCAAATTTTGTTTATAAAATTCATTCCTATAATTAACTTAATATTTAATTTAGATGCCAATTCTTCCCATTCAGCTTTGCCAAGCTGCAAAGAGCAAGCCTTTGAAAGGTATTATTTTTAATATATAAATACAATATAAAATGAATAAATTTTACATCTATTTCTTAACATGGTAACATCCCCAGATAGCCAGATTTTTCGTAATTCATTGAAATTTGTGCAACTACCAGACAGTGCTTGCTTCTAACTATAATCTCTACCACATTATGAAAATGCTCTTTTGTTGAACAAATATTTAGGTTTCACCAAAAAAGTAAACAAATTTTGTAAATTTGTAGGAGTTTTCAGTAATATTCTCACTACTTCCCAGCTAGTCCTGTAATTAAATTTATTTTCCCATGAAGCTATATAAATGCAGTAACTGCCAAACTTCTTGGACCCAGTTATACCTCTTCCTCACACAACAGACTCAATGCCTTTCAGCATTTTCACTTAACCAATGTTTATGAGTTTTTCTTTGATTTTTTTTTTTTGTAAAGTTGAGATTCAGAATCTACAAAGTATAAAAATCAAAAGGGAAGATTCATCATTGCAGTTAAATCTATACCGTCTAGATAAATATTTGTACTGATCTAATGCATTCACATACAGACAAAGCTAAAGTTATTCATAACTAAACAGGAAAAAAACCCAACAAACACCGGCATTCTTTGTTTGTATTTTCTTCTTTCCCACTGCCAAGTTTCACCTTACCGCCTTTGCCAAGGAACCTAAGGATCTTCAGATGAAGACAGTAAACTTTTCATAACAGCCAGAGAAAAAGACTAACTCTCTGGAGAATATCACCTTCACACGTTTTCTACTTCATTTGAAAAACTTGGATTTGGGAAAGTAATACGATTGCATTTAGTAGATCATGTGCTACTTAGCAGGCTTCCTCTACTAAACCTGATAAATGTTGGGCCATACTCCTGCACTCATGTTTTGCTCAGGTAAAGGTTGATTTCTCTTTTTTAACACGACTTAGGATTCCATCATGTTTGCAGATTCTAGCAAAAAGCAACAATAAGATAAATGTTATCTGAGTTAATTTCATAAATAATATCATTTTGACACAAAATTTTAAAGCTATCTTACATACAGCCACCTTTTCTTCTATGACTAGAAATACTACCAATTTACAGAATTTGTTTTACTATAATCATTCTTTTATTAAATACTTCACAAAGTACCTCCATGGATGTATAAAAGCCTAATATTTACTGCATTAAGTGTTACTTCTGTGTGTCTATGTGAAGGGGTGAAAAAGCAAAACAATCAGAGAAAAAAAAAACATCCAAATATAATCCACCCTGATCGCTCCCTCTATAAAACTCAACATCTGTACTGAAGGTTCCTTTTCTGTATAGAAAAAGTCTACTTGCAAACTGCTCAAGGAAAATTCTTCTGCTTTCTCTGGTAAGCATCTTGGCAAGGTCATGTCATAATCTTGCAGTGTCAGTGGGCCCCTAGAGCTTACGAAGTCTATTAAAACAATTACATGAAAACATCCTTTTCAGGATTTCAATTCTGTAGCTTCATAAGATTAGTATATTCTAGTTTCTTTTTAGATTCAAGGAACATAAGGCAGTCTATTACTTCAGTATCTAATGCTGTCATGGCACCTCAATACTTCCTCCATTAACTGTGTATTATGCACAGACCACAGAAAAACAGGAGGTTACTAGGGGAAAAAACTATATGCTTTCTTCTTATCCATACTAGCTAGATTGCAATGAAATCAACACTTCAGCATCCAATTGAAACAGTCATTACAATTGCTCTGTAGTAGATAGATGCCAAAAAGCAAACATTTAGACATAAAGGTAGAACATACAGTATTTCATAAAGCTGATACAAAGCTTCTGAAATTAAGTAACTCAAGAATGACATTATAAGAAAATTCTACGCCAGTAACTAAAATGATACATTACTTTTCACTTACTGTTCTACTGAATGACAGCCTGAAGCAAAGACAGCTGACGAACAAACAGAAATTACAATACAAAAGTTATATTCCTATTAAAAGAATGAAAAACCTAAATTAAATATGGGAAAAATCTAGTTACTCAGTGATTCTAAAACCTCAAATAATACCCGATATGGATACTGACTTTGTTGGATCGTCACCCAATGAATCAGCCTGAAAATTTTGCATTAAAAAACAGACTATTTCTTTCTAAAAAGACGCATTACAAGACATTACACATATATATCCTGCCTTGCTTATAACTGTAGACCACCACAGCAGCAGTCACATTACTACCACTGCTCTTTCTCCTTGTGGCCTTACTGTAATGTATTTGTCTCCTACAAGGGGCTGTATAATGCTTGTGCCACTGATCAAAGTAGAATATGGAAAGGCTACTAGGATTACCTGGGAAAAGAAGGATGAGTAACCAACTCATAATGTTCCCAGGCTGAGCATTCCTGTAGATTAATAAAACTGCAAAGCCATAAGAGAGCATAAGGAAATGGCATACATTGTTCCAAATGTTAAATACACCTTTAAATGACTGTACATGGACAGCGGGTAGATAGAAGTTCCACAGTAATCTTGAAAAAAGCAAACCCCAAAGATGATTATCATATAGGAACAAATGATTTTACAAATTAATGCACCTGACAGATCTGTAGTTTGTCACGAGTTATATATTCCAAATAATCCCCACAGTGTCCAGTGGACACAGTAATCCATCCAAAAATCTATCACTAAGAATGGCAGTAAACAACATTTTGCTGACGGATAACCACAAAAAAACATAAACATCCTTTCCTGTCCATCCCTACAGGACACAAAGCCCTTAGACAAGTAAACCCCAAAAGATCCCATATATACATGGCATTTAAGGGGCCTGTTAATAAAATCAAATTTTCTTTCTCTTGCTCTCAAGAATGATCAAAGTATACATTTAGGCTCACGAGCTCTCTAGAACTTCTTTCTTGTTTTCATCTGTGTAGAGAGAGATATTCTGCCATCAGTATTCCAAGATAGCTAAGAATTGTCTGCAGTGCCTATCTAGTACGTTTAATTATCTTGCATATATTAGAATTTTATTTATTTTTTGGTTATTTATACTGGCTATCAAGTAGATAGGAGACAGCATTAACAAGATTCATGATTTTTTCCTCCATTTTAAGGGCAAAATATCAATAAAATAACACCATATCCAATCCATCAGATTTTTTTTTAGCTGCTTATTTATAATTAGTGTCTGAAGCAAAGTACTTTCTTAAGTCTTGTAACCAATGTAACCAAAAAAGGCTGGAGAGCTAATACTATCACCTCATGTCTCCTGTTGATTAACGCTTGAGAAGCTAAAGATATTTTCTGGATGTGAGCTTAAACTGACATTTCAGTTGGCTGAAACCAGTAACGTGGCCTTTTATCAATTTAATTCACAAGCTTTAGATTATACTTGTATGTTTACAAATTTTCATTTCAGATGAAGAAATCCATCTCACAGAGAGCAATATGAACAGTTAAATAAAGGAAGACACTGCCAGACTCTAGACAGACGTACTAGAGCAATGCAGAGCTGCAGGGATCTGATTACAGACAGTATCTGCTGCTGGGCAGTCAGTCTCCCACTGAGATGAATGCATGTATGCTGGGATGTTCTACAATAAAACAGTGTTTGCTTCTTACACAAAGCCTTGCAGATGTTGCAAGATTATTCCTCTCAATGCATCAACATTTTAATTTATAAAAACTTCTAAGCAGAGCACGGTACTTAACAGTTTCATAACATTCCCCCACACAATGTGTTCTGTGATTCCTGGATCTGTTGCTCTCCTTGCAAGAGCCAAAAGCCAAAGTACAAAGCAACTGCTACGGGTTGAGAGTGAATGCCCTTTATTGCCACTCCTCAGAACCGTACCCAGATCAGCCAGAGCTCTAACAGACCCAAGCCTATCTTTTGCGAGGCCACATGCAGTTGCAAAGAAAATCAGGACACACGTGGTCATCCACTCTGTTCAACATTTGTTAGTGCTTTATTTGCTCTGAAGCAGAGCCACAAATAACTGACATTAATTTTCAAAAGAACCTTCCATAATTACACTGGTATGACCTACAGAAACAGTACTGGGTTTCTCATAGCAACCTCCAACGATTCAAACAGCTAGTCCCACTCTTCCCACAAAATTGTTAATACTAAGAGAGCTTCATCATTCTTCAACAGAAAAGCTGATATGTGACTGGCAGAATCACTATTATCAATGGTAATTCAACAGCTTTATGGCATCTTATCTCTTTAAGACAAAGTTTTATGGCAAAAGTAGTAGTACATTCAGCATAGAGTAAGGCAGGATCGCTCCTCTAAGATCCTTCTTTGCCTCTTATGATGCCTTGAATGCACACATTACAAAGTCTTTTTAGCAACCCTATGAAATAGTAAGTATGACTCCTGTTGTAACAGATGAGGAAACTAAAGGTACAGGACTGCAAGACAAACAAACTGTTCAAAGCAGCCTCTGCTGCAGAAAGACTACTTAAATCCCACCACAAGCATGATCCACTCCAATTTGCCTTCCTAGATCTGGCTGGCCCTCATCCCTCTGTTCACTGCTAAATGCCTGAGTGTCCTTAGGCAGGCTCTGTTTCCTAAAACATCAGAAAATAAATATTTAAAAAGTTAGGAGTATTCTGTGGCCTTAGGGAGTTGGAACAACTCACTGAAGGTTCAGATGAATGTCTGAGACGAAGCAAAGGAGCAGGCAGGACCCGCAAGACAAGGAGACCTTCCAGAAACAGAAAGATGTTAGATCAGCTCAGCTGCACCATGGAACTTGCCCACAGCACAAGAGCTGGAGCATCCTCCTTAATACTCAACAGAAAGATAGCATTGAAAAAAGAAGAAAGAATTTACCATTACTGGCTTCCAGTCTGCTGTGATGCTATCACCACTGAGGGCAGCTCATTTGATGTTTTCCTCTCTATTTCCATCTTGTTTCAAAACTTACCTGTTTTGAATCCACAGAAAAAGCCATAACCAACATTCTGCTTTTGAAAGTATCCATCAACATTCGGTGAAATGCATCTTGTGTCTGAACACTTCCTTGTATGAGAGGTGTTCCAGTCCTCATGTTGTTAATTAGCAAAGCTATTTTATTTAAATTTGACACCTTGTAGTAAATTTAACCTTTAGTATAACAGATTTAGACAAAACATTTCACTTAAAAGTAGTATCACTTTGCATCCATTTTTAGCAACCCTGTAAATGTTCTAATATATATCATAGTAAAAAAAGACTTTGGGCTATGATATTGTTACAAAGGCTCCTACTCTATTATGGGCCCATGTCTGCATTTCCACAAACAACACAGAGTTCCTGAATGTCAGTTTAAAAGCTGAGAATGAAGATAAAACCAAGCTAAAAAGCCAAACTCTAAAGTAAATTGTGTGAGGTACAGGCACACATTCTCTTCTAATCATTCTGCAAGGGACTGGTGATAGTCTCTACCAGGTACAGCAGGAGAAGACGTATCAAACCAACACAGACAAACTTTCACAAATTCTGTCTGCTAAACCTCTTTAGACATACTAGTTTTATTTATTTAAAACCTCAGGAAAAGATAAGAGTCTTCATACCCTGAACCTCAACATACATAAGATTTCAGATGGATTAATATGGAATGAACAATGTATATGTCAGGTTCATAATTGAGGAGCTATTCAGAAATTAGTATTTCTACTTCCCCTCCCCAACACAGCGCCATCTCCATACACACACACAAGCAGAAAAATTGTACTGGTTATTTGCCAAACCCTGCAGTGTCATACAGCAGCAGCAGGTCAGTCTTTAGATGCTGACCGACCTGAGCAGTGACTGACCTACTCCCTTCCAGCTGAGACATCAGTTCCCAACAAACATTATCCTGATCGTGTGGCTAATGATAGAGCAGGAGGGAAACCATCTAAGAGGAAGCTGAAACACAAGCAGCAAGTTTTCTTCTGGGAAAATGAGGAGAATTAAGGTCATACTGAGAAAGGGCAGGTGGTTCAAAAGGTAAAAAGAGCACTAGTTTAACACGTGGAGTTCACACATTTTTATTTTGAAGCCATGACACTAAAACTCTTGGGCAAAAGGCCCAAATCAAGATTTCAGGCATGGTATCAGTTTCCTGGCCCGAGTAAACAGGCCAACAGCCTGTACATAAATACTAGAGAGTGTCATCTGCCATCTAGTACAAGTGATGTTTAATTAGCTTAGTAAGGATACAAGTTTTGGGGGAGGAAAAATCTGTGTCCTTCAGTCTAGCAATAGCATTTGTATGACACTTTTACACTATTAAAAAAACCCAAACAAACAAAAAACCAAAACTGGTTTCTTTTTCATCACCATGCCAATAAAATGCTAAATCATTTGACATAAGAAATGGCATGTTTATAAAATCCACTAAGCAAGACAATCCTGTCTCAATAAATTAGATGCTTTATGTTCACACAGGGAGACAGGAGTGTGTTATTAGAAAAACAATTAAGCAAAACAGAGATAAAATGCTGATGAAAAAAACCAAGATGGCAGTGATTCCTTTCATATTATTCCCATAATGACCCAACTGATGTAAGTATTCAATAAGTGTTTGCCTTAAAACACAAATACAGATTGCAAACTCCTGAGAGAAGAGAGTGTGCTATCCTCATGCTAGATTCTTTCCAGACACATTTTTTACTATTACTGTAATCATATACCAAGACTGGGGTTGGGGGAACAGAACAGGGCAAACAAAAATATCTCTTAGACAACCAATATGCCTGTCTCAACCCAAAACCCATGCATAATACCAATACCTTTGTTTCGTTTTTGTTTCTGTGTGACATAAATATGCACCAGAAACCAACAGTGGAGTGCAGGAAGCAACCTTTCCAACTGATTATGGCCTAGGTTCAGTAAAACACATCTTCATATCACAGAACTGCAGAATGGCAGGGTTTGGAAGGGACCTCTGGGGATCACCTAGTCAAACGCTCTTGCTAAAGCAAGCTTGCCTAGACCAGGTTGCACAGGAACGCATCCAGGAGGGTTCATATGCTCAAGCTATGAACACACTGTGATACCCTGCTGATTTTGGGTACGACCACAAAGAGTCAGGGCATTTGACTGAAGGATGTTATAATTATACTCCATAAAATCAACTGTCATTATAATAAAGATCTAACAAGCCACTGACAATAAACATTTCTTTTCTAGCTAGAAAGCAAGCTAGAAAAATGGCAGCACTTTCAGGTTTTCCACTGACATCATGATAAGAAAGAGGTAATAGTCCCAAGGCAGATTTAGACTTATCACCAGCATAAGGGGATGTTTTGTTTATTATTAGACTCATCAGTGAGAATTTCAGAATTTACAGGACATAAGAAAAAGAATAAAAAAAAAAATCCAACACAGACTAATCAAACCTACTCTAGGAAAATCAAAGCTCTTGCCCACTTTGTAAATATCAGAAAAATTCTGCACAAGATACTCTATGTGAATGGGTGCTAGGGCAAATAACTCACAATTTGAAGTATCACATTTCTTAAGCCTTTGATCCTTCAGACAGTGAAGAGGACAGGACATCTTTATATTAAGTCTGAAAACCTTAATAAAAGAAGAGAGATTATGGCTTTCAGAGGAGTGGCTATATACCATTTTTTGTCTGAATAGTGTTTTGACTATAGTTCTGGGCCTGAAATTTTCTAAAACAATGAACAAAAGGTCTTTGGCTGTCAGTGCACAGCATGCTGCAAAGTGCACGAGATACCCTAATGCTGCCAAACAAGTCGTGCACTTCTGTGAGCTTTATTTGGCATGGAAATCATCAACTTTTCCCTCCCTATTATCACTTTTTCATACTTTAAACTGAACTTTGAAATATTCTGCAATAAAAGCTTGAAAGAGAGGGCTTGAGTACTACAGTACAGGCCACCTAACATATGTCAGAGTCTGGAGAGCAAAAACCTTAACAGTCTCACTTTGAGGAACTATGCACAGTATCAACTGCATAGCCACAGGAGTTTGTCCTGAAAGAAGAACTCAAAAATACAGTAGGACAAATCAAGAAACATGACAGTGTTACTATCATCATCTTTTATCAAACTGAAATCCCGGAAAGATCCCTGAATTTATTCAGCTACTCAAAGGCAGCAAGTAAGTCTGAAGACAAAGAACAAGTCTCTCAAAATATAGAGGGCAAAAAGGTTACAAAGAGAGGTGGCAAGCAGCTCAAGGTGTGACACCCAAGAAGCCTCACGCCATAACTTGAGAAATTTAGAAAGGCAAACTATCGTGCTATTTTGTTCATTGCATTTTTCATGGCATGTTTCATTTCTTCAGTTAAATTTCTGAACAAACATCTGCACCAGAACACTGCTAAGTCTCAAAACGAGAAGCAACGATTTTCTTTCCTTTTCTTACCCCTTTCTGTGACCTGAGAAATTTTATCTTTGCCTCTTTGCCTTGAAGTACAATTCTTCTTTTCACAAGGTCTCTATCTATAACTAGACGCAAGAAAAGAACAGACCTATTACCGGCTGACTACATGAGAGAACCAGCTTCACAACGGTATCATGAATTTAAGTCTAATGATAATAGAAAATCCCATACTTACTTTCCCTAAAAAGAACACTGCTTTAGTTTAACCTAAGCACCCAACTTCACATGTAATGCAGAGACAGTGCTGTGCAGAAGTTCAGGCTACATAACCTTAATGTTTAATTCTCATCTTAACAAATCTCTGACATGCATAAATTTTATTTTGCATACCATGTACTACACTGTTCAAACATAAATCTGGGGCATAATAGCTGAATAAGTACTAAAGAAAATTGATTCTGTCTCCAGAAACAATCCCAACAGGTAGAATGAGACTTTTCATCAAAAGAGCATCCCCACTTTACTCATACTGCTTCAGTAAACAAAGACATTGCTAAAGGATAGTGAAAATTAAAATTCCCACAATCTTACTCAAGAATCTGTGGCCAAAAAGAATCTCTATAGATAAAACCGAACAGTCTATTAGATGCAATTTCCACTACATAGGAGAGAAAGAAAGGCACTAAGCTGCAGAAATGCACTCTTTCCAATGAAAGGGCAATACAGACTTGTCATTGCTAACTCCAAAAACACCATATTCTAACTTGACAACAGCACAGACAGTTTCCCTGATTCATTACCTGCTACAAACTGGTAGAGCAGTCCTTCAACTACAAGAGTGCTTTTGTGGGTACGTCCAAAAACGTACCCTACACAAGTACCTCATCCAGATACGCACTTTTGTCAATCTTACTATTATTTATTGTCATTACTTTAGCATCATTGCTGTTTCTCACAGTTTACAGATGTTAGAGGATAAGCCAAGAGTCCAGAGTCTCAAGAATCAACAAGAAAAGAAGGAAATAATCACACAACAGTATTTATAGCTTACCCTGTCCTTTTTTCAGACTCCCTTCTTTCTGCAACTTTTTTAGTTTAACCTTCACCTAGCCGATCCACTTAACTGAACAACTGACTCATTTCCAACTGCGTGATGATTTCTTTTAATGGGACCCTGAATTTGAATCTTTTATCCAGTGTCCTAGAAGTGCTCTACTAGCATCAGTGCTCCTAGGAGAAGTAGGAAAACAGCATTATTCCCATTGTACTGATGAGCAAAAGACAACTAAGCATCACAAGGCAATACAGAAGCTCATGATAGAATTGGGAGAGAAGTACAGGAGTTCTGATTCAAGTCTGCTCCTGTAATCATCGACTAATGCCAACAAAAATAAAATCCAAAATAACTTAGACTGACACGGGTTCATTTAAAAAAATGAGAACAGCATTTCATCAGAACAGTCATCCACGTGGGCTTGCAGTTGCTTTTTAATAGGTTGCATTTACATGGCAGCAACCTCCTACAGCCAACTTCACCTTCCCAACCACAAGACCCTGACAGAGTAAAACACCAAACAAGCAGAGGTGGAACTTCAAACACACTAGAAATTACTGGAATACCTGACATTACCTGACAGGCAAGCAGGACTTCCCCTATACAAATGAGTCTGAAATCTGATCCAGAGGACATATGCTTTTATCTATTAGGAAGGACTGGAAAAGATGTCAAAAATCATTATAATTTCTCAAATTAAGGTAAAACTCCAGATCATTAAAATTAAATAAAACCAGGACAGAACCCTTTTCTAAAAATAGATCTTGCTGTGCAGCCAAGTATGTCTGTGTGCAATTGTTATTTATTTTTAAGTCGGGGCAATTTTCCAGATAGATTTTTAGATCAGCTAACATAATGAGGTGCTTTAAAACAAAACAAAATCCCACAAGATTTCTTTCATGACTACATTTCCTATAAAGATGTAAAAGAAACAAGGAAGCAGTAACAAAACACAGCCTCACCTAACATACCACGAAATTGCAAAATTGTGAATTTCAAAGAAGGCAAAGACAGTAACAGTATCACCATCCTGGGAACAGGATCACAGCTCTTAACCAGAATGATAGGGAGAAATTGTCCTAATCATTGAAGAAAAAAACCAAACAACCCTAAAACCAATAAAACAACAAGAACAACAAAAAATCAACCAACCAAAACCAAACAAACAAAAACCAAAAACAAACAAACAAACAAACAAAACAAACAAACAAAAAAACCCCAACCCACACATGAAAAAAATACACCATCACTCCCTAGGAAAAGCTCCCAGTCTAATCAAGGACACAAACTCAAGTTACGTACTCTTTAGTATGTTCCCCAGTTATTTCTCCATTCAACCTGCATCACCTCAGGTCTATTCTTATCCATAGTGTTATCAGCCCACGCGTGGAGAGATGCATTCAAAAATGTAAATTGGGGCAATGAAAATAGAAACATAACTAAGCATTGTCAGCGTTTTAAGATCTTTCACTCAACACTTCCACACTGCCAGTGAAGGCAGCAACAACCCAAACCTCTTAAAATACTCCAAGGGAGAAAAGTTATTCCAAGACCTTGAGCAAGCATGAGGCTCAGAAAGCAATGAGATCTCAGTCTACACATGAACAAAACAAAGCAGAAGTAAACAGAAATGAAAACCTGACAGGTGCACATCAGTATGGACACCCAGTCACCAGCCGTGATATTTGTCAACACCGTGACAAGGCAGCCAAAGGCAAATCAGTCTGATCCAAATCCTCACGACATAACCATCCCATTGTATCTTCCTTAAGCAAAAACGGACAACTAGCAGCACTTCTACTCCTGGAGATGCTATAAAAATCCTATTACTGTTTCCCATTAAAAGGTCATGTGATTGTTTTAGGAGAGTTTTTATTCTCTGCCCAATATAAAGCAAATGCCAGTCATTTCTTGGCGTTCACTCTCATCCTTGAACGTCAAAGGAGGACTCAAATTCAAATCCAAACCAGGGAACAAAGCTTACCCAGTATTTCTAGAGTTTCAATGAGCAATGGTATTTTAAAACTAACAAGAGCTTATTCTGTCACCACAGCACTAGACAATTAAATCACAAATATTTTTTCTCCAAACCAACTAGAAGCTTCCTCACACCAGAAGTATTTAAACCAAACTCCAAGGAGGGAAGGGGAAGACTGAATTGAGTAACTATCCAACCTTTGGAATATAACCTCCCTATGACAGTGACAAAAGACTTGACTTCTGCATCTTGTGAAAACTGGTCACTTTTAGCCCAGAACAACCACTATTCAGGTCATCTGCTCTCTGCATTAATAATAACAATTGCAAAACACACTAACACGGTACTGAAAACAAAACTATTAAGAATTTTCCATATGATCTTTTTCCTCATCACCCAAGCTAGCACATCATTCTCTAGACAGTGAGCTTGCTTAAATCCTTGGAAAAAATGACCATTTCCAATTCCTTTATTAATAAAGAGAAGTACTTAACCTTCTGGAAATACAAGGGAGGGACTAATACTGTACAGGCATACTCCTAGTACTATTACTGAGCTCAAATGATACTTTTTTATAGAGCATACTTTCCTCAATCTTATTACAGGTCCAGTGAACAGATTTTCAAATTCAAAAACTCTCTTTGCTACACTGGGAAATAATGTATATTGGATTTAATACATGTTCCACAGGGTTATTCTACTGCTATAATGGAAGTGAGAATGTCTCCTCAGCAGGCTGGCAAAATCTGGAAGGAATCCACCTCTGGAAGGTCTGTATCTCAGAGGAAGAGGACTTAATCACTTAATCCTATGAATTGTATTTGCTTTTAATAGAACGCAGCTGCTACACCAAAGTTTTTGTTGTTGATAGAAACAGAATAATTCTTCCTGTGGTGGTCTATTATGATTCATAACAAGGCTTCCTATAACTATCTTTAGAAGAACCATGCACCTTCCCCAATCCCTCTAATCTTTTTAATTTATTTTATTTTTTTTTATTTCCTCATCTCTGCTTTAGAAAAACTGCAAATGGTTCCAAAGCACATACCTGTAACATGAGCTGGTTTAATTTTATCCCTTGATCGTTCATGCAAGATGGCAGATTTTCACTGCATAGCTTCCCATGTCATTATAAGATTCAAATGCATTTATTTAAATCTCTCTCTCCTACAATTCAACCACTTTTCGTTGCTTTATCTAATTAAATTTGTAAAGAGCTACTGAATAATAGGAGCTGAAGCCCCATTTTCTGTTCTGACAAAATTGAAAAAAACAAAACAACAAACCAAAACCAAAAAAATCGTATGTATACTGTCATAAAGGATCCTTCGCCTTAGGCATTAAACATCTTTAAAGATCTGCTAACAAACCCTAACATTCAAGAGGAGGAAGGAGGAATCTAAGCCAGGAATAAGTCCGTATCAAACTGGAAAATTCTTCAGCAGTCTCCAACGCAATCCAAGTCTAGAAAGGCAAATCAAACTCATTTGATTTATATCACTGTTTCTTTACAGATGAAGTGAAAGTTCAAGTACTGGCCATAGGATAGAGCCATTTCATTTACATATCGTTCTGTTGCCACATTATTTAAGAATGTCTTACTTTTTTTTTGGATGACCATATGACAAATATGGGTATAATACCTGTCCTCTGCTACACAACTACAGAAACTTCATACTAAAATCTGAAGCAAAACTTTCTTCATTATAAACAATCACAAACTTGGCAACTACTTCTCAAAAATCAAGCTTTTTATGTTCACTGTGCTTCTACAAATAAAATTAATATACAGATAAGAATGCTGTAGTCTTTACAAAAAGATACACTGCTAAGAGCAAGACTGACTATAAGCAATTTTCAGGTTCCATTTTAAGAGAAATGCCGAGTGTAAACAAACTGGCCATTACTGAAAGTGAAAACTTTTTATGCAGAGCTCTTCTATTTCTCAGTAAATAAAAGGAGTCTGCACACAAGGCCTTACATTCCATATGTACACATCAAGTACTCAATTTTATCCATACAAGTTTGATATCAAATTTACAAATTAAAAAGAACAGGGGGTTATACCATGCAAAATGAAAGGAGTGGAGGATTCTAATTCTTAAGCTGGCAACAACATAACCAAAAATGGACCCTTACACGCTTCTGTCATTCTTGTGTCACAGGATGCTGTGGACACTAAAGCTATCAAGGGTTCAAAAAGCAATTGCATAAACTCACCACAATTATTAAAAACCAAATTATTAAACATCAAATTATCTGCCCAGACACCCCTAAAATGCATCCTGCTAGGAGCCAGTGATGCTGCCTTCAGATGCTCAGCTATTTGCACACCCTGTGATGTTATTCCCTAGGCATCTGCTGTCATCCACAGTTAAAAACAGGGTATTGATGTAGAAACAGCTTTGGTCTGAGCTGATATACCATTCTTAGGTCCGTATTTTCATTCCTGGGGAAAAAGGAAGGTAAAATATCTAAAGCTGGTTCAACACCTACACTGTTCAATTCCCTCATTTCCAAGCACTATGTAGGGCACTTGTATGGCAGCCAAGATATTTATATAGTAACAGTTCTTAATATACTTACATCACTCATGAGAGCTGGGGAAGACACCACAAACATAGAACTCTTCCTCCTTCTCTCTTAGCTGAATTCACTCCCCCTTTTAAGTTTCACTTAGCAACTAAAATAGTTTTAAGAGTAACATTTTCTTAATATTTTTATATATTAACTATCATCCACAGTCTGTATTATCTGCAAGAGAAGATTTGCACTATTCAATCTCCCTTTTTTGTATTTTACTCAGATTTTAGACAGGTAGATCCTTGGGGTTGTGTTTACTTTTTAGTTATTTACAACCGAAAGGATTTCCTAGAAGTCATTCCAGCATGCCATTAGAATAGGGAGATCTGTTCTTTATCAAGCACAGGCAGCAATAACATTGCTAGTAATGTCTGGATGCCAAACAGACCAGGGTTCCCACTGTACTGTGCATCAAAACAGAATAAAAGTGAGAGTGCTCCCTTCCTCTCACAATTTAAGAATTTTGTTAGCTGTGGTCTTTCTCCAACTAAAGAGCCCCCTGTGGACTGTGATCCATCACAGTGACAGCGGGCAGCCAACCTTTGCTTTTCACAGTAACTTTATTTGCTACTTACGTTCAAAAACACTGCTCTTCTACAGTATTTGTAATATACATACAGAAAGATTACTTTCTTTCATATCGTGTCAAACATTTCTGGCTCCTTTCAATGTTTTTCACCTGCTTAAATGGTGCCAGGTACCACTGGTAAAGTATACGCAGTAATTTTCTCTAAATGGCTATGTGAATGGGTTTGGCCTTCTTCCAAATTTTACTTTGCAATTATTATTCAAACTAGTGAAACATGAGATATATGAAGATTTTATTTAGAAACCAGTTTATCTGCAAGCTATTTGCTTTGACAGATATTTAATGATAAGAGTGTCTGCAAAGGAGGAGAATCTATTTCATCACACCTACAAAGCAGAGAAAGAACTGATAGGATGGATTGATACTAGCACTGAGAAGTGCTAGATATTTATAATCTAACGAGTTAATTAGAGTTAATCTTCAAGTATGTTCTTCGCAAAGAGTACTTTCAGCTAAACAAGGATGTTGGAGAGTATTCAAACTCAGGGTACTGAGAAAGTGTACGACTACCAGCTGGCTTTGCTAGCTCTGAAACTATGCAGAAGGCAACAAGTACAAATCAATCAGGACCTCCACCCTACACAAACACTCCAGAGAGGTTCTCCAGACCAGCTCGGATATATTAGAGCTATCAAGGATATGATGTGCAGCTGAGTAATACTAAGGTCTTCCACGGGTATGAGCACAAAGTAAAAACTATTAACACAGACCATTTAAAAGATACTAACATTTTAAGTACTGTATAACAATGTGAACAAAGGCATTAGTTAAAAATAACAGCATTGAAATAATGGATCAAATACAAAACAAGAGTCACACAAAAACAATGACTACAGAAATAGGCAGAAAAACAACTTCTTGAACTGGACCTCTCACACCATTTCCTTCTGGACCTTTTTTTCCAAATAATCTGCATCCACACAGCTCTAGCTGGAGTCTAGAGACAAGCCTGCCAACAAGCTGGCACTGGTCTTACAGACAGTCAACAGAAATCACTGACTACACCTGGAAGACTGCTGGCAAACATTTCATCGCAGTAGGTAAGCCTTCGTCCCCTTTAGTAAAGGGTTCACAACTTAGATCTAAGTTATATGAGTTCATGCTTCTAGACAGTATTACTCTATCTGGGAATACAGTTCCATACCACTTTTCTCTATCTCTATAGTGTACTACTTAGTTACCAAATTATAATCCTTCCAGTATCAATTCTTTCATATATTTCCTATCTTGTATTTTTTTTTTTCCCCTAAATGACAATACTTTAACGTATTGTCTTCAAATATATGTCTTTCTGTCCTACTTTGGAAAATATCAACCCAGTAGAAGCCTCAGGTTCTAAACTAAAATACTAAAATGCACCAATAATATAATTAGTGATAATCATCTCCACATCCCAGCTGAGAGAGGTAGTCAGAAAAAAAAAATTTGAGGGTGCGCACTTCACACTTCAAGCATCAGAGCTTCGTTCTGATACCAGATGCATTACAAAAATGGGACACCAAAGGTGATCAGAATCCATAGTTCCAGTCAGAAAAAAAAATGAAATGCAAGATTCCATACCATTTCTACCAGGTCTGCAACACAGAAATGAAGGAAAACCAAGAAGATACGAGCATGCTGGCCATATAACACACTCATTCTCATACACTCTCTTATTTTTCCCTCGTAGATACCAACACATATCTGTACAAACTCCATTAGCAGCCAAGCTCCTTGATAACTGAACTAGAGACATGCACCATTACTACTCTGATCACCTTAACAGAAACTGTCTTGAATCATTTTCTAACTCATCAACAAATTTGGTTAAGTCTCCAGCAGGGTCTCTTCTGACATTAAAAAATCTGTTCTAGTTACAGCACAGAGTTAGCTTCCAACCTTTGTATGGAAAGTACAGTATGAAACTACCTCAGGCACCATTAAATGAATTAAAAATGCTTTAAGAGAGAACTGTACAAATCAGAATGGTGAGTCTGTGGGGTTTCTTAATGTAAAAAAATTTAAATCTAAACTCTCATTTTCTTGTTAGACCTTACTGAGTTTCTTACAGCCATCACAGGCAGACAATGATCTCTTCACTAGATGAGAATAATTACCCTTACATAAAAAGAGAATAATTACACTGAATTATTTTGCAAGGTGCTTTGAGACCTACTAATGAAAAGTACTGTTAAAAGCTATATATTATAAGTATGCTTAATAATTACATAAAACAAGTACAACATTTTCTACAGGATAGTTATAAAAAAAAAAAAGCATTATTTTATTTGAAAATTCATCTGAACCAATCATTTTTGGGGAGATAAAAATGGTCCAGTGAGCTCAGGGAAGTTGCACTGCAACAGTTTTCTGGGTGTAAGCTTAAAATAGAACCATTTAAACCTATTCATCAATCTACTGAATAAAATATATTGAATACTTTAAACTGTCCATCAAGAGCTCAGTATATCACAGAATCACAGCTTGGAAGTGGCCTCTGAAAATCATCTAGTCCAACCCCCCTGCTAAAGCAGATTCATCTAGAGCAGGTTGCACAGGAACAGGTCCAGGCAGGTTTTGAAAGTCTCCAAGAGAAGGAGACTTCACAACCTCTCTGGGCAGCCTGTTGCAGGGCTCTGTCACCCTCACAGTATAGAAGTTTTTCCTCATGTTCAGACAGAACTTCCCGTGTTCTAGTTTGTGCCCAGTGCTCCTTGTCCTGTTGCTGGGCACCAGTGAAAAGAGTCTGGCCCCATCCTCTTGACACCTCCCATTTAGGTATTATAAGATCCCTTCTCAGTCTTCTCCAGGTTGAACAGACTGAGGTGTCTCAGCCTCTCCTCATAAGAGACATTCCAGTCAAAGCCAGTAGGGTTCTTACAGAATAGTGACACATGTTAAGGGTTTTAGAATAAACATCTGTTGAATAGGTGAGATCAAATTCCACAGCCTGCTGTTAGAAGCAGTGACATGTTGTACAAAAAAAAAAAATTAAAAAAAAATCTTTTTGTGAAAGTAATTCACAACAGTTACAGTTGTCAGCTTTCTAAGCTATTTTTAATCTTATAAATATCTATCTATACACACACACACCCCAACCCACTACCTCCTTTCAGCCCCCAAAAAACTGATAATGACCTTCTTAAAAAATTCCACTGGAGGCGTGGGGGGGATATGCAGTTTTTTGAAATAGCTCTGCTTTGCTTGACATTCACATTGCCTGTGAAAAATGAGGCCCACTTGTGCGAACGTTCCTTATAAGAGCAATCAGGTTAGAAGCTCCTGGCATAAAGCTATTTCTTGAATTAGGATTGCAGGATCAAGTTGATAGCTAGTATCCCTAGGGATCACCATGATTTTTCTATTATGGAAAAAAAAAAAAAGAAATCTATACTGGTATTATTGAAATAATTCTGATAAATTTGAAATTGTGATGTAATGAGAAAACTGTTCAATTAATAAACCTATTCTTTTTATGCAAACTAAGTCTTTTAGATTAAATAGAAATAGTTAAATGTTAGTGGTTCATATTCACATAATCATCTTCAATGCTGTCAATATTGTATTACAGTAAAACGCTCACTATTTTGAACAAGTTCTTATTATACTGCGTTTTATTAAACAGGTATTTGGGTTTCAAGACTTAAATCTTGAAAATGATTTGTAAAAACAGGCATTATTATTTACAGCTCCCATATGTATAGAAAATATCTGTTGCAAATACCCCATACCTATTTAAAACACAGTACGTTGATCGTGAATCAGTAACCCTTGGACGAGCAAATTTCATCCTGGCAAAATGAAATCACCTATGACAAGAAAGCAAAGAAAAAAAACAACTTTGGCCTTTGTCTTGTTCTTTTTTGAAAACGTATATTGAAGAAGAAGGGCTCTTACATACTAAAACATCGCATTTGACTTCGGAAGTCCCTTAACCTCAAATTGCTGGAGGCCTGGCTGGTTTCCCAAAGCTTCGCAGCACGCTCACCCTGTTGTTATGGTGTTTCCTAAGCGTCTGCTATGTACCACTTGCAGAAACCAGAATCTAAACTAGATGGACCTTTGATCTGATCCCATACAGCTGTTTTAATTGTATGCTTTACCGCTTAAGGCAAATTTAAGTACTTGAATTGGTAAATAATTCCTGCACTTTTCAGGAAACCTTTAGGAAGCCAAGGTGCTAGAACATATTCAAACGCACGCAGGCATTTACTGAAAGGCATGATGTGAAGACAACACAAAAGAAGGCGAAGGAGTTGCACTCGCTAGGCGAATTTTACCGTATCGCTGGGCAAATTTCCTAACCGTCTGCCCCGAACCCCCCGAGAAAGGCGGAGGCGTGGGACGAATGCAGAAAAAAAACGAAGAAGAAAATTAGTAAAAGAAAAAACAATAAATCGCCGCGCTACAGGCAGTAGGAGGAGGGTCACAGGTGATGCCGGAGGCAGTGCCACCGCTCCCCGCGGCTCATGGAAGCACGGACCACTGCCCGGACCGCGGCCGCTGGGCGAGGAGGAGCGGCGGCCTCCGGGAGAGGGCGGGGACCACCCCAGCCCCACCGCCCAGCTGTCGGTGCGCCCGGAGCCGCAGGTACAAGGGGAGGACCGGGGGCTTCCCGCCAACTCCCCCGCTCCTGAGGCTGGCGGGGGGAAGGCAGGATGGACGCCAGGCAGCGGCCGAGGCTCAGCCCGCCCGGCGTCCGCTCGCCGCGCGGGGGGACCCGCCACGGGCAAGAGGCGGCGCGCGGGGGGATCCGCCACGGGCAAGAGGCGGCGCGCGGCACACGGCGGGCGCGCGCGCCCCGGCGGCTCCCCGCAAACCCC
>WUAM01000071.1:22189614-22213997 GCA_024336885.1 Actenoides hombroni
GCGGCCCTGCCCCGCGCATCGCCGCCCCCCCCTACCACCCGCACTCACCTCGGCGGGGCGCAGCGCGGCGGCGAAGCGGGCGGCGGCCACTCGCACCCCGGGCTCCCTCCCCGCGCCCGCCCCAGCCCCGCGCGCCTCCCCCTGCTCCCCGCCCTCCCGGCTCCGTCTCTCACCGCTACCGGAGCGGCGGCGGCTGGGCCCGACTCCCCCGCCACGTGACCCGGCCACGTGACCACCACACTTCCCCGGCCCGGCTCCGCCCCGCCCCCGCCGTCTCTCCCGCAGCGCCGGGCGCTGCTCGGCCGGGCCGGGCCGAGCCGGGCGTTGATGCTCCGAACCCTCCCCCGCGGAACCGCGGACAGCCCCCGGCGCTCCCTGTAAGGCCATGGCACAGTCGTGGGGTCCGGCCAGCGCCATGACGGCGTGACACTGTAACGCGGCGTGATAACAGCTCATTCGACAAGGGGAAACAGCCTGGGGGCGGGGGGGACTAAGGCTGCCGCCACCCTCAGCCCCCTAACTCCCTTACCTTCCCCTGGAAGAGAAAGCACAGAATGCATGTCAGGAAGCCAAGGCTGTATACGGTAGTGGGGGTTATTTGACAACAAAGCACTTAGAGCTGGTTTCTCCCTCCTACTTTCAGGGCTAACGTATAAGGAAGGAATGTAAGTTGATGCCAATAGCTGGGGCACCGAGTCCCACCGCGTACCTCACACGCCTCCCAGCAAACATCACGGGCACTGGTATCACCGTATTCCTGCATTTTGACTTAACGCAGCAAGTGAAAATTAACTGTGTTGATTAGTACCCATGCCAAGGGTAACCTTTGTTCACAGAAAATAAGGCTTAGAGTAAGGGTCAAGGGGCTGTCTTATGGGAGGGAATGACTTCATCCTCAAATTTGGCAATTCAGGATACAATCCAGAGATCTCAAACACTACAAGACCTGGAGGAGTCAGGATACAATCCAGAGATCTCAAACACTACAAGACCTGGAGGAGCCTTAGTAAAAAGGGATTTGTATTGCAAACAAACTCTGAAGCTGTATTCTGAAATTGCACTCAGTGCACATTCCCTTTCTTCAGAAAGGAGCAATGAAAAGCCTAAACGTAAGAAGTGCAGAGAACTCAGTAGTTTAGGGAAACCGGGAACAAACTGCAACTATCAGTTCTAAAAAAAAAAGCCATCTAAAGAATAGTACAGGGGGAGCAGGAAGCAAAAAGGCCCAATCCACTCCTGGCTTTAGTAATCAAAACTTAACTGATCATTTAAGAAACTAAAAATAAAAAGGTAAGTATATTTCACACCATTCCCCAAAGCTCTGTGAGGAATTTATCTTAAAAACTATTGCAAAAAAGGGCCAAATTTTGTGCCAGGGGACCAGCTAGGTCTATGAAAATCTGGAAGACTTAAGCCTAAGATAACGTGTTAGAGCTAAGTATAGATTTCATCTGTTAATTCTCATTCGGAAAAAAGTTGCTTTTTTTTTTTTTAGTTAAGATTTTCAGTCTCACTACACAGGTTAAACCCTTGAGCATCTCTTATAGATGGAATAACAGTCCCATAGCTAAAGTGCAATAAAAAGTTATCAGGGTGTTAGGGGTCCATTTCTGGGTGCATTACAGCAGTTATTATCAACTGGTGAGCTGTGAAGACCAATGTCGCTAAATTATCTCCTGGATATCTGCAAAAGACAACAACCACCACTTGCCACCCTTATTGGTAGGCTTACATTTATTATACTGGGATTACTTCTTCAGCAGAAAAATTTGAGGGACCAAAACAATTAAACCCAGGTATCACTCAGTTCTTGTGTTTAACTTAAGCCATCTGTGTGTTCATGTCTAATTTACAGACCATCATAAAAATGAAGTTTAGGCAGTGAAGCAAAAAACCTCACAGCGAGGATTCCAGAACAGCTGCAGCTTTAACTCCTTTGTAATCCAGTCCTCAACACCAGTGGCACATTGACGACAGTGTAACATTGTTGCCTGCTAGTCCCTTCTCTCAGCTGTATTAGAAGTTGCCTGTAGCTGTGTTCATAATCACAAGGAAAACTGTGTCTGGTAGTTGTTGACCAGCCTCTGAAACTATGATCGTGACTTTGAATGATACCTTCCAGGAGCCCTACCTGTTCTGCACCCCGTTACATGTTGAAGACTGAAGGAAAATACATAGGAAGATGCACTCTCTTATCACTGCTACAGATCATCCTATCAACATAACACATTTATTTTCCAAAAAGAAACTCACACTGGTGCACAAGAGTCCCAGGAACTAGAACCAGATACTTCAGGCTGTGTTTAAACCTTGAAACACAGGAGCAATTCCTCATTTTTTCATCTGTGTGTGTGAACAAGATCGGATTCCACTTCAGGGGTGGACTACAGCATTCACCCACGTGCAGAAGAGGAGCAACAGCAATCTCAAATCCATAATCTGAGTGACTGAAACCCAGGAGCACCCTTGCAGTTAAGACAAGGCCTTTGCTTCCAAAGTGAAACCCAAAATCAAAAAGTCTATTGCTTATAGCAGTAGCACGTGCTCTTTCAACACGCCTACAGCTGGTCTATAAACGCAAAGGCAGATCATACTTAGAAAAATACCACCGTTGCATTACATCACCTCAGTTTTTTGCAGCTAGTATTTTGTACTTTTCCCATGACTAAGTGTACATCTCAAGGATAATCAAGCATTTTAAACCCCACTTAATTCATACTCCAAAGTATTTTTTAAAGATACGTACAAAACATACAAAACTCAAAGGGGAGAGACAACCTTTTCCTTCACTAGTCTACTCCCTCCTTTCCTCCAGTGAAATAAGCTTCACCTAAAGCACCAGTTCATTCTATTACGGAGCTAACAGCATAAACATTTCAATTGTCCAACTGCAACACATAATGCAATTTCATCAGTACAGATTAATGGAGACATTAACCTAAAATTGTGTTATCAAAACCATCATATTATGCAACACTGTTGATTTTACTGTGAAGCCTAAAAAACCCCACACATTTTTAAAGTCTGTGTTTCTACTCACATCTTGGTAGTATTCATCTAAAGGAAAACTTAATTACCTATCCAGCTTCACTGGATAATAAAAGATCAGCCAGATTTGTACAGAACTGTACAGAAAAGTTTGTAAATTTCTTTTTTTTTTTTTTAAATTGGAATATAGTGAATTTAAGGTCAAAGGCAATAAGACACATGCCTTTTTAGGAGGAACTTGGCTCTGTTCATTTCAATCATGACCAAGCCTATGCTTTTACATCTTATCTAGCTGTAAGAGTAAGCACCTGCTCCAATATCTGCCCATTTCTATAAACCATTAATCCCTTATTCACAACTCTCTATGGAGCCAAAGGCTGGCCTCTTTTTCAGGAAGATTTTCATACAATGTTTCCTTTTTTATTTTTTTTTAAAGTTAATTAAAATAATGAACTATGACCATTTATGAAGGCAGATGATAAATTCCACTTTTTTGAGTGTCATTTTTTTTTATTTCAAAAAGAAAACACATGGAAACATTTTCTTCAACTCGCCTTCCTTAGTCTGACCAACATCTCATTTTTTTTATCTTTGGATAAATATTCATACACTCTCACATTAAATGCTTTCACTGCAGACACATTTTTTTTCCATGTCTTTTACTTTTCATTATTTTTTCCCCATTCACAAGCTCATTCTGTTAATGCTCATTTATACAACTTGGGTACAGAAAACAAAAGAAAGGACTCGGTTGCCTTCCAAGTAAAAGCAACATTAACACTGCAAAGAACAAAACTGTGATTACTGCAGGCATTATATTCCCAAAACTGGTGAGGTGATAGTTCTCTATATACTCTTTATATGGAAAGTCAAAGGTGGCTGGTTTTTTAATAACACAGTTACTTTCTAGAAGCATTCCACATGCTCCATGAGAAAGGGAAAGCACGCCTGAAAAATCAGATGTAACCATTATTGTTAAGATCCCTTTGAATCCCTTAGTTTAACTCAGAGCTTTTGTTTGTCTGTTTTTTAAGTATCTTTTGGGGATGTAGCTCTTCATAATTAATCTCATCCTAAAGACAGTTTAATTTAAAAATGCAGATCTAGTAAGTCCAGATAACTAAAGTAGGAAAAAGGAAAACCAAAAGCCAGTTCTTGAGTTACCAAAGGGAAAAGTGGTCTTTTACTAAAGGGAAAAAAAAAAAAAAAAGTGTTCTTGCCTCTTTCAGGTGTAATCATTACCAGAAAAGCAAAATGAGTTCAACATTGGCATGCAGTTAGATCCACACTCAAGCCTCACTGTTATAAAAACTTACCAATATCTTTGAATTCAACAAACTAATATGCCTAAGTATTTGCTGGACTGAGATCTTTGCATTGAAAGTTTGTTCTAACTATCTGAAAAATATGTAATTTGAATTCTATTTAAACTGCCACCAGAAAAAAAATATCTGCTTCCATTTCAGTCTAGGACAGAGAACTACAGGGAAATCCTGCACATACTTATTGCTTTGATCATCTACCAGAGCTGCCTCTACCAGACTGTGACTACCTTTTTTTGTTGCTGGCCAGTGACTTTTCAGAAAATTGCATGAGTACTGCTGCTCTGCAGCTCCTGAGCTGGACTTGCCAATGTTTAGTTGAACAGATCTGGAAGGATGTCAGAGCTCAGGGTAAGATTTTGATATGAATTTCTTAAAAACACCATAGAAAGTCCATTAATATTTATAGGTTTCAAGAAGGCAAAATTCTCTGCTTTCAAGTTGCCCAGCCTCTCTGTCTGGCAGTACTGGATGGATTCTTTCAAATGTTTCTTCCCCTCCTAGCCCCAAGAATTCTGCTGTTTGAGCAAATAGAGATTTCTTTTGAACTCAGAGTCCATCAGTGGCGCTATTCATCAGTATAAAGGCTTGAAATTTAGTCTTTTACTTCAGATTATATTTAATTTTAACAGCTTGTAGTTGAATTAATTAATAACAAAAATAATCAAGTAAAAATTTTAGAGAGCTCCCAACTCAACTACATGTGCTACACAATCAACAAGTCGAAAACTCAAATTAAGGTATGTCATTATTTCACTCCAGTTTCTCAGTCCTTCAGCAAAGAAAGGGAGTCTGATAAAAAAGGACATGAAGAGTTGACCTTGCAGAACACTACCTCACACGACCTGGTGTCTTGTGTCACAACGGGAAAACTGTTCTCGTAGATACCTGTTATTCTACCTCCATCTCTATATAAATTTCCAGCATGAATGGATGTCCCATTTTTAGTGTTTTACTTGCAAACTTGCTCACTTTTTTCACATGGAAATCTACTCGCTCATACTTTTTCCACATGCAAACTTCATTTTTTTTAGCTGTATATACTCAACTGGTTCCAAAAGGCATTTTCCTTTTGATGTACATAACCTTGCAATATTCCTCCAACACAGAACAGCACATTAGAGAAACATGTCAGTTCACCTGGGCATATTCCCCAAAAGAGTGAGGATTTCCTCTGTATCTGAGAGAATGGCCAGGCTGACTGATGATTAACCAAACTCTTCAGTCAACTTGCTGTTCACTCCAGCTTCCTCCTGCCTCACTTTTGTTGTGGAAGCAGCTCCAACGTTCCGCATGTATTTTTTCCCTCCTTCTTCAAGTAGCTTAATGTAACTTGAACAGGGAAAACAAGATATCACCCCAGGATACTGAAAGAACTGACACATTAGAATTAGCAATGATTTTTTTTTTAATTAAGTCTGCCAGCCGTAGCATATATAAGAGAAGACATTGTACCTGTGTTCAAGAAAGGTAATAAAAAAGGCAAGCTCAGAGTTTAAAATTTAAAATAGCAATCAATGTACCTTTTCTCAAAATACACATTAGAATATTAAAATAAATAGCAGCTGATGGAAACACTTCCAGGATTCATAGACTCCTCAGGCAAGTGCTTTAATGGCTGAGATACAAGTGTATTGCCGGAGAAAAGGAGAGGTGCTTGAGGACTGGAGGAAAGCCAATCTTCAAAAAAGTCAAGAAGGAGGACTCAGGTAACTATAGGCCTGTCAGCCTCACCTCCATCCCTGGAAAGATGATGAAACAGTATGTTCTTGGTGCCATCTCAAAGCATGTTGAGAAAACAAGGCTTATCACAAGTAGTCAGCATGGACTCAAGAAGGGGAAGTCATGTGTGACCAGTATGATAGCTTTTCATAATGTCATCACTAGATAGATAGATGAGGGGAAGGCAGTAGATGTGGTCTGCCTTGACTTCAGCAAAGCTTTTGACAGTGTCTCCCATGGCATCCTCACAGCAAAGTTTAGGAAGTGTGGATTGGATCATTAGGTGGTGAGTTGGATTGGGAACTGGCAGAAGGAAAGAGCTCAGAGAGTTGTGGTCAATGGGGCAGAATCTAGTTGAAGGCCCAGGGCTAGTGGCATCCCCAGGGATCAGTGCTGGGTCCAGCCCTATTCAATATATTCATCAACAACCTGGATGAAGTGATAGAATGTACTCTCAGCCAGTTTGCTGATGATACAAAACTGGAAGGAGTGGCTGACACACCAGAAGGCTGTGCTGCCATCTGGCATGACCTAGACAGGCTGGAGAGCTGGGCGAGGAGAAATCTAATGCAATTCAATAAGGGCAAGTGTAAAGTGCTGCATCTGGGGATGAACAACCTCATGTATCAGTATGGGTTGGGGGCTGAACTGTTGGAGGGCAGCTCTGGGGAAAAGGACCTGGGAGTCCTAGTGGACAACAGGATGACCATGAGCCAACAGTGTGCCCTTGTGGCCAAGAAAGCCAATGGCATCCTGGGATACATTAGGAAGAGAATGGCCACCAGGTCAAGAGAGGTTCTCCTCCCTCTCTACTCTGTGCTGGTGAGTCCTCAACTGGAGTACTGTGTCCAGTTCTGAGCTCCCTGGTTAAAGAAGGACAAGGAACTACTGGAGAGGGTCCAGTGCAGGGCCACTAAGGTGATTAAGGCCTTGGAGCACCTACCATATGAGGAAAGGCTGAGAGAGCTGGGTCTGTGTAGCTTGGAGAAGAGGAGGCTGAGGGGGGATCTTATCAATGCTTATAGATATCTAAAAGGTGGGTTCCAAGAAGACAGGGCCGGGCTCTTCTCAGTGGTGTCCAGGGACAGCACTAGGGGCAATGGCCATAAACTGGAAAACAGGAGGTTCAACCTCAACATGAGGAAATTCTTCTTCACTGTGAGGGTAACAAAGCACTGGAACAGGCTGCCCAGAGAGATGGTGGAATCTCCATCTCTGGGGACTTTCAAAAGCCACCTGGACTTGTTCCTGACTGATCCACTCGAGGCAATCGTGCTCTTTCGGGGGGGTTGGACTCAATGATCTTTAGAGGTCCCTTCCAACCCCTACCATTCTGTGATCTTAGCTTAAATCTACAGTGATTCATGCCATATATATATATATTCTTCAAAAACTCTTATTATTTCAAAGTGTGATCTCATGAGCAGTGAGCAGTTCAAGAGGACAGCCCAACAAATCTTAAGCAATCCCTTTTTGGCAAAATTCAACGGAGACAACATTCAAATATAAAAAATATAGAGAGCGTTCTTGAAAAGTATGAAAGAATAAATATTTAAGGTTTGTAGCACTAGAATTTTAACAGTTTATCACCACAGTCCCAAATAAGTATCCTCTACACAGTCACCCTCCTTAGTAGAGAATATAACAATTACAGAGATTGTTGCAAAATCAAATGTTAATTCTTTTTAAAAATTACATAATTGCAGCATGATACTTGCATTTGCTGTGGGTAGTCCTATAAAGGAACATGAACAAATATTTCAATCCTTTCACTCCACTGAAAAAAATAATTTAAATCTAGATTTAACAGTAGGGAAATATACTGCAAGAATATGATGAATGTCATGATTAGTTTTTGCAGTTTTTATGGTTTTAGCAAAATATAATACAATGATAAACAGCAGCTCAATGTCCAAAGAAAAGGAGAAAAGGAGAAAAAAAAAACACAAACAACTTTCATGAATGCCTGATTAAGGATAATTTTAATACCAGCTTTAGGACACAAAATAAATTCCACATGTGAAAGGTCTGATGATCCTTATTAGCACCCCAGTTTCCTGTGTTTGTTTCCCTTTGAGAATCCCACCACCTGCTTGAGGCTTACAGCGATGCTCAGTATAAAGACTGCAAAAGTATCCCTTTCCTCCCTAAATTGTAAGAAATATTGTTGGGCAAGGAAGGGTATCTTTATTCCATGAGGTAAGCATACTATAGCTGTAGTGATTACATGTACACACTGCACATACATATATATATATGCACACACACATATATACACAGGGTGTTTTGTGTGTGTAGATTTATATTTTTATATACACAAATATATATACACACACAGTATCCCTAACCTGTCACTCAGAATTGTGGTTAAGCCAGGATGTGATGCTATGAAGACATAAGAATCTTTGATAGACAGCAATATTAATACACATGCATGTGAGCTACCATACTAGCATAATAAGGTCTCCTACAATTGAATGCTTATTTTCCTGTGTATGTTATGAAGTACCCCAACATTTACTAGAGAATACTTACTTTTAATAGGAACAGAATGCAGGGCAGACTTCCATTGCACATTTTGTGTAGACAGAATATAAAGTCAGGCCACAGTTCTGCTTAGTAGGAGCAGCAGAAAAAGAAGTACTTTTATCCCCCTTTTACAGCTGGGGAAACCTACATTAGGACAAAAGAAAGCTACCCGCTTGAAAAGTCTGATTTTGCTCTCTGTTCTCACCTCTCCACTAGAATCATACTAGTTAACTTAAAGGTAAACTATTCAAGTAGTGAGGTAGTCTCACCAAAATAGTGTTAACATCTTTTCTTCTCAGAGAAAAAAAATTAATAATTTTCACAGCTCTTGTAACAAGGCAGAAGTAAAAACATTACTGTTAACTGTAGAGCTTAGTTTCATGTCTGATTGGGCCTTGAAAGGTAGCATAACAATTCCAGGTAGTAAGTTCACTGGGCTTGGTAGTAAGTTCACATTTGCATGAACAAAACCTTAATTGCTTTGCTAATATTTGCTTTGTATATTTATTTCTTCTTAATTGTTTTCTTATGAACATCTGGAAGAAACTGGAACTAATGTCCCAGTGTTTCATCTATGTTCTCAACACTTGTTACACAATTTACTTAAATTTAAATAGCTGCCTCATTAAAAAGATCAATCACATGGTGCCAGAGATCATACTTAGAATGAATTGCATTCAGTACTTTCTGCTGGACACACAAGTTATTTTCATATGTATTTTTATTTTCATACTTTTAAAAGAGAAGAAAATTAAGTCTGTACATTGCCTTATAATTGTAGCTGATACTTCATTAGTGCAAGACTTCATGTCGTCACAGACATTGGAAATGCACATGACTGTCATTGTTACATATTGGGTGCTAGAACAAAGAATAGCATCTGTTATGTTTAAGTGTAGCAGGTTTTGAGACTGAAAAAAATTCAGGCTTTGGTATTTCCTCCACCCAAGAGCGACAAGTTTCCAGCATATCCAACAATGATTCTGCCCCAGATGCCCCAAGGCAAGCGTCCTGACTAGTAGAAACTAAAATATTGGCACAAGCTATTAATCTCAAGCTTGAGCAAGGATAAAGTGTTGCCAATGTCTGACCACTAGTCTTAAACTTGGGTCATTTATACCAATTTTCTCCCTTTGTTTCTATGACTTGTTTTGATTATGATCTTGTAACTATGACGATAATGAAAGAATGCATTACATGAAAGCCTCCTTCACTGTTTCAAATTGAGAGGTTTAACAGGGCTGCTCCTTGTAGTTAGCAATTCAAACAGGAAAAGTTCTATTCAGCACCTTCACAGTTCCTTTTGTTTTGTAGCACATTTTAAAAAAGGAATGAGCTAGAATAACTCTGCATATTGAAAAGGCAGTTTCATCTTGGTCTAGTTTTTCATGCTTGTAGAAAACAAATTTAGGAACCACCTTCTGAAACACATACGCCCTCAGAATCCCTCCTTCCCCCTCCCTATAGCTCCTTAAGGCTCCTGCTGTCACACAGCAGGCTAAAGATGCAGAAATGGCTTTTAAAAAAGCTACTCAAAGCCAAAAGGGGAAACATTTACTAGATTCAAGACTTCAGATTCCCTTCTCCTACTGACAGATTTGTTCAGAGGCTTAGCTTTGCCCACTCCTCATCCCTACTCTCCTGCTCCTCTTGAATGCTGTTTGAAGCTGCCTTTGCCCAAATGGCAAACTGGCCAGCAGCAAAAAGCTGTCACAGTCCTCTGACCTTGCCATGGCTGTGCTTGACAATATCTATTTTGAATATTTCTTAAGAAACCAGGCATCTTTTTTCTTCGCTTTTATGCTGACTTTATAACTATGAACTTTATAACTATATAACTTTGCCAAAATTAAAATATATAATTAGTCTCAGTTCAGACCAAAAGCAAAATCAAATGCAGGGAGCATGCTTCGTGTTACAGCTGAAGAGAGATTTTTCTTTTCTATCAAGCAGGTTGATGATACAGAATGCTATGATTATTCCAGGGTTACTCATCCCTGCTCAGTTTCTAGCTTCTGGAATATTTCTGTATCTAGTGATATACAAACCACAAACACACAAAACACATTTTACACCCCATGAAATTGCCAGTGTAGGAGAATCCAGAGATTAAAAGGAAGCAAAAACTACACTATCATTCTACATAGAAAAATGGTCCCATCCAGGAGAGAAGCAAGGTAGAATAGTTATAGCATGAAGAAAACGTGCTCTTACAGTCCTTATGGTATGTTGGCTCAGATGATAAATACAAGACCTGTAAACCAATGAAGTTCTAGTTAATTGCAAGTACTTTTTTGGATTTAAAATTAATTGGAGTGCAGTCTCTCAGTTTTGTCCTTATGCTCCTTGTGATCTTGTTCAATTTCAGAATTAATGGGAAATGCTAGTTACAGGCCTAAAATACTCCTCCTCCTCTTTCCTACCTTCTTTCTCTTTCACTTTCCCATGTCATCCCTCTAGCTTTGGAACATCAGGAACACAATGCACAAAATGCTAACAGATGATAGAGGTTTGCTTTATATGTTCACCTCTAACTACTGACAGTACATCAGCTATGCCAACATTGTAGAAACGTGCCATATTTTCTTATCTGCATGTGATCTCTTCATAGCTGCAAGTTTACTCATCCTTCCACGTGTCCTGTAATATACAACTGGGTCCATCTTTTCTGTAATAGAAAAGTAAACCACTGTTTGTCTCTGACAGCCAACTCCTTCAATCTACAGTAATCCAGAAACTTCACCTGCTGTTTCTTTCCCAAGGGGCTAGTTTTACGGCTAATCGATTACCTGTCTGTTTGGGTGTTGGATGGGTTTTCTTTGGTGTGTTCTAGAACATTCTTCCCTGGGTATTAAGAGCCTGCTTTTCTTTTGGTAACAGAAAAATATTCATCTGAAAATGAGATTTCTTCCAGGAACTTTACACTTGTTTTTACTACATCTAGAACTGCTCAAGCATGAAAAGCTAAAAGCTAACAATAATACTCTAAAATTTCCACTTTTTAAATTTGTTCACTGAGCAGCAATTATATAGTCTGTTTCTATTCTGCAGTTAAACTGCTAATTACTGCTACACAGAGAAGAAAAAAAATACTTTTTCTGTTTATATGAAAAATACAATCACTAATAACCAAAGTATTAGGGTTGTTGAGTTTTTTCCACTCATATTAAAAAACAGTGTTTGTTAGGTGTTGTGGAGTTTTTGTTTGTTTAGGAAAAATACCAAATTTTGCCTTTAAATAAGTGTAAGCCAATTAAGCTATTCACTTTTGGGGGTAATTAGGGGAGAAAACTTTCTGTATGTCTCATTTCTGTGTACTGTTATCAGCACCATAGGGATACAGATGCTGAAATCCCCAGTACAGACTGAAACACAGCAAGATTAAGTAGTTGTTGTATGCATCTTCCATATAGGATGGTGCATGTGCTCTGAGGAACAGGCACCCTAGCATCACATGTGTTTTATATGATTAGGAAATAAAGAGAAAGTATCTTCATAAAACTTACTTCTGACTGCATTAACAATGACTTCCTGTCGCGTGCACTGAAAACTTAACACAGAACAATTCCTAGTTGCTAGTGGCGTGGAGATACACAGACCTACCAGTAACATCTGAAGGTAAGACCACATTTCAGACACATCATTTTAAAGTAAAAGGACTGTGTACCTAAGCATAGAAAGAAAACATTGGATAACTAAACATCTAAGAAATTTCAGAGCTAAAGATGCTACATTCCAAAATCTCCTACTGTAAATATCTTTCTAGAAGGATCCTTTGAAGTAAAATGTTAATCTCCATCTGAAAGCATATCCAGAAAGGTATCGTTCCAAAGCACACAATGAGCCACCAATGCCCACGCTGCAGCAATTTTTTTTAAAAGCAGTTTAAAATATTGGTAAGAGCTCCCCTT
Source organism: Actenoides hombroni (assembly GCA_024336885.1). Lineage (NCBI taxonomy): Eukaryota > Metazoa > Chordata > Aves > Coraciiformes > Alcedinidae > Actenoides > Actenoides hombroni. The sequence continues at coordinate 22,202,087 of WUAM01000071.1, forward strand.
ACTGGTCTGCCTTCAAATTGTTGTCTTCAGTCCTGAAAATATTTTATATGAAACAAAGATGGGCCACTTCTATATTACTTATATTCTACATTAAAAATTAAAAGGAAAGAAAAAAAAAAGCAGCTCCATATCATATTTCTATCAGAGAATTTTTTAATGTATCAGTTAAGTCATGAGACCAGAGATGAGGACTTAGTTTAGGAAGAACTGTTCTTCTATCATTACAAACTTCACCAACTTATTGAATCCTTAATTTTGCATAGCACATGTAAGCCCTGCTGAAGTCTGAATTACAAAACAAACATGGACACCCAATTCTGACATACTGCCTCAATTCACAGTAACTACTACCAGCTTTAACTGAATCATTTGTGGGATAATCAGTGAGTCAGCTGGGAACTGCAAACAAAAGCTTACTGTTTTCTTCAATGTCCTGCTTCCTGGTTGGAAGAGCAAAATATACCACTCAGCTTGTTTTGGTTTACATGGTTAAAATTAATTTACATGATTGTTGATTTTATATTGAGATATATAAAAATGGCTTTTAGAGCCCTACTTTTGCAAGCTCAGCCTAGGTGCTGACTGAAATTGGATACATTTATGGTGATTATGCCAACTAATAAAGGTTAAAATAAGGCATTTTAATGACACTACGAAATACCATCATTTTCAATTCACAGTAAACAATCCTTTTTACTCCAGCTCACAGTAAACAATCCTGTTAACTCATAAAATATAAATACTCTACTTTGTTCTTGCATACTTGAGGTGGCCCTGCAGAGTTAAGTTGAGTGAGAAAAAAAGAGTAAAATCTGTTGTTCTGCCACAGAAAAAAGAAAAACAACAAACAAACAAAAAATAATAAGAAAGCACAGAAGGTATGCTTTGGAATACACCCTATAATCCTAGAATAACTGTAAAATAGGATTTCTTAATATACAACAGCACTTGAGTAAGGTTTTGTTAGAACATCACACTAGCCATCTAGCTGTCATCGCTGTGCTACATATTACAATAATAGTTTGGCTTTTCTTTTACGCACATTAAATTTCTAAACAAATAAAAGCATTCTATCATACTTCATTCCAAATGGATCCATATGCCTACCTTTTTAGGCAGTTTATCTACAAAGTCAAATCCACTCAGTCTGGGTTCTCTCAGGTAAAATGGTGTAATTTCCCAAAGCATTCTCTATTTTCTTTCAATAGTTTTCTTTCCTGAGGCCGCATCTATTCTCTCTACTAGCTGTTGGTTGTTTCCTCCTTTACTGCACTAGACAGTTATTCTCCCTGTTGTACTGGTGAGAGGAAGGGGGGCTTATGCACTTGTAACAAGCTAAGAAATTCATTATAATCTTTATACTGACTAACTCAGGATCATTTTCATCATGCTGTCAACCTCCACAGTTAAAAAAATAAACCCTCCAGAATTAGCTTATCTCACAATTTCTAAAAGTATCTGAATATGTGGGAGTATTTAGGCTTATTTGTGGTACACTATGATCATATTACACAGCTTTATTTGAAGACCATTAATAAACAAACTTAAAAAATAATCTGAGGCTTGAACAAACCCCAAAACACTAAATAGTGTAATTTTCAGTAAAAATGTTTTATTTTAACGGGAAGCTGCATTTTCAGTTTCCTCCTCTCTCTTCTCATTTAACATAAATACTGTGTTTGCATTGTTCAATTTCTCCTACTTTGCTTTAGAGATCTCTTTCATATTTCTGTCAAATACTATGCTTTAGCTTCTGCATTTGTGTTAATGAAAGTGGTATTCATAAGCCTGTTCAAAGTTACAATAACTACCCGAGAGCAATTGTTAACATCACAAAACACAAACATATGAATTTGCAACCTTTTTCAGCACCAGGTATAAATAAGTAGAAAATAAGAAATGAAGTTCAAATAAGAGTCCCTTAGGTAATTATTCTACCACGCTCGTTCTCTAGTAGACAACATGCTTTCAACTTAGACTGACAGCAAAAAGCAAAGCAGCAGCTCAACCCTTAGCAATCAAAGCCCGTCAAGATAAAACTTGCTGCTTCAGCAAGAAGTCTGTCATTCCAGTTCTACTTTTGCTGCTCAAGCAGGACCTGAGCAGAGTCTAGTCCTTATGCTAGATACCAGCAGAAAAAAAAAAAAAAAAAAAAAAAAAAGTAACCTATTAGCTATGGATAGAAATGTTACATTAACATACAATATTCCAAATACAGCGAGAGATTATGTTCTCATCACAGGAACTCTATTAGCAAAAACGTGTATATAGTTCAACAGATCTCCTTTTCTTCTTAGATAATATTCTCAGCCTTTAAAAAAACCCATGAGATATTCTTAACACCATGCTTCATTCTAAGCTTGACTCATCAATAATATTTCACGCCTAGATGAAAGCCGGTGAAAATATTTAAAATCTGTAAGTGTAAATGTTAACTATCTCAAAATATCATGGTATATTTAAAGCTAGTATCTACTTTTCTCCCATCTGGGCAATATATATAGATAGATATATGTGTATGTTTAAAAACATGTAAGTTCCAGGATTATATGCATTTAAAGGAAAAAAAAGCATGCAGCTTTCTGGCATCCAAGTTTATTCAATCCTGGAAACGCTTTGTTGTTGTTGGTGGTTTTTTTAATATATTTACACAAAAAGGTTCTAAAAAAGCTTCGTCACTGGATTTCCTTCATCATACTACATGATTCAAGACCCCTTTTTCCCTAGAAACTGCAAAAAACATGTCTCCTTAGATCCCATAAGGAGATACCAATGTGCTTCTTTATATCTTTTTTTTATTCTTTCAGCATAGAATCAGTTAGGCCTGGTCAGGTTGCAGGACGGATCTAAGTCTTGATGGGTTTAGAAGCTAAAATCCATAAACCTGTTGGCTTGAAAAAGATTGAGAGCAATGAGTACAAGAATGCATGTTTAGCTTATGTGGTTTGGAACTTCTATCCCTCTGTATTACGTAAGACATTTATCACTGTAAATATAAACTAAAACACAGGTAATGCAACTATCTTTTTCTCCCAGTTAATTGTACAAGAACTGCAAGAAGTTTATCATAGTTTTAAAGGGAAAATCATAACAGAAATGTAGCACTAGACAGGCTAAACAGAGAGAAGTGTTACAGGTGTAATTCTAACATGACTTTTCAAATACTGTCATTTGAAGAGAGAATGGGATCATTTACCTGTCATCAAAATCTGGATGGAAAATAAACTAGGATTCCAAAGAAAGGATATAAGACACATTTTAATAAATTGCATTATGTTATCATGCCATGTTAAGACTATTGATTATCCCCATTAAATGAGCATCCACTATCCTTCACCAATCTCAAGAAAGTGATAAGGAACCATAAACCATTCATAAGAGTTTTCAACTTTTTATTTCAAGTGAAGCTGTATAACTGGTTCTTGATCTACATGACTACGGAAGCATCCACTTATAAAGGAAAGAGATGAAACAACTTGGACCAAAACACGTTGTTCTATACTGTTAAGAGAGAAGGAGGGACACCAGAAATTACATGAGGTTAAATTCCACAAGGCTATTTGCTCATTCACATGAGCCAGAATATATGCAATGCTGCAGAATCTTCTTTGAACAGCATTTTGATGAAAACCACCCAATGACACTTTCTCCTGAGGGTTACCTACTCCTGGGAGGGGGGGAAACCCAAACAAACAAAAACCAAAGCCACACCCACCAACTGATCTGGTACCTTCTGGACAAGGAGGAAAAATGAAAAAACCAAAAAAAATAATAGCAATGGTGGGAGAGTCAGTAAAGAAAACGAATCCTTATTAAAGCCTTTCTATTTAAACTTCACAGAATCATAGAACTTTAAGGGTTAGAAGGGACCTCGAAAGATCACCTAGTCCAAACCCCCTGCCAGAGCAGGACCACCTAGATTAGGTCACACAGGAATGCATCCAGGCAGGCTTTAAATGTCTCCAGAGAAGGAGGCTCCACAACCCCACTGGGCAGCCTGTTCCAGAGCTCCATGACCCTCTCAGTGAAAAAGTTTTTCCTTATGTTTCTGTGGAACCTCTTATGCTCCAGCTTGCACCCATTGCCCCTTGTCCTATCATTGGACATAACAAAGAGCCTGGCTCCATCATCCTGACACCTGCCCTTTACATATTTATGAACATGAATGAGGTCACCTCTCAGTCTCCTCTTCTCCAAGCTGAAGAGCCCCAGCTCCCTCAGCCTTTCATCATAAGGGAGATGCTCCACAGCCTTCATCATCTTTGTGGCTCTGTGCTGGACTCTTCCAAGCAGTTCCCTGTCCTTCTTGAACTAAATGGCCCAGAACTGGACACAATACTACAGATGAGGTCTCACCAGGGCAGAGTGGAGGGGGAGGAGAACCTCTCTCGACCTACTAGCCACACCCCTCCTAATACACCCCAGGATGCCACTGGCCTTCTTGGCCACAAGGGCTCAGTGCTGGCTCATGGTCACCCTGCTGTACACCAGGACCCCCAGGTCCTTTTTGCCCCTGCTACTCTCTAACAAGTCAATTTTCTCGTCAATAAGTCAACTTCTTTTTCCCCCAAAGACAAAAAGATGGCCTGATGTAGAGGAGAAGCTCTGAAAAGCAAGCTTCTCTTTGAAGTAGTATCCTAGAAGTCTTTAATTTGTAAATGATTACTTACAGATCCAATATGTACTATTTTGAGGAGGAAGTAGGATAAAAGGTAATACAGGTTATGGAAACAAGAATAACATTTATCTGCCATAGTTGCAGACAGAAATCTTCACAGGTTTTATCACCATGCACTATTTGACTTGCTAAATAAGCCAGTGTCTGAGATAATGAGTTACATATACAGTGTGAAAAAATCCTGAGACTACGAGGCCTTTTCTTTACAGCAAAGTCCAATAGGAGAAGAAGAGCTAAGTTAAAGGGAAATATAAAAAAACTCAAACCACCAAACCAAAACCAAGCCAAACCTACATAACCCCCAAAAAACAACTTTCTTCTTCACAGGTAGAACAACCAAGACTTTTGATTTCCCCTTCCTGAGCACATAGCTTACTGTGACTATCTATTAGTTTCAATGGAAAAATACAAGCAATTCTATCTAAACATTGGTCTCCCATATGTATTACCCCTTTGATTTGCTGTCCTCGATATGCAAGTAATCAGCTTACAATTAAAAGGTGATGATCTGAGATGATGGATTTGATTGTCCCCCTGCCCTCCTCCCTTCCAGACTCCTGGATTCTCACCAGCACTCCCCAAACCCAGAAAGCATAGCCTTGGTAAAAGGCAGGCAAGTAGTATGGGACATTTGTAAAATGTCTGGAAAAAACCAAAGCAATCAAAACAAAGAAAAACAAACAAAAAGCAAGCAAAGAAAACTCACAAATTTTTATTTTGATATATAAAATCCATCAAGTTAAAGCAGTTCTGACCATGCCTTCAAGATACGGAGATGTTCCATCAAGCATAGATCATATAACAGACTTTTTTTACATTCTGTAAGTCACACTATAACCAGATTTAATCAATTCCACAGGAATGTAACATGTCAGAGGAGTTCATACAGCATTCCAATACAGAAACACTACTCTTTTTTGGGTCATACCATCTTGCAAGAAAAAAAAAACCTAAAGGAAAACTAGAGAGCATGCATTACAAAAATCTCTTAAGGATTTTAACAAAGATACCATAATCTTTCAAAAAGAAAAAAAATCCAATTGTAGAGTATTTTGGCTGTGAAAATCATTCATTTTCTAGAGTAGCCACTTGCACGTAGAACCTACTAACCACGTTGTATCTATTAAAACAATAACAACCCAGGGTGCTGAATTTCACTATTCCAAAACTTGCAGTAATCTCATTTCTCTAGTCTTTTTACTTCTGAGTAATAGGAAAAGAGTTCTGATCCATTAATTCACCCACTCTCTCCTGAAGGAAGTTAACCAACTCAGCTAATACAAAGACATGAGTTTCATCCAGGTCTTGTATGATGAACTTCTTTCCCAATGCATTTGACTCATCCAAGTAAAGCAGGAACTGCTTCATTGCTGGGTCACTGTAGAGACAAACACAGATCAGAACCCACTTCATTGTAATAAGATACAGTTAAAAACAAAACAAAAAACCCGCTGTTTGAAGACACTCCCAAAGTTCTTTGGGAAGTAAATATTAACTTCAACAGTTGCTCACAAATAAAGTTTATAAAGCTTTGGAAAAATGTTTCTTTCACAATAGTAATTGCTTGGGTTACTTTACAGATGAAAATAAACTGATAACGAAATCTAATGGGAAAGACTAGCAGCTTGATTAGCAGAGAAGTGCCCCTATGCTGCTGTTAAAGCAGCTTAAAAAAACAGCAAACCCCATCCCTTAATAAGGTAAGTTTGAGCTTACGTTTCTATCTTCAGCAATAGCACCATAAAAACATCTTTTCTTAAAGCATATTCTTGTTTAAGGGTACCCAAAACCCAGGAGAACATAGATGTCACTTGAAGGAATATAGCACAGAGAAAAAATGGTCATGTGTGAACTGTACATTTATCACACCATAACAGAACAGTCTCTTCTTCATGATGTCATCTTCCAAGTTAATTGTAAGCGTTTAGAAGAAAGCATTTTGGAAACATGAAAATTACAGGTAACTGAAACAGCTGCATTATAGCAAGCAGTTAGATAAAGCTGTTTCAAACTATAAACTCTTTGAACCACTGAAATATTTAAGAATTCAGACAATATTATTCTGATACTATTTTCTACAAAACAGGGAAAACATGCCCTTTGGTAAAACTTAGTAATTGATTGCAACAACAGGTAAAAATGTTCCAGAAATACAGGAAATTGGAATTAGGTAGTTCAGGAAACTTTCAAAATTATGAACATACTTGTTTTGGCAACATTGTATTTCTTAAAAAGAATTCCTTAGCTAATCGCTCTTAAACACGGTATAAGGACCAGTATAAGGAACAAAAGAGAAATTGAACAGTTGAACAAAAATAAATACCAGAAGTACATGGTTCCCAGCATGTTTCCACACTGCCATTTTAGATAGGTGCAGGGAGGTTTACTTTCCCCTTGTTTCATTCAGCTGTGCTTCAGTTACTCAGAGATAGTACTAGATGGCACGAGCTTTTGTCCTAGCTGGTATGACCAGCCTGTATGATGTTAGGCAGTATCCAGACTGGTTTTCACACAATCAACAGAGAGAACAGTAATCAGTGCCACAGATGTGTGTCACAGCAGATCTCGTTATAATACTTGAGGATCATAATCCTTTATATGGTGTCTTCAGAAGACTTTAGCTCTTGTTGAAAGTGTATGGAAAAAAAAAGACCTGCACAACATTTAACTATTTTACTTGCAAAATTTTCACACTCAGAAGTGTCTTTTTTTTTTGTTTGCACGCCCCATCCATTTGGTATATTAAATACCTACAGAAAACTGGGGTGTAAAAAACTTGTACCTGAAGTTTAAACAAGGGGGTAGGTTTGTAGTAATTTTGCTTCTCTTCTAGGATGGAATTTTGTGCCTGATAGTAGGCTACCTTTATGCAAAGGTGGGGAGAACAAACAAACAAAACCATACCACCAAGAGCTAGCAAAACCAACTTAAAGATCAGTTTTCTACAAGTATCTACAAACAGAGCCACATGTCAGCCTCGAATGGAATTTGGAGTGGAGCTGATGAAAAACAACAAGAAAGAAAGGATGAAAAGTTATCTCCCTCTAGAATCGTAAAGAAACACATTGCTCACAAATAACAACAAAAAAAACCCCTACATTACTTTTAAACAATATAAAGTACAAGAGGGAACATCTAGTGGTTAAGTGAAAAACAGTATCTTGAAAAAGCAAAAGAGTTTGGAGTCAGGATAACTTACATCTGCCTCTCCCCTTCCCCCAAAGGCCACAGCTTTCTCTTGTCTGCTTGTTCAGCATCATCCCTCCTCACTAAAATTCCCCCCCTTTTTTTTTTTAGGTCTAGACTCGTAAGTTATTTAGAATACTTCCAGCTCTGAAAAAATATGTAGACTTTGAAACAACGAGAGACAGTAAGTGTTGTTACCAACCATTCAATCAGAACACCTTTCAGAACATTCACCATCTTCTCAACTCTCTTATGCCGCAAGGAGGGGCGACGAGAACAGCTGTCGCTTTCGGTTACGCACGTAAATACAGCAAATCTGAAAGAAAGAGAAACAAGGCCTTGGACGAACTCAGCGATCCTTCACGGCAGCTCACCTGCCCCGGACCGGCAGCGCTACCACGCTATGAGGCCGAGAGGACGGGGGCTGGGAGAGAGGCGCGCAGGGCCAGGCCGGGGGAGTAGGGCCCGCTCCGTGGTGACCCTGAGCTGTCCTCTCCCCTCACCCCGAGGGCAGTCCGGGCAACCCCGTCCCCCGCCAGCCCCAACGAGATCGTCCAGCGGCAACAGCGGCCGAGTACCGGCCCTTCTTCTGCCGCCGGAGGCGAGCCCGAGCCGCGGCCTTGCGAAAGGCGGCCAGGCCAGAGGGAGACAAGCCCCAACACCACCCTGGGGACGGCCGGGGGCGGTGAACAGGCGGAGACAGCTCCCGACCGGCAAGCCCCGCCGCTCCCAGCAGCTCCGGTCCCACCCGCCCTTTCACCTCTGCAGCTACCGCCGGCCGCTTCCCTGACGGCGGAGGCAACTGCGCACACCGCCCGCCACCACAGCCACCGCCGCCGCCAGGCGCAAGCGCAGCTCTCCCTTCTCCCGCCCGCGGATTGGCCGGGCCGCCTGCGGCGTGCTGCCGTCACGGGAGCACGTGCGCGCCGGTGCCGGGTGCGGGGAGGAGCGGCGGAGGCGGAAGGTAGCGGCGGCGTGTACCCGGGGGCGGGGGGGGCTCAGTAATGCCGGCCGGCTGGCGGGGGCGGGCCCGGCCAGGGGGGGGTCGGGCTCTGGGGCGGGACGTGGAGGGGGTGGGTGTGTGGCTGCGCGCGCTTGTTTACCTCCGAGGGTTTGCGGAGTATTTTCCCGGTTTAATGTTTATTATTATTATTTTAACCATCTCGGTCTTGAAGTCCCTCCCGCTTCCGCCAGCCCACCCCGCGCTGCTCTGGCCTCGGCCTGCCGAGCGGCGCTGCCCGCCCGGGGAGGCCCCGGGGGAGCTCCTGCTTGTGACACACACACACACCCCACACCTCACACCCTCCCAACCACCACCCCCCGCGGAATAACAGCGGCGCCTCAGGCTCCCCCCGCTCCCCGCGGGCGCGTCAATGGTAACAAACGGCGGCTCTTCCACCTTCGGAAAGAGGCACGGAGTTAACCCCGCTTCGCTCCTTGGGCGCTGAGATGTCGTGTTGCCGAAAACTGCACTTGAAAGAGCAGACGTGGGCTGGTTGCGCAGTCGGGAGGCGGCCGTGTCCCTGCCCCGCGCCGGGATCAGGGCGGAGGAGTTCGCAGCAGAACGCGGGGTTTCGTGGGCGAGCTCCCAGCTCTCAAACTGGGTGCTAGGCGAGGCCTTTGGCCCTGTTTGTACGTACCTAAGGGTGTTTGCTCTCGGACCTGAACAGAGGATCTCGGCGACAAAGATATGTTTCTCGCTTTGGCTTCTTCTGTTCGCAGGGGCCTGGTTTGAATTAGGGGAATTGTGGCATTGAGCTGCGTGTTTATTGCAGTTGAAGGCTGGGGTTAGGTAGGAGAATAAATCAGAATACTGTCTTTATTCACAGAACCACAGTAAAGAAGCTGCCCAAGATCAGACAAGAGAGTTTGGAGGCAGGGGTGATGTCTTCAGGGGACTGATTATTAATGTCTTAAAAGCGTTTCATAGTGGTGTGTACTCTGTTGAAGTGAATGGATAAACCTGACGCTGAAATGACAGAAGCCAAAAGTTGCCTGTGGTGACTGTGAAGGTGCTGGGGTAATGCTGACATTTATTCCAAAAGCTCCTGAACATGCTGACATTTATTCCAAAAGCTCCTGAACACAAGCAAGGGAACAGGGAAAAATTAAAACTTTTGGAGAAACAGGAAAAGAGGAAAGACATATTAATGGAAGGAAACAACAAGAAAAATCCCCTTTTTTAGAGAAATTTGACACTGATATTAAAAGAGATAAGCTCTTTTTTTTGGTCTGTAGAGATTACCTTAAATTCAAGGAGACTGTCAGAGGCTCCCATATTTCACAATCAGGTTCACTGATCCAGATTTACATGCATAACATTTTATCAGTTTGAGTTAATTGTCACTGTGGTGATACAGACTTAATTTGCCTGTGTTTCCAACATAGTAATTTGTTATATAAATGATAGATAGTGGTATGGTTTTGAATCTGTTTAGATAGGTTAACTTAATTCATTATTTCAATCAGCGTAAGTGTATCAATGCAGACACTACAATTTCACCTGTCATAAAACATGACTTTCATGTTACTTATGCAGTTTGTGCAGCAACAGATTTTTGTGTACTTTGTGATTGTTATAAAAGTTTAATATCCTTTGTGGGTTTGGGCGTAATTCTTGCACTAAAAATGCCACGTGTTCTATCTATTAAGACTTGAGATTAAGTCTTCAGCAGAGGTAACACATGGAATTTGATTGTTGTGAGTTCCCAGAGCCAGTTTACGTATTTTCCTAACTTTGGGTAAGTTTTTCTGATATAAATCAAATGTAAAGGCAGTAATGTTTGCTAATACATAACATGGTAAATATACGTAAGTCGTAGAAACAGGAATTGGTGCTATTGCCTGGCCTAAATTGCCTTGTTTCTCAGTGCTCACCTAATATAACTCTGCTTTCTTTGAACTTTGTTGTGTGGTGGTTAAGATGCAGCCTTGATTGGTTGGCATAGCTCCTTTCCAGTCCCTCCTGAATAGTCCCACTTGTTCAAAGAGGCAAGGTAATATCTAGAATATGTAAGGAAGTTGCAGCATTCTTGTCTTAACTCATTTTCCAACCTATAAGACAGGGAAAGTTCGGTGTCTTGCATCTTAGATGGGTTGGAAGAATAAATCCTTTTGTAATTCTGAAGCACTCGGGTGCTACCTTCACAGAGACCGTATTACTGTCAAGAAGGTTTGTGCCTGCATTGGGTTGCTTCTGTCTTCAGAATTTGTGTAGTTCTAAAATACGCTAGGTACATTGATTTATGAGTATTTAAAAAAAAAAATTAGTTTGATTTCAGCATTTATTGAATGCAGTGCAATTAGCGCGTCAGTGTTCTGTGTCTGGTGAATTGCTTCATTTTAGAAAAGATTCTCCTCTTCTTCATGGCTATGTCTAGGTTTTCATTCTTTTTCTAGAATGAGATGCGTCCTCTGTTTTACCTGTAAGCATGCCCTGTGAGTTTCACAAACCCAAGGAGTCAGAGCATTTTAGAACCAATACTTATTTTTATTAACTGTAGAGTCCTTACATTCTTGAAGTATTACTCTGATTTGCCCTTCAAAAGCAAAAATATCTAGTAGTTCTGGGAGCTTTGTTAGTCAAATAAAAGACTTACTTGCTAACACAATCAACTATGAACTTTAAAAGCAGTGGTTACTGAGGCGTATTAAAGCCCATGTCATACTGAGTAATGTCTTGATGGAGACAGGACCATATCTGGTGTTTAAGGGAGAGATACTAGGAAGTGGGAAAGGAGACGTACATGCAGAGAAGTTAATTGGAGATATATACTCACTAAAATCAATAGTAATGCATAATTGTGTGAAAAACTACTTTGAACTTTTCTTGTAATTGAAATGCAGCCTATTAAATTAAGGAGTTCATAGATTTCTTTAATTAGAGCATTTTATATGGATTGAAATGACATAAATATGGTTTATTGTGACCTTTGCTGTAAATCATGACCTTTTCTAGGATGCCCTTTGCTGTAACAAGACAGGAAAGAAAACTGCTACAGGTTTTCTGCTGTAATTCTCAAATCAGTCATTAATTTTTCTTTTTTT
>WUAM01000071.1:22214097-22236585 GCA_024336885.1 Actenoides hombroni
ATAAACTACCAGGTTGGAAGGGACCTCAAGGATCGTCACTGGTCCAACCTGTCTTGGCAAAAGCACAATCCAGACAAGATGGCCCAGCACCCTGTGCAGCCGAGTCTTTAAAGTGCCCAATGCTGGGAAATCCACCACTTCCCTGGGGAGATTATTCCAATGGATGATTGTGGAAAATATTCTTCTTGTGTTCAGTTGGAATCTCCCCAGGACTAACTTGTAGTCAGTATCCCATGTCTTTTCCCTGTGACTCCTTGTAAAAAGGGAGTCTCCATCTTTGTAGCCACCCTTTCCAACTTCCCACTGGACCATGGTGATAAGGTCTCCCCTAAGCCTTCTTTTGTCAAGGCTGAACCAACCCAGTTCTCTCAGCCTTTCCTCAGGTGGCAGCTTCCCAGTCCTTTGATCCTCATTGTGGCCCTTCTCTGGACACTCTCCAGCCTGACCACATCTTTTTTGTATAGTGAGGACCAAAACTGAACACAGTATTCCAGGTGTCATCTGACAAGAGCTGAGTTGAGTGGGATAATGACTTTATCTTTGCTGGTGATGGCCTTGTTGATGCAGCCCATCATCCTGTTGTCTGTCTTTGCCACTGCAGCACACTGTTCACTCATATTGAGCTTGTTGTCCACCAGGACCCCCAGAGCTCTTTCCACAGAGCTGCTCCCTAGTTGGGTGGATCCCAGCCTGTGTTGCTGTCCTTGATTATGTTTTCCCAGGTGCAAGACCTTACATTTGTCTTTGTGTATATATACTTATATGCAAAAAATAATGTAATAGGACTGTCTTTCAGATTTCCATTAATCTAAAAATACTCTCATAGGGATCACATACAAAGCCAGAAAAGAAATCCATAAGGCTGTGAGGAAAATTTTACAAGCAGAAGCTAAAATTTTCCAGAGACCTTTTAAGGGTAGGTATTGAAAGCATGGGTTTATCAATGATTATTATTTTTTGAATAGTAAAACATAAGCCTTTCAGAAAGTAAAGTAATTTTAGTTACAAGCTTAACTTATTATTTTGTGTTTGAAACAGTGGTAATTTTACTATAATTTTCTGGATTATTTAGTATCTTTTTTATGTATTAAAACGATTTCTTTTCTTAAAGTAAGTGAAAGCGGTGGTTGAGAAGACATTTGAGATTTATTTTTTCTCCTGTTTCAGAAGATATTTGAAGCTTAAGATGCCAGGTTAATATTTGATACCAGTTTTGTGTAAAAAATGTGTCTGGGGAATGAAATGTTCTCAAAAATTCATTTTAGACAAGTATGCTATGCTTTTCATTTGAATTGCCAATATCACCTGAAAGCAGGAGGGTCTTTTTGTAACAGTGTGTCACTGCATTTTAGAGTATTTTAAAATAAGAATTTAAGTTCCTATAAGAAACTGTGCTCCTGAGGCATACTATGTGTTCTCATCACCACCACGGTGCTATGAAATGAATTGTACAAGGTCAGAGCTAATAATTTCCAGCTCCTCCTGGAAAATGGCAGTTCTAGTTGGTAAGTGCCAACCAAGGTGTGTATGTGTAACATATATATTAAATAGCAACTTCATGCCACTAAAATGAATTAAACCCATCCTATTAATTTAAGGATCAGCATTTTACTAATGTCGTTCTGTTGTAATTCAAGATTAAGACATTACAGTCTAAATTACTGTGAATGACTAATGTTCAAATATTGAAAGAACAGATTACTTTTTTTTCCTCAGTGAATAGAAATGTGACTGTTAAAATGCTCATTAATAATAGTTTGGATTTTAATTGTCTCCTGGTAACAGAACAATTCAGCACGTTTGATGGAGAAGATCATGAATGTGCCTTATGGCTCCTCTTAAAGAGAAGTCAGTCAGAAGACAAAGAGATCCGACTGCAGGCTGTACAAGACCTGGCAAACAACAGGCACTGGCATGGTAATGTATGCTGATGTAGCCTAATTTGTCCCAGAAACGTGACAAAGTCTCAGTTAGCTGTTTCAAGTCTGCTACCAACATGAAAAAAAGCTAGTAGCTGCAAGGAGTGTAAATAGACTCTGAAATTTGCTTTAAAACATAGGGAGTTTATTTACATTTCAAGGAATTCTTCTTTCCTAATACCCCAATACAGGGTGTTTATCTGCAGTGTGGGCCTTTCCCTGTTTCCCCACCGGAGAATCTCAGCAACTGCCATGGTGTGGGAGAGCAGTTCGTGTTTATGAGTTCCTTAGCTTTTCTGTTGGAACTGCTAACAAGGTCACTAGTTCTGGCAGTGATTTTTATAAGGCTCTGTAGGGGAGTGGGTTTAAGACCATTGTTCCGTTAACAAAAATAGTTCAAGAGCTAATAGGCAGTAATGACAAACTAGAGGTAGAGTACTTGTATGTGCAAGCATTTGTAAGCCATTTTCCATCCTATTATTTGGTAGTAATAAGTCCTCTGTTCCTCTAGCAGTGAGTATCCTTGAAATCCCAGGTAAAGGAGGGAGTGGTGTATATCTGTGTCCTCCTCCCCTTTCCGTCACTGGTCCATATAAATTAGGTGATACTCTAATCTTGACTCTCATTCTGGTAATCAAGTCAGCTTGCGAACCTTTTCACACCATGGGATCTCTCTTGTTTCAGTTTGCTGAAATGCTTTAAAATGCTGATTAAATACACCAAGCAGTTTACATCAAAACACTCTGTCTGAAAACATTTGGAAGCTAGGCTATACCAAAACTGAAGCTGTGTGTGCTACGTATAAGCATCTCATGCTTGTAAGAGAATGTTGTTAGCAGGGGATCTCAGTGCACAAGATGACCAGTACTTGGGAATCTAGTTGCTTTTTGTTACCTCCTTTTCTCTGTAGTGCTCGCTGCTGTAGTATTTGAATGTTTTGTAAACACCAATTATTCTTGTTAATGAAGTCACGAGGGAAATGTGTTTGTTTTTTTTTTAACCTGATACTCCAAAACTGAGTCCAAGGAAGACTGAAAACGTGCTAACTTTTCACAGCTAGGACCAAATTGTTCAGCATACTTGTTATTATAAATACAGTGTTCTGCTTGTCCAAAGTGCCACTTCAATGACTTCAGTTTGCAGCTGTAACTGATCTGCGCCAAAGGATAAAGATGGTCAATCTGTGACTGTTTGTGAAAAGTATACTTTAGATGGCTTGTCAGTTTTGTTGTAGAACTATATAACAGGAAGAAGGATAGAAACCAATTTTTGTAGAATAAGTATCGATCCACTTTATATTTTCTTTTCCTTCAGTTTGCCACTTAATTTGGTGATGTAATTTTTAGGTTCTCCAGCTATAAAGTGGGTAGGGTTTTGGAAAGGAACAGTAGTTACTGTTTAATTCTTACTTCTCTTCAGAAGGGTAACTAAAGTCTGTCTTGTATCTTCTGTGAGGAAGGACTACTTAAAACTGTACTTTGGTGCTATCCTGCCTTTTCTGAGATCACCTGATTTTGTGACTTTAACAATTTTATTGAACCATAGCTTTTGTATCGTTTAAAATTAGGTGTCTCTGTTTTGACAGCATTTGGATTTAAGGCTCTGATTTTTAATACTCTGCCAGAAAAAAAAGTATGCATATGCCTTTCAAATTTTAACTCAAGCCCAGGGGGGTTTGTATTCCGTGCACTCCTTTCACAGTGGCAGTACTGAACCTTTGCTTTTTCTTGTGTTCAACTTATGTCTGAGGACCTTTTTCCAACTGGTCTGTAGTAAACAATTAGTGCCCAGGTGTCTTCAGCATAGTGCCAATCAAACAACTGCTATATTTGTCTTTTGTAATTTAATCAGACGTTATTTATGTAGATTGCAGAGAGGTGGTTCTATTTTCAAGTATATTATCAAAGTAGATCAGAAACAACATTTAAGACCAAATGAAACACTTACGGTTAGTTTTAACCCTAACTCTGAAGTTCTTGTACTACAGATTATCAGTATGGTACAGTTGCCCAAACCTGTGATCAGAGGACTGCTATAGGTTTGGCTCGATCCAAAGACATTGATCTTCGCTTTTTCCTGCCTCCACCACCATTGCCAAAAATAAAGAATGTAAGTAAATGAGAAGGAGGTATTGGATGACTTTTGCTTGTTTGGTTTTAGTGCTTTTGTTGTTGGTAACCATACTGAAGTGGAGTTCTTCTGAAGTAACTAGTGAGTAGTAAAATTAAGATCAAAATACAAAGCTATAATATAGTGATAAACCCCTGGGGTATATCTGCAGTAGTTAATGGTATGATGGAAAGGAGTAAGGATGGAGGATCAGTCAGCTACTGTTCTCAGATGGCGTGTCCACATTACACATTTACTAGCAGTGAAGTTTGAGCCAGTTACCAGTCTGATGCGCACACTGCCTGTCTGTACTCAATAGGCACTGCAAAGCAGTGTCAAATATTAAGTCATTCTAGATTACCTTGTTGATACTGAGGGGCTCCTATGCATAGAGAGCACCCCTGGAGGCCTTTTCATCCTTACTGCTGATGTGATGCTTTAGGTAGTGTTCTGGCACGTAGCAGTAATCTTGCTTATATAAGTAGGGAAACCATTTTGAGTGCACCACATGACTCCCAAGTGCAGATGCAAGACAAATTTGCTGTCTGGAAAAATTCCTCCAGCGTGTTGAATCACTAACGTAGACATGTCTTTCACCTAAGATTCTGCTGTCTTCTTCTTCTGGCATCTTTATGTACTTGCCTGTCAATTTAGAAGTTATAGAAAGTGTTTGTAGATGAGCTTTAGTATTATTACTATGAACTAAGTTTTTTTTAACTTCAGGTATCTCAGTACTTGTTAGATTTAGCTGAATAGTATTCCAACAGAAAAATCAGTTAGTATGATTTTATCTGTTGTAATGCACTGTACTTCGATACAGTAACTGAGAATCAATCAGATAAGCGAATACGTGACATCTGAAACAGCTTTCAGTAATCTGTCTTAAATTCAAAAAAAATGCCTCTAGATGTTCTCAAGTGGAGATGTGGCTCGTCCCTATCATCTTCACTTACAGTGAGATCTACTAGCCTTGTTTTCTTTATACCTGGGCCTGCTGTAGGTCCACCTCTATATTGCCAGCTTCTGCGTACCAATAAATCTATATTGGATAGATCTGACCTTGTTTTGTTCTTATGGCAATTGGTAAGTATATATATATGATGGTTTGAGCAATCATGTCATCATATCAGCTTCTTCCATAAACAGAATTGCCACACAAAGCATAACATCTTTTGTAGTGCTAATAGAATGAATGCTGGCAAAGGTCCCTGTCAGAGAATGCCTGCACATCTGAACCAACAAAACTCTGAAAACCAGCTTTGATTGGTAGTGATATTCTCAGTTTTTGCTTTGTTATCTTTGTAACATTATGTGACGATAGATCTGTACCTGTCAGTCCTGACATACTGGGTTATACTAGTATATGGTTCTGTATGTACTTTATGGCAGTATGATTGCTAGGTAATTGAAGCTAAGGGTTCCCAATCTGCTGCTTAGGAATTTGAAGCAAATCATTGTGGCAGTAAGTGTTGCTCTGCACATCAAATATGCCTCTCTCTCTGACTGTAGCAAGGATTAGAGTAACTGCAAGTTCTGTGACTGTGGGCAAATAAAATTGCTTTGTTGAACCTGTTTTCCTGTCACCTACCCTGGATTATTAATGAACATCTATATGAATATTTTGAAGATAAAAGATTAAAAGAAATGTTATCTTGTTTTTTTTGTTTGTTGGTTGGTTTTTGTGTTGTGGGATTGTTTGGTTTGGTTTTTTGGTGGGTTTTTTTGAGGGGGAGTGTTTTGTTTTTGGTTTTGTTTTGTTTTTTACTTGTAATGTATACATTCATTTTAATGTAGCAGCACCAAAATTACTGTGCAGTTAAGGGTGAATTTTAAGCTTCCTATGCCAAGAGGACCTGTTTTTTCTTTTGCCCTTCTGTACTTATTGTAATAAGGTCACCAAAGTATGAAGTTTAAAGCTTATTTTTCATCATTCAGTTGGTGTTTTTAGAATTACCAGTTTCCAAAGTTTTACTGATGTAACTGTTAAACTGAAGCTGCAGAGCACTCAAGTCCAGGGTTCATATTTTATGGCCATATTAATGTGTCTGATTCCATTATTTCAGATCTTTCTTTTCTCTGTGTTTTACTTCATGCTTTGAACAGAACTAAAAGTTATTTGTGCTTACTTCTCACAGGATTATCCCATAGAAGATGAACTTCGCTTGTTGTTAGTATCTTTACCTCAAACTGATCTAGATCCATGTGTCCAGTACTTTACATCTCTTGCTTTACGTGAAAGTAGTCAGACTTTGGCTGCACAAAGGGTGAGTTCCCACTTGTAGAACAAAACTATCTGGGTTCTTTGTTCCTGCAGAGCTCAAAGATACAAACCTGTTTCCATATTTTTGAGCATTATAAGAGGAAGCAAAAACCAGAGACTTTGTGACCATGCAGCATGAGTGAGTAAAATCTCTTCTGCATACAGTCTGCTCGAAAGCTTCTTTATCTTTCCCAGCTGTACTAGTTGGTCTAGTGAAAGATTATATCTTTAATTAACAAGCCTTCTCATAAAGCAGATATTTCAACATTTTGTCCAGAACATTTCCTTCCCCTTGCGGTGCTTGTAAAATTATTTTTTCGTATTTCATCTTACCAATTTTTGAGTGTTCTTTCACTGCTGAGATGATTAAGTCTTACTAGCAAACTGATAAGTTACTATCATACCTTAAACAGTAAACTCTGTTATATCACATGGAAATGCCTCCCTGTAACAGGTCACTGTTACCAAAAGCAGAACTGAATAGTCTAGAGCTCTGTTTGGACTTGAAAACTGGGAAATCTTCACCTCTGTCTGTCCAACAACTTCCTAAGTAGCTTTAGGAACATCATTTAAAGTGCAGTTAGCTCTTAAAAATAATAATTGTAATGCCAGGTCATCCACTATCTCTTGTGCATTTAATTTTTTTTATTAAAAAGTTGTGACTTTTTGAATCAGTGATCATTATTTTTTGTAAGATAAAATAAGAAAAATGACTGTCATATTTTACTAATGGTGTTTGACAGGCTTTATTTAGAGATTTCAGAATGCAGTAACTTTGTTTTCTATGATACAATTATGTGTAATATATTTACACTGTGACTCCTTTTTGTCTTTTTTACAGCCAGAGTGCTTGCTACAAAGGGAGCTTTAGTAAGACACGACACTTGGAGGCATTTTGATAATCACTATGTTCTAGAACACTGTACTTTATTGAGGTTATGATGGTCTTCCTGCTGCATGATTGAGAGACTGTGCTAAGTGCTGAAGACCTTTTTCCTCTTCTCATTTTTGCAACTGTGAAAGTCTAGATGCAGTCTGGTTCTTACTTTTCTATGTTTAAGCAAATGATCTTAAATGACGATATTCATTAACAAAATGAAAATCTTATGTTCTCCCCTCTTGTTTTATGTTTTGAAGTTAATAGTCTATGGAGACTACTGACTGAAATTCTCTTTAAAATTTTCAGTTAAAAATAGTGGATATTTTTATGGTGTACTGTTGTTTAATTTGTACATTCTGAAAATGCATGCATGCTGTGCACTCTATAACAAATTCTATAGATCATTACACACTTAGTGTTTTAGTTATATATGCTTGTTTTATGTAGCTATTTGGAATGTGATACAATTTTTACTGATTTCTGTTTCAGGGAGGCTTATGGTGTTTTGGAGGAAATGGACTTCCATATTGTGAGACATTGAGTAAAATCCCTTCAGAGACGGTGGAACTCTTTTGCTTGCAGGCTTTAGTACAACATTCTAAGGTAATCTGTCCTTTAAACTATGAACTGAGAAGCCACATTTATATATGTGTCTTTCTAATGCTCTCCCCTGTGTTGGGGAGGAGTTGCCATGCCTTGACTCTTACTCCTCACCCCTTCTGTAAGGATATTCAGACAACTGAGATTGATGTGAATTGGAAGGCAGCATAACAAACACACATTTTCTTGTAGGTAGTGTATGTAGGTTCTGTTACTGTTTTTAATTAGCCTGTGTAAGTTCCCCTGTAATATACCTGTATATATCTTAAAAGAAATAAAAGGGCAGTTTTGACACAGAAAAGCAGGAGAGAATGCCTGAAGTCGACGTGGCTTTAACAAGTCTTTTCTGTGTAGGGCACTCAGAGTCACTGGAGATTCCACTCTGCAGTTTCTCAGTAAGCAAGATATTGATGATGTGAAATTCTCACTGCAAGGTCTGTGTGGATTTGTGTGAGCTGGTGCACATCAGTTCAGAAGGCTTACAGACGGTCTGTTCTTACTGCTCTTACCCTAACTAGTGCCAGGTTTCCAGAAAGCAAAGTGGCCTCATGAATTTGCTGTAATCAGAAGCCAGAATGAAATGCAAACCTTGGCTGTTCACAAAGGTCCCTCCTTCACAGGTCACTGCTTTTGGGTAGAAGATCGCATAGCATGCACCTAATACAGTACCACTTTTCAGGACCAGTCTGTTCTTTGCAGACACAGATGAAGAGTATGAAAGATTTTGTGTAACAAAGGTTCTTCTTGCTTCCTGTTGCTGCACTCTTCAGTATGCACTTAATTGCTCAGAAACCTAGAACACTGAGAAATAGCATTAAGAATACCAAATTGGTATTAGGGATGGATCAAGTGCAGTTTGCCAGCATTCCTTTCACATCTTCCATATACATAGAAATTCTGATGTAGTCTAGAATTTATTATATTCCGGATTTTCAGTATAAACAAATCATGACTGTATTTATTCTGTATGTATGCCTGTCTTTGTTAAAAGCCACAGACTTAAGGACATTAGCAGTTCCATGATTACCCCACATTTTTAAGCACCATAAACAGCATGTTCATGTTACAAGCAGTTGACCAATATTAGTAGTTGACACCGTAACTAATTAGTGCATATCCATCTGCTTGGACTAGAATCTGTCGTTGTCCTTAAAGCAATAATGATAGCAATGCTATTGGGAAAGTAGAAATACCTTTGTGTTTGAAAGAGGAGGGATTATAATGTTTGCATTTTAGGTGGTGAACTGGAAGATGAGTAGCTCTGGTTGAGACAGTGCTTCAATAAATACGGTCCTGTTCGGACTCTTGAACTTTAGTTGAAATTTGATCACACCAGGTGGAGAGCAATCTCATCTCCTTCAGATGTGGAGGAGGGTACAGTGATGGTACTCAGCATCTTTGAGGTTGTAAATCCATAGACATCATTCATTTAGCATATAAAATATTTACTTTCTCTTCAGTTATGGCAAAATAAATCCTAGACTAAAAGGAATTTCTATATAATAAGGGCTCTGCAACTTATTGGCTCTTTAAAACTCCCTAATTTGTGAATTAACAGCATCTCAAAGGACCTCTTACAGAAAACCTACTTACTGTCCTTGTATTTACTGTATAATGCTAGGTTTCTTCTCACTGTGATAAAATTGAAGCTAAAGGAGGCCTTCAGCTACTACAGAGGATATACCAGCTACGTAAAGATTCAGCAAAAATACAGAGGAACATAATTCGCATTATCGGAAACATGGCTTTGGATGAACGTCTTCATTCATCCATAGTACGTGCAGGTAAAAGAAAGCAAATGTGCACAGCCTGAGTATCAGAGGATTCAGTGCTTTTGTAAAATGCAATAGAGCATGGCAGTGGGGTGGTTATTATGTTTGAGGGGATGAGGAGGTGATGTTGGTGTTTGTTTGTTCGGGTTTTTTTAATACCAAAAAAAAATACAGACAGTTTAGATGGTGTTGATCAAGAATTGTATGCTCTCTAGCCAACATATATGTCAGTGCTACAGAGATGTTCTAAGTCTGATAGTGAAACTTTGGAATTGGTTGATGTTTGGTTTGCATTACTGACAAAAATCTCTTGAGTTTCGTGCTCTTATGGATCATCTGTGTTGTAGATTAATTTGCTTTTAATTAACCTTTTTTTAGTCTTATAAAGGAACAGGCTAGCTTGCAGTCCTTGCCTTTTGGAATAAAGTGAAACATGCCTTCCTGCCCTCCCTTGTTTCATATTAGGCTAGTAACTCCTGCTAAGCCATGGTCTGATGCCCCATTTTTTAATACACCCTAAATATCAGAATGAAATTATTCCTTCTAGTTTTGTACAAAATAAATAATTCCAGATGTTCTATTAGGAAAGAAATAAAAAGAAAAATAGAAAATAGCAATATGCTGTTTTATACATCCAGTGTCTGCCTCATTTTAATCTCCCTGTTGCAAAAAAGGAGAAGTAGCAAAGGCACAGCAGAAGACCATGAGGGTGATTAAAAATGTGGAATGACTGTGGTAGAAAGAATAACTAAAATAAGACACTTAGTTTGGAAAAGGCAACAGAAGGATAATATGATGGAGATTTATAAAATACTCACTGTCTTAAAGAAGGCGAAGAAACAATGGTCATCTAGTGTTTCTCATAATGCAAAACCAAAAAGGTTCTTGTACATTAAATCATCAAAAGACAGAACAAATAATTTATTTTTTTTTTCCATAAAGCGCACAAGCAACCTAAAACTTGCCACAAAACATTTTGATTGTTGAAGGCTTATAGATCTTCAAAAACTGAATGGACAAATTCCTGGAAAAAGAATAATCAATAAAGCTCTACACACAGAAGCCAAGTTGATTGCAGAAAGCTGAGCGGCCATAGTGGAGAATAAGTACGATATATATGCCCTTTTATTGTTCCATGCTTCCATTCATGGTCACTTTTGGAGAAAGACAGCTGAACTGCAAAGACCTTTGGTCTGAGCTCTAGCACCATTCTTACATTCTTACGGTGACTGCTAAAACCATAGGTGTAGAGGAACAGAAGAGTCAGCAGCTCCCTGGGGCAG
Organism: Actenoides hombroni; assembly: GCA_024336885.1. Lineage (NCBI taxonomy): Eukaryota > Metazoa > Chordata > Aves > Coraciiformes > Alcedinidae > Actenoides > Actenoides hombroni. Next base: position 22,224,921 of record WUAM01000071.1, read on the forward strand.
AGCTCTCAATATGCATGTTTTTTTAGGCAGTGAACCAGACTCCATAGATGAGCAGTAGGATACTGCTGGTCAGCAGTTGGTAAGACTTCTCTTTTGTTGCTGGATAATGCATAAGAAGAGAACCTCTAAGACTCTTTTTCTTTTCAAAAACAGCTGGCACAGAAAGAGGAAGAAAAGCAATGATGCACTGTGTAGTAGCTGTGATGGGGTATCTGGGGGCAGAAGGAATCTGAACTCTATATGACCCTTCATCTTGGCTCATTTAAGAGAAATGCAAAACCACAGACCTTGCTAGTTTTAATCAGACTAGCTTGGCAGTCTTTCATTGTGTTTGGAGAACTGAAAATAGATTTGAGATAGTGTTCTTCTTAAGGGGAACTTGCACAGTGGTCAACATCTATTTGACTTAGAAATGTAGTTTAAATAAACAATTCTTTTGAAATTTTTTTTCTTTTTTTTACAGCTCTCAAAGGGACTTGTATTTTAAATAAAACTCACACGTCAATTCATTCTTTTCCTAATTCCATAGTAAACTAACTATCTTGAATTAGCAACATGCTGGCTATCCAAATAACAATGTACTGTGCGTGACTTTGAAACGGTGCTCCTTAAGTAAATTGTTTCTTCTTTTCCAAATCAGCCTCCATTTGAAAATCTCTCTTCAAAGACTTCCCAGTTTTTATTTTTGAACTTCACATTAATATAATTGAGATTTATAGAGCACTCTTGCTGGCAGCAACAACATTTGTAGGGATTTTAAAGAAATATGTGTGTCTATGTGTGTATGAAAGATAGCCCTTTGCTTTTCTCAGTAGTCTAGTACGTCTGCATCCATGTCTAAGATACTATACTTTACATCTAAGAAAAAGTATTATAAAGTGTCTGTTTTTTCTTGAAGTAGCTATGACTTAAAATATTATTGAGGAATGTATTCAAAGGTTTCCTTCATTAATTCTCTTATGTTTCTTAGGTATAAAAAATATATTATTTTTAGAATAGCCTGGACATTTTAATTCCCTAAACAGTTTTTCACACACTGGATTTTAAAATTAGGAATGATTGTACTCCCACAGCAAGCATCAATTTTTCCACCTGCCGTTATTCCCATGGGTTGTTTTTCTATGTCTGTCTTATTCTCTAAGCTTCATTTTCTCTGTGGGGCATTTATTTTCTCTTTCTTGCATTTATTTTCCCTGCAAAAAAAGGCTTGAGATCTGTTCTCTCTGTATCAGCTGCACTGACCTACTGATACACTTTCTTTTTCTTCTGAGAAGGAGTTCTCCAGATCATAAACTGATCAGTAGTAAAATACATTGTCCTCATCACCCTGGATATTGACATTTTGGACGTTTCACTTACCTGGTATTGTCTTTCCTGTGTTAAAGAGGGTGAATGGAAATACTTTGTTTTGATGTTACCATTCTTAAGTTTTAACATCTATTTTCACAAGTAAATTTTGAAGGATGGTGTTTCTGAATTTATTTATTTTTTCCCCAATCATGTTTCTAATCAGCTGACCTGCCACTTTATTTTTTCAATGTAGGTTGGGTTTCTGTACTGGCTGAAGTAATGAAATCCCCACACGTCATTCAGTCTTCTCATGCTTCGAGAGCTTTGGCTAACCTAGACAGGGACACGGTACAAGAAAAGTATCCAGATGGTGTTTATGTCTTGCACCCACAATATCGTAGCAGGTAAAGCAGAAGGAGATATTGTGCATGCTGTACTTTGAGTTACTTCTTGTACTGCCCAGGTGCAAAACTTTAGAAAAGTTGATGTCAGAGTGCTGCTGTGTTCACGTCACCTGCTTCTCCCGTTCTTCGGTGGATTTGAGAGGACTGAATTTAGATTCTGTAACAGCAGAACTGCAGAAGTGATGGGAGCAGTCCATAGCCATGAAAGGAACATTATTGTACTGCATGAAAAAATCCAAGCACAAACCATGAGATGAGTTACTGCTTTGCACACGTTGCAACCATTTAGCCTTTGTACCGACTGTCTTGGGAGACAATGCCTTGTAATTATTGTCTTGGCAGTTGCACATGTTGGACTAAGATGCATTAAATTTACAGCTTCAGCTTCTTTTAATAGTGATGGTGTATCTGAGACTGAAGCCGTCTCCAGTGTGGTATGTCACTTAGTAGCAGCTATTCCCTGGGTTGTTGCTGTTTGTCAGGTTACAAGGAAGATATAATTTGATGATAAAGCTGAAACTACCAAGCTGCATTAACAGTAGCTGGAGAGAATGGTTTTATAGAATTTTCTTTATAGAAAATTGCAGCTTGTGAGGTGGGTACTTTCCATACCTCTTTTTTATGTGTCTCTTTTCTGGGTGGATCCCTGTTTTTTGTCTTGACCTGAGCTTTGAAACATCATGAAATGTTGTCCATAAGATAAGAAATCACATGTACTGTTAGAAATAGCTTTTTGGCGTGCCTGAGGTTAGTTCTGTGCAAATTTAATTTGCTGAAAGTTTATGTACCATGCATCTCTTAAAATTTCCTTTTTATGTATCAGTCAGCCCATCAGAGCAGACATCCTTTTTGTTCATGGTCTTTTGGGAGCAGCATTTAAAACCTGGCGACAGCAAGACATTGATCGGCATTTAGATAAAAAGGCTTCGGAAGAGGAAGAGGACTATAGCGAGTGCTGGCCAAAGGTAAAAAGACAATAACATTTTCAATAACACTTTCACATGGGGCTGTGATTTTCTCATTTATGAGAGCAGTCCAGGGGATCTTGAATTACACTGTCTGGCAGTTGTCTTTTTGGAATCAAAAGACTTGTAATCTGGCATAAAAGTAGCACTTTCTGGGTTCCTGATATATTTTGGTTAGCCAGCTGAAGTTTTGAACAGGTTGTTATTGCAAAAAAGAAAAAAATCCCCGCTAAATTTAACACTCTCAACATTGTTCCTCTGCTAGTGAAAGAGAAGGCAAAGGCTGCTTTCCTCATGCTCACTTTTTTTTTTTTTTCCTAATGCAGTATTATTGGTGAGAAAGATACATAAAATTACATTTTAAATCAAGTATTCTTACTTATGTGTCTGAGTATCTCAGTTTTTGCAGATTGATACTTAAATATTGTTGGCAAGCAAGTAATTGCTGCTTCAAGCAGCTCACATAGGTTATAACCTCCAAAGTATCTCTAAAACTTTTAACTGATCAGTCCTGTTGGTATCTGAGTAAGTCTTGTTTCACCCAGGAGAGGGAGCTAGGAATGCATGAATTAGTAATCCCTCTCCATCCTTCACCTGCTCTGTGGCTGGGCAACAGGCTAGAGTTCTGCCAGCATGTAAGGAAAGAATAATTGTCTAAGGGTAAGGTGTATTTGGGGATTAACTGGAGAGGAAAAAATACTGTCCCCATAGTAATAACCTTGTTCCATTGCTGATAAATTGCTTGCAAGAGTTTATTAAGTAGTTCAATTATAAGCTCCTTTTGGTTTCACTTTTCTTTAATTTAGACATGGCTGGCTTCAGACTGTCCCGCCCTTAGAATAATATCTGTGGAATATGACACCCATTTGAGTGACTGGAAAGCAAAATGTCCTGTTGAGGCTCACAGGTAATAAATGTAGTGTCTGCAGTTTAGAGGGGGCGCAGGAGGGAGACTCGTAAAGCTGATCCTTAGGATCACCTCGTGTGAAATGGTGCATTTAACTTTTCCTGTTGCATTTGCAGATGAAGTTTGGAAAAGCATTAGGTACAGCCATGGTATGCTTGAGCCTTTTAGACTCATGGGGCAGCTTAGACTACTTGGGGCAGCTTTCAAATTTCTTGCTGTCTGTCCTGATTCATGTTTAGGGGACACACTAAACTATGCTATTTGTTGATGTGAATATAACATCAATTTTATATCTCAAGTGGAATATTTCTTAAACTTAAAATGACCCAATAATGCTTCATAAGCACAGCAAAAAAATCACTGTACTATGACTTTATACTTATGATCAAATGAAGCATATAATTTTATTCAACGAGTGTTAATCCCTGGAAAGAGCTTCATGTCAGTCTTTGATAGATGAAATACAGCGACTGTATCTGGTTTGGACAGATAGTATAATTGCCCTCGTCAGAGGAATTGTATTTTTACTGACCATGAACTAGGTAGGTCAGAAGAAGATGCTACCTCCAAACATGTTCCTTCTGAAAAATAAAAACACTTTGAGCCTGTAAAGGTTATTGGTCTTGAATTGATTTTAGGCTTAGTAATTTTGAGTTTAGTGATCTTTAAATCAGATCCTAATCTGAGTTCTTCAAACACTTACGCAGATACTTAAGCATGTACTTAGTACTGTAGATTCAACTTGAGTACTTCATTAAAGACATGTGCACAAATGCTCACAGATAGAGAATATCACAATTTAGTATGTTTTGTGTAAGGGAGAAAAAAATTCAGCATATATGTAATACACTGGGAACTCGATACTTGTTCATTCCCTCCTCCCTATGGATCGATGCAGTTATTGGAAAAAATACGGAAGACGTGTCTGTTAATATGCCTGTTTGAATTTACAGATCAATGACAGTAAAAAACATGTAGGCAGTTACCTCTGCAAGGTCCAAAGAAGACTGGACCTTGTAGAGGAAGCTGGTGCCTTGTTTCACATCCAAAGAAGAGCAATGACGCTGGTGAAGGGCCTACAGCACAAGTCTTATGAGGAGCGGCTGAGGGAACTGGGCTTGTTTGGCCTGGAGAAAAGGAGGCTGAGGGGAGACCTTATCACTCGCTACAACTACCTGAAAGGAGGCTGGAGCGAGGTGGGGGTTGGTGTCTTCTCCCAAGTAACAAGCTATAGGGCAAAGGGAAACGGCCTCAGCTTGTGCCAGGGGAGGTTTAGGTTGGACATAAGGAAAAAATTCTTCACTGAAAGGGTTGTTGTCAAGCACTGGAACAAGCTGCCCAGGGAAGTGGTGGAGTCACCATCCCTGGAGACCTTTAAAAGACGTGTAGATGTGACACTTGGGGACATGGGTTTCTCTCTTTCTCTCTTTCTCTCTCTTTCTCTCTTTCTCTCTCTTTCTCTCTTCTCTCTTTCTCTCTCTTTCTTTCTTTCTTTCTTTCTTTCTTTCTTTCTTTCTTTCTTTCTTTCTTTCTTTCTTTCTTTCTTTCTTTCTTTCTCTCTTTCTTTCTCTCTTTCTTTCTCTCTTTCTTTCTCTCTTTCTTTCTCTCTTTCTTTCTTTCTTTTCTTTTCTTATTACAAAATGGAAGGTTACATTACCTGTTATTTATGATCACCCAAGCATAGTATTTGATTATTTTATATGGCTAATAAAAAATGAGAAATACTGTAGGTATTTTAGCTAGCAGAAACAAAGATGCAGCAGTAGAATCACAACCTTAAATTGCTCTAAGTGCATAGGCTCAATCAGTGTTTCAGAGGTGATTTTTTAATGTCCCTCAGCTATCCTAAAGCCTATTGTTTCATCTGAAAAGACACATTTGTATATCCTTTTCACATGTGTTACAAAAGCAATTTCTAGTGAGAATGCTGAGACCCAACAGAGATGAAGTGAGTTAGACTTTGAGCTGTGGCTGCCGCAGTATGATGTTTCCATTATCCAAGGGTCTTCTGTGTTTGATTCTTGTTACGAAGCGAGGAGTAACGGTGTTGCGCTTTAAAGCTTAGATTGGGAATTGGCATTGGGCTTGTTCCAGTTGTACCACAGATTAATTTCCAACCTTTAACATGTCGTTTATCCTTCCCAGAGTTCAGTCTCTTCATTTATAAGGTGGAGATTATTGTGCTTTTATACTATTCCAGTACAAAGCATTTGGAGATTATTGTCTGGAAAGTATAACAGACATGATCTCTAATTATTTTATGTATTGGTTGCTCATGCATTTAGTTATTAATTTCCTGTACATTGCTTCACCCTTTGAACATTGTACATTTTTGTCAGACATTAGGTATATTCTTGTTTCAGAGGATTAAGTTCATTTAAACCATATGAATGCATATAAAGTGAAAACATAATTTTGTTACGGTGTGTAAATGAAACTATAAAAACCGATAAAGAGATTTGTGGAACTAAAGCTAAAGGAAATGAGTGGTAATTGAAATTAAAATAAAATTTCCTAGCAATATCAAGAAACTGCATTTAGCTCAATTTCTGTTGTCTTTGGTGAAGCCAATCTTACATAAGTTTTTGGCATTTTCCAACACAGCAACGATAATTAAGTAAATAGTGTTTTATGTACCTAATTCTTTTTCATAAACGTGCAGCACCGAAAATTCACTCTGTTTTAACACTGCCTTCTAACCCATCATGCTTCATCCTGCTTGGGGTTGTTTTTCCTTTGCAGGAAGTCTATTGCTTACAGGAGCAATGAGCTTCTTGACAAGCTCAGAGCTGCTGGGATTGGAGACAGACCTCTGGTGTGGGTATCACATAGCATGGGTGGTAAGCACATTGCCTGTTTGATGCAAAGTATTTGTCTGCTCTTATATTTCAGAATAATGTTAACCAAATTCAGTCTGAAATGCAATTATTCAGAATAGTCTATCTAAAAAAATTCCAAAGGCCTAAAAATGGAAAATAGATTTCTACTTTCTTAATGCATTACATTCAATAGCATATACATTTTGAAAGCATTTTTATTGCTCTTGGGTTTTACTGTGTTGATTTAAAACCACAAAATCAATGAGTTGAAATTCATGTAAATGGGAATCCAGAGGCAAAATTTTCTCCATGATCAGACATATAGTAAATGTCATTAGCAACACTTGAAGTAAACCAAAATTGGATTTGCATCATTCATTGACATTTTATTTTAATGCCTCCTCAGGTTTGGTTTGGTTTTTTTACAACTTTTATCTTACGTATTTCGCAAACTAAGGACTAATCAACTGAGGCAAGAATATGGTTAGTTGTTTCATGGATAATATAGCATAATCGTTATTTTCACAGCGGCTTAAATCCCTGCATTAATTCTGTTTCTGTTGCCAGGTCTTCTAGTCAAAAAGATGCTGGTGGATGCTTCCAAGAATCCAGAAATGGATAAAATTATAAACAACACCAGAGGAATCATATTTTATAGCGTACCTCACCATGGTTCCCAGCTGGCTGAATATTCTATAAATGCCAGATATCTTCTCTTTCCGTCTGTGGAGGTTAAAGAACTCAGCAAGGGTACGCTCACTTTGCTGCCATTTAACAACAGGGATCTGTGCTAATCTGTTCGTGATGCCTTTTTTTATCGCGCTGTCAGAAAAAGATGGATAAAAACAACAAACCTCCTTTTTATGTGTTGGGTTGTGTGTTGAATTACTGTCAGTAATCCTGAGGAACTGTTTCATTTGATTTCAGAGGTGAGGGGGGGATACGGAGTCAGAATAAATTTGAGGAAGAGTAGCTTGGGCCATGGAGCAACGGAGTAACTCAACACATGCTGGGCTTTAGACAAAATTCTAGACAAATGACATGCTGTGCAAAAATAAATGGTTGTTACATATGATAGCTGGAAAAGGGGATTACAAACAAAGTGCTACTTCTTTCACTGGAGTATTAATTTTTCCAAAACATCTCTTTAGGAATGCAATCTTACCAGACAAATGCTGTAATCTTACGGTCAAGATAACACTGCAAAAATTACCTTGCTCTTTCTCAGATTCTCCTGCCCTTAAAGAGCTGAATGATGATTTCCTGTCTTTTGCCAAAGATAAGAAATTTTCAGTGCTGAGTTTTGCCGAAACCTTACCAACACACATAGGCAGCATGATAAAACTGCACGTCGTACCTCTGGAATCGGCAAGTAAGTGAAATAGCCATTTAATTTATTTAATTTTGTACATATCCAAGTAAGCATCAATAGTGAGGAGGGGTTATAAGTGCTATGGTAGAAAGACCTAGAAAAATACATCTGTTATGTTGTGGGTTTTTTTGTTTAAACTTTTGGCTGAGTTTTAAACTACAGTCTCCCTGCTGAGATCAGAGGCAGCTACATTTATCTTAGAAGAACAATTGTTTATTTTGATTTTTCTAAAGGCGAGTAACAGTTGCTTATTGAAAAAAGCAGGGTAGACTTCGGTCTAATGTTACATTGTTGTACTGCTTTCCTTTGTAATTATGGGTAACTGTTGTTTGTCCTCGTATTGGTAGGCTGAGTAGTGTTTCAGGATCTGCAAATTCCAGCTATTTCCTCCTTCAAAAAATAAGAAAGAAAATTAATAAGCGCTAAAGGAAAGAAAAAGTCACAAAGCTGATTTTCAGTGTTAAGAATCCTTTATCTTCTATATCTTGGGAACTCAAGCAATAGAGTTTGCCTCCTGAAGAATTCCCTCCATCTTTTTGCCTTTTGTAGCAGAAGGGAAAACCAGGCAGTTCTTTCTCTTGCTTTGTTTATGGGTGTTCAACTTGGAGACTGGTTTTAAGTCTGACATTTTCAGGTTTTCCCTGAGCAAAACCCTCTTCCACACTGCCCAAAGTAACTGGAAGGCCTTGAACAGAAACGCTGCTTTGCTGGGTTTTAGATCAGGCTTTCCACCAATTAAATCCACAGGGCTAGATGGAAGGTTAGTTGCTCTGAAAAGGGTGGACTATACATCCCTGTTTTCCTGGGTCAGTATTTAGCAGTATTTTCTGTGTGTCCTTTCAAGAAGCAACTGTTTGTGAAAACGTTGCTGATGCAATTGTATTGGCGAAGACTGAAAAACTGGACAGTCTTTTTTATTTTTGTTTTAACAAAATAAAATGGAAAGGAGTAACTGGATAACAGAGTACACAAATAAGCACTGTGCTGTTATAATTTGGTAGCATATTTCTTGTCTTCTAGAGATGGCAATGCTCACAATGCAGCGTGTGAGCTCTCAAAAGCCTTTAGAGGGTACACGGCGGTTCAGTGCCATGCCACTCAGTCTGTTCCAAACCCAGGTTGACAAGCAGTACACTGACTGTTACTTAACTTGCATGCTTTGTCACGTGAGAGCAAACCATCCTGCCCTGGTGTGATTTTACTGGGTTAAAGATGCAGAGTTCCAAGCAAAATGGAGTATTTCTCAGGAGGTTGAATGAATAAACTGGAATGTGTTAGTCACAGCATCCTAACTGGGAAGCTCACTAGTAGTGATAGCTGTCAGGAAAGATGAAATGCTGTAGTGTGCTCCAAAATCAGTGGCTGAAAAAGGAATACTTGTATATCTAGGTACCCTGGATTAAGCCTATCCCTGTTTATGTCAATGCTTAAACTTCAGTTAGGACTTTGCTGTCAGTCAGGTACTGGTAAGTGAAGTTTTGATTCTTCAGGGCTGTCTATATGCAGAAATGTACATTTGTGTATTCCCAATAAAGACAGTAGAACTCTGACCTGATGGTTTACCAGTGTGGGTTTTGTGGTAACGTATAGCTCTGACTATGACAATGTGTCATAGCTGAAAAATAATGAAGACAAAACAGTTAAACTGAACACAGGAGAAATTGCTTTTGGAAGAGGAATTGCTAATGCAAGAGGTGCTTTACTCTCAGTGATCTTAGCAACTTTGGTAGATTCTTCTTTTTTTCTTTTTTTTTTTTGTTCCCTCTCCCAGAGTTAGGGATTGGAGACCTTATTCCAGTGGATGTTAATCATCTAAATATTTGTAAGCCAAAGAAGAAGGATACTTTCCTGTACCAACGTACGCTGCAGTTCATTCAGGATGTTTTAGCCCAAGAACTTGGAGACTGAATTTTTGTCATCCTTGGCTGCTTATGTACTCCATTTGATGTAACACAGTAAGTTCTTCTCCTAACGTTTGTTTGCAGAACTGCAAAGCCACTACGTCAGTAACATCTGCTGCTAAAATAATTTTTAGTACATCTCCGATTTAGGAACCTCTCCAACTTGTTTCTGAAATGTATTCAAAACAAATACAAACTGAAGTCTTATAAACTTGGCAAAAAGAAAATCTTCCTTGGCTTAAGAGTGCACGTGATCTGTCAACAAAACGTGTAAATTCCCCAGCAATTTGGCTGCGAGGGGAAAGGGATTCAGTGGAAGAGAAGTTTCGCTTACTCTACATATATTCCCTCTGGAGCAAGACAGCTAAACTATGGAGAGTGCCCAGGATATCTCCTTCTAGCAAAAAAAAACCCCAAGCCATGCTCTAGAGGTAGGTTGTCTCATTAAGGTAAATGTACATCCGGGACTAAAGTCTTACAGAGAAGATCGGAAACAATTAACTGAGGACATTATTTGTTGTGTCAAAGAGGAGGAGCAGCATATGGCTGCCTCAAAGCTTTGGTTTCCTGTCCATGTTAAATAGTTTAGTGGCACAATTAAAGGAGATTTTGTAATTTGCCTTTTCTTTTAATGGACCACCCAGAGTTGTAGCAAATAAGGCATATGTTTTCTACCTGAGAAAGAGAGAGGCTGGTAGGTTGCCTTGCATAGACAACTGTAGTTGTTCTACTCTATATAAATGAAAATGAAACCAATGTTCACCTTCTTAATCTTAGCAACCTGCGAGATTGCTTGCGTTCTTGATTTAAAGAAGAGCGTTGAAAATGCTCAAGAGGAGTGAGACAAATGTAGGCCCTGACAAGAAAGCTAATGCTTAGAGTTTGGAGCTGAGGTAAAGTAAAGCAGGAAAAAATTCAGGTGATCATGTGGCCCCACTGGAAATGCAGAAGGTCGCAGATGTTTCGGTTTCTTGAGGCCTAAGTGTATTTGTTGGTGGAGCTATAGATAAAAGCAGTGTCGTCTTTCTTGAGTTTATATTTATGTTAAGAATACCTTAACAGTACTGATGAGAAATAAGTATTTTGAGAGGGAAGAAACTAAAAAAGGCAGTGCTCACTTTTTTTAAGTCTTAGATAGTTTGCAATATATTTAAAAGCAGCCTAGGCCAATTGCAGTCTCTTTTCTTCCTTTCTTTCCACCCCCAGCCCTGTCTGAAATCTTAACACAGGCTATGATAAGGCCATACTGCCCTAGATGACCCTTTACTAAATAAGGCCTGTACTGATGACAGGCTTTAAGATGTCTCTTAGCATCACTTATGTGAGATGATCTAATGTCACTGGTCTTAAAATTATGGCAGTGAAAGCTACTGAAGAGGTGGGTGCAGACATCAGTAGCTGTGGCAGTCCTGCCAGGTCCTGAGGCCACCTCAGCTGTTCCCTCTTGAGAGCACTCCAACCCAGGAGGACACTACATCTGAAAACACGCTTCTGGAAGTTGAGCCTTGACCTGATGGAGTTGCAGAGTAAAATTCAGAGAATGTACAGCACTACACTGACAAAAAGAGTTCCCCCCCCCCCCCAACCAAGATGTAGGTACGAACACTACATGGTGGTATTTCAGATAGAAAATGTAACAGAATTGTCATAACTTCTAAAGAGGTTTATTGTTTTTACACTGTGGTTTAAACTTCAGTGTAAATATATTAGAGCACTTTGTATTCACAAAGTAGAGGGTATGTGGAATTCATTGTGAATAGACAAGGCTTCTAAGAACTGAATGCGTGTTTAGTGTGACAAATCCTGTATTGATTTTAATAGGTGTCTTTGGCTTCCAGAGGTTCAGATCAATGATATTAATCTCAGTAAATGCATCTATGTTTTGTTACTGTAACTGCAACTCTTGAAGCAACTTTCTCCTTTTTGTAACTGTATGTATATATGTGTAACTTTTAAAACTAATATTTGGGGGAGGGGTTGTCAGCATTGGGGTTTTTTTGGGGGGGG
>WUAM01000071.1:22236685-22303121 GCA_024336885.1 Actenoides hombroni
CGTTTGGGTAGGGGTGTTGTGGTGTTGGGGGTGTGTTAGGGGTGCGGGGTGGGAGGTTGTTTTATGAATATAGTAATGAAACAAGTTTTTAAAAATGTGCTAGATATGCCACAAAACATATTAAAGTTGATCTGCCAAATGAATGCTATAGTCACTTGTGTTAAAGACCTGCCTCGTGTTTCAGCGATTGTCCCATGCTGGAAGAACGTCACGTTCAGTACTGGGGGAGGGGGGCACAGCCAGGCATCAGTTTTGTCAAACTGAACCAGTTTTCAGTTGTGCTTTTAGATTTTGCACAAGAGCCTCCAAAACTGTGTACAGACATCGCTTCGAGGGTCTGTTGCCAGAGGGTCACATCTGCATCGCTTTAGAAACTTAGGCTTTTGTGCATCCCTGGTGTCACATCATTAATTCAGAATAGTGCCTTTATGTAAATTCTTAGGTCTCAGACTCTGCCCTTAATCCCATTTAGCTGGGAACCCAGCTGCAGATGTGGTTAGCAGGTGTTCCTATGAATTGTTGGAGAAGATGGTATTTCGTTCGCCTTGTGGCACCCAAGGCTACATTAGTAAGACAGTAAGGGAGAGCTGATAGGAATTTGTCAATCTTCACACACTTACTGTCCAGCACTCTTGTATAACTGTATTAGTATTTGTAGGTCATCAGGTTTTTTAATTGCTGTGATTTCAGTAGTGCAAACTGGCTTTCACTGGGATTTATGCTCCATGGTGACAGGCAGAGCAACTGACTAGAAAGGAGGAATTTTCCACCTGGTGAAAATGTCAGTTCTGGACAAAAAGAAAAGAGCAAAGATGTGGTTAGGTCAGAGTGGAAATTCTAAACAATATTTTGGGTCTGGTTCTCTTTGTTTCAGTGACTACCCATTTCAAAAAGCTAAACTGGGCAGTTGCTATACCCTATTCCAGGAGAACCATTTACCCACCCCAAGTGCAAATGCAGTTAAACAACCTGCCATAGCAGGTTGACGTTGCTGTACTTCAGAGTCCCGGGCAAGCTCACACTGGGTTAGTCTCATGCCACGGTCTCTCACATTAAATAAGCATGCAGCTGCTTCTTTACTTGCAGCTGTTAAATCATTCCTACCTGGCTTCACAGCCCCTGTCAACAATGTTAAGATTTCCAAGTACTGGCTTCACAACATGGAAAATGCTATGGGGTAGCTGCTCCCTACCACCCACTACATGGCCCTCCAGATTGGTAGCTGTCACTGAGAACACTGGTTTCCATTGATACGGTCCCAGTGAAAATGGGCTGCAGAGCTGAGGAGAGCCACACTGTGGGTTGCCTAGTTGCAGATGCCAGCTAATGATGGTTCAGGTTCCTTGGCCTCTGCTCCTACTGTGGTGGGGCTCAACTTAATCCTGAATGAGAAGGAAAGCATTGTTTGTGGTCTGAGTTTTCTGTAGTGGTCTCCCAAACTCTGAGCAAGTCTGGCCCTGCTTTGCTGCTTCTGAGTGTTAGAACTAGAACCCAGGTCACAAGCACCTGGCTCTGAAAAAAAAAACAAACCCCAGTTAGCTGGGGTGTTGGGCACCAGAGTGAAAGACGATATATTGAGACAGGAGATTCCTCATTCATTGCTGTAACCTTTTCTGATGGACTGTCTGTTCTTTTCCCTTGATTTGCTGTGATTGAACAAGTATATGCTGTCACTGACAGTATAAACCAGCTAGCTGCAGGGATTCATACTTCAGTGGGCAGCTTGCCACGTGCACAGACATGAGATATAGTGCTAAAGGCCAGATACTTCTCTTATTCAAGGAGAGTAATAAAGCAAATTTTATTTGACTTGTATAAATCCACTTTAATTGGCTTTCCTGCTAACACTTTCATTAACATGTAAATTAGCTGTCCTAGAGCTGTTAATTATCTTTGCAGAAAATGTTGGATATGGCCATATAAAGTACTCTTTCTTTTTTACTGCTCTTAATGTTTTATACTGAAATGTGCCCATAAATATTCACTGCTTTTTTTTTTTTTTTTTTATTTTTTAAGAGGAGGACAGAGGCTAACCCTCCCTGTCAGCATGGATGGAAACAAATGGCTGGCTTCAGCATTATTCACCAGCCTGCTACCACGTTAAACTGACACTCATGGAAGCAGCTTAGCACGGGAGTTTATTTGTTTGGCCTTTGAAGGTTTGGGGGATTTTTATTTTTTTTTTTGAAGTGTCCAGCAAATGAGGAAGCAGAGGAGGGTGGCAGGTGCCCACACAAAGTCAGGATCCTTGCTTACACGCTGTCTTGTGTTCAAAATTTGGCACTGGCAGTGAAAGGGGTAGGCATATTGCAAGTAAGAAAGTGGCTGAATTCCCTGTTTCCAAGAACCTGAGAAGAAGCCAATTAATTTTCCTATGGAATAAAAAAACAACTCTGAACTTTTTTTAATACATCTTTTATGGAAAAAAACAAAAACCAAAAAAACCTGAAAATAAGAGGGTTTTTTCAGCTTCACCAACTGCTTAAAAATGTTACCCTTCTTTAATAATAAAAGATCTTGATGCTTCTCTTAACAAGTTACCATGACAAGTTGCAATCTGTTTCTCAATTTTAACCGCCTGCTTTGACTAAATGGCATCTGTAGCGCTCAGTTTTATGGCACTGGCAAGGCCCAAGCCTGCACGGCTAGAGCAGGTAACAGACACATTAGGCACCCTGGATTAGCCTTGCCAACGGCAATGAGAGATCACATCATTATGAAGATTAAATCTGCTTTGGGCTGAGCAGCCCCTCATGGTAAGTGAACTATAGACTCACCTGGCACACTGGTCCTCTAGGCTCTGGTGAAGACTGGGTAAACGTAAAGGGGAAGCAAAGCAGGCACCCAGGAGCACTTACCTGGAGTTTCTGCAGTGGGTAACAGGGGCTGCTTCCCTTAGCTCGGCTGCCCTCGTCTGAACCTCTACAGAATCACAGAATTGCCTAGATTGGAAAAGACCTTTAAGATCAAGTCCTATCATTAACCTAATACTGACAAGTCCTCGACTAAACCATATCTCTGAGGATAGTAAACATGATCATCCTTTAAATCTTTTCTTTGCAAGAACCTGCAGAACAGGGCAGATTCCAGTAGCTGCTTCCCAGTTAGCCTTAGTGCATTGCAGCTGCCTCCTAGGTCTGGAGGCACAGCACACATGAGCAACAGCTTTATTGTCAGTGATGTGTCCGCTGCTTAAATTTGTCCTGTCTCGGCTGCTGTTACCCATCTCTAGTTCATCTCTTAGCCTTCCCTGCTCATGATCAGTAATGATACTGAACCTCAGGGCTGCCTGGCCCTCTGCTGCAGCACAGGCCTACCACAGCTGCTGAGGTGAATGGGAAGCACACAGCAGCTCCTTCCCTGGTACAAAACAAGCAGACCATACAGCTGATGATGATAGCAGAAATGCACCCTGCACACTTCCACCCCCTACCAGCCCTACCAGTTTGGTGTCCAAGTTGAGCTTTACTGGGAGTGGGTGAGCTCAGTGGTAGGCTGTAAGCGGCTATTCCTCTGCAGGAGGTTCTGCTGGCCCACGTCCTGTGCTCGTGGCTTAGTTTCAGTTTGCAGGGACCTGCATCGCCTGTGCAGAAACTTAGGTTCCAAGACCAGCTCTTGCCCCATCTGCACTGTGGAAATAAAAGACTGCCATGGCATTTTCTTACAAAGCAGCAGAATGGTAACAGGGACACTACTGAATTATGAAACTGCCTTTAGCATAAGACATTAATATGCTAGTGACCTATGTCATCAGCAGCTCTTGGCTATTCACCCTATTTCCACAGCATTTTCATAGACAATAGACAAGCAGACTACAGCATTTCTTCATAAAAGGACCTGTCCTTGCCCACACGCTAGTTCATCGTAAAGTGCGTTGTTCGGCATTGGCTGTGGACAAAAGCCAGGGTGAGTTTTGGAACTGTGATAGAAAATCAACTAGGGATGCCTTTGATCTCATTGTATGTTGGAGCAATAGTTAAGAGACTACTCAGTCGTTTTAGAATAGTTGAGGTGTGTCATTGCTGTGCCATGAACAGCACAGCACTTAGAAGAGGACTGCTGTGATGCAGGGTTTCACGTGCTTGGTCCGGAGTAAAACCAGGCATTTCTTGCTGATGCCTGGGCCTGGCCTCTCACAGTTCTGCTTTACAGCCTCATTGTACACACCTTTCATTTTATTTTTAACACAGGAATGAGTTTAACAAGGTAAGTACCAGGGCCTGCCATCACTGCAGCTAATTAAGATCTACAAGAAGATACTGTCTAAGCCTTGTTTCCACAGTGGAAACTAAGTAGCAGAACAAGACCAGTGTTACTGCTGTAGTCATACTGGTATATATTCCCCTTCAGGATGTTCGTTCCAGAATAACTAGAGCAGTCTAGTTAAGGTAAGGGTGCTTTATTCCAAGTGACAGAAATTGATTAATAGATAAATTTCACATATAAATGTTTTTCTTAAGGTCTTTTTTCCATACCTCATTATATGTTCTGACATAGGATTTGTACCCAAAATGAAATAAAACATCTTAAGATGGTTTAATAAAAAGAAATAACTTAGAATAAAGAACTTTTCAAACAAGCTGCAGGTAATGTTAGGTTGTATATACTTCCCTCCAGGGGCAGCATCTTTAAACATGAATATGAAATGTAGCATGGGCAGATGATCTATTTCCTTAAATAAAAATCTTTGTCCAAAGGATTTATTTTTATTTTGCATCATAATATGATTTCTATAGGAACATTAAGGGGACAGAATTTTACAATTCTAAATCAGTATTTGTCTTCATCAAGCTATTTTTGTTTTGTTCTAAGACAAGCAGTTTGTTGAACCCTTCTGACAGTGCACCGCTGTCTTCATCGTCACTAAAAGTAACCCAGTGACTGAAATCTTTCAAGCTGGAGTGTTTTGAATTTTCTGGAGCATGTGCTGGAGAAGTTGCTGATGCTGCCTGTGTGGAAAGAGGGCAGTTAGAATCAGGGTCTAGGTCCAAAAGATTGGTGTTCTCTGGAAGGGAGCTGGTATCTGAGAGCTGGGGACGCTTGCCGTCTGGTACAGGAGGGCCCTGCAGGTTACCCATCAATTCTGTGGCACTTGGTGCCAGCTGCTTAGTTGTGTTGTTTTCTGGGGTGGCAGAAGATGTAGGAGCTGAGAGCGCAGACCAGGCAGGGGCATGAGCATCCTGAGTCTGGGGGCAGGACCCAGGATTGTTGTTGCTGGAATCGAACATTAACCCACTAAAAAGTGGGTTATCACTGTTCTGGAGAACTTGCAGGTGAAGAGCTGCAGGAGCAGATTTCTTTCTTCGTGGTGGCACCTTTGGGGCAAAGGAAGCATTCACGGGAGGCAGGGCGATGGCCTCAGCCATGCTTGCTGAGGGGGGCTGCCCTTCGCTGCTCCCTCTGCTCTCCTGAGGCTTCCCAGGTTGTGGTGTTCTAGGTTTAGGGACTGGAGTAATCTTGGTCGGACTAAGAATAGCTGCAGCTTCTAGGCAGGGCTCTGGCAAGCCAAAAGGAGACTGTACTGTCCGTTGGTCAAACTGCTCGAAGGTAGACATAGCCTGAGGGGAAAAAGGAACAAGACATTTGAGAACAAAAAGGGTACCTTAAACTCTTGAGTCACTACTAGTGTAAATCTTATGGATGGCATTAGTGAGAGAAGCTAAACGTACTGGAAGAAAAACAGTAGAGAGAGGAGGGTTGACACCACAGTTTTTATACTGTACCTCCTTGGTTCTGTTCTCATGCATCATGCCTCCGACCAGCGTTCATCTACAGAGTGCTGTTTGACGACAAGGATCCTAGAGCCTGTTTGCTCCCTGTATGAGAAATACATCTCCTTCTGACCCCACCTCTCTTTTACTTTATGATTTTGCTCCAGGCCAAACTAATACAGATCTGAGGAGTCATTTATTTGTTACATCTCTCTGCTGACTAATATTTAAGCAGGAATGCATAGGGAGGGCTAAATTAATAGGGCCATTAGCACATGCTTTTGGGTATGGGTATGTTCTGATATGTAAGGCTGAAGGACAATTAGCTTAAGCTAACCAAAGAAATGCATTAATGGCTCTGTCACATCTTACTGAGGCTAGGAACTGAAGCTAAAAGTAAACCCTCAAAGTACAACCTAGCATATATTCACCATTTAAAGATACATAAATCACTGGGAGCCCAGCTCAGATCAAGGGGGCAGGGGCTGCTTCAGATTTCTCTGTGACTGAAAAGCATTTTAACTGTTACTTTCCAATAGTATTAAAAGATAATATATAGGCTTTTTAATGCAGTCAAAATATCCAACCTATTTTATGATGGACATATCCCCTGCCACTTCTGTTGAGCTGCCCACATTTGATGGCATGCTTTTTTTACAATAGAGGTGGCTTGGGTAGAGGTTTTCAAGCACACAATTCCCATCTGAATTCACTCAGATGGAAGAAGGAGTGAACAGAGTCAAAGTGAAATATTCCTGGAGGAGATTTCATGTAACTAACGCCAACATAGCCATTCCTCTCAGCACCTTTCGGGAGTTCCCTGGGAATGTGGACAACAAACAAAATAATCAGACCACTCCTTGTTACTGAATGTTTAAAGACAGGGCACATGCTGTATTGTCTGGGCTGGTTTGTTTTTCCCATTTTGAATCTGCTAAGTAGAAATTGCACAAAGTCCACGATAGAAAAGGGCTGAATGCCTTTACAAAGGAAGGTAAGGCAGGAGTCCTAACAATTTAGGACAGAGCTTCCTAGCAGAGGTTCTGTCAAGGGAAGAATGTCAAAGGTTATATTTGTCTCTCTTGTACTTAAATTGCTTTCCCCATTAAATAATCATTTTAGCAGCTCTAGAGGTGAAAAGCTATTAACTCCTTTGTAGAGACCTGACAGAGAGACAAATTAAAACCACAGCACCTACAGGTTTGTATTTTTAAGAACCTGAGCTCTTGAGTAGAATCCAGAATCCAAAGTCAAAGGCTGAATTCCATTATAAGGTGAGTGAGAAAAGCTGGGTATTTCTGAACAGGACACAGAACATACTGATCAAGAAGCTGCCTCAAATCAGTAGAGAGCGTACCACTCATAATGCAGCCAAAAGTAAACAACGTGATAAAGAAGGGATGAGTCTTAAATTCTGACAAGGTTTCGACAAACCAGAAGTAACAAAGACTAAGAGAATGGATGGACAAATAGAAAAGCTGAATGTGGCTGAGTAAGGAACTCAAGGCTCTTTTTCCACTCTGATCTGGTACACTTTTATGCCTTGGTGACTGCAATACACAAAATGATTTTAGTGCCTGCTTAGAACTTTAAATGACAGGACTTTGTACAGATTGTTCAACAGCCCACACCTCCCGCTATCATTCATGCTTTGTAATGGAGCCTAGATGCATTCTGCTGCAACTCTCTTACGTTTTCCACCTTGGCTTCGCTCTTTTGCAGAGGTACTGGCTTCTTCGTAGTTGGAACTTTGGGTGGCGGGCGATGGGGCACAAGCACTGGTCCTGCCTGTGACCCTTGAAATGATGCTGGCTTTGTGAGGCTGGGGACAGGCTCAGGTTTGGTGAATGTTTGGTTTCTATTTAGAGCAGGCTTTACTGCATCTTCCTGTAGTCCTGAAAAGCAAAAACAATTAATGTCTTGGCTTGATCAGAATGTAGCTTCACAATAATTTCTTTCACAGTTATGTTTCCCAAAATGTGCACGCCTAAACAGAATGTGCCCAGACCAGACATTACATCTTTGTTACCAGCTGACAGACAGGCCGATGGCTTTACTGGCCCAGGCAATAAACACAGACCTTTGAAATCCTGTCACGTTTTTAAGAGGCAGTTATGGACAAACTCCCCTGTCTGAAAAAAATTCATGCCAAACCAGAAGTGCTGTGCCACCATTTGGCCAAGTGGCTAAAACACTGGCTGAGACTTCAGGAGTACTGGACTCAAATCCTGAGTCTCCTTTTGCCCTGGTTTCCTTATTTGGATACTCAAGACAATGACAGCGAGGTGTTTCTTGTACCTGGGGAAGAACTGTAAAAGCCAACTGGCAGTACAGCACAAGGGACTGAAAGTGATGCTGACTGGACTAATTTCCTCACCAACACAGACTGGAATGCTTAGTGTGAATTTCAAAATTAAGGGAGAGTACATCTGACACAACAACTAAATAGTACTCTCTAAGAAACAAACATCAAGATGCCTTTATGATATTTCTAATTAAATGGGATTATTCCAAACAGCATTTGGTCTATTTACGAATAAAAAGGGATGTTTTCCTCCTAAACTGAGAGCCTTGCAAACTCAGGTAGCTATCTTGAAGTCATACTGCATTCTTTTTCATTCATACAAGATCAGCAGAAAGAGTACTTGAAAGCCTGGAGGGTATATTCATACCAGCTAAGTTTTAATACCTAAGCTAGTTTCCTGCTCTAACCTGCCTTTGCAAGAAGCTCTTTTCTCAAGGGATTGCATAGAGAGCCTATACACAGAGTAGCCTTTTAGCTTAGCTGTTCAAGCTGGAGTGGTGCAAGCTTCTGTATAGGCTACAACTATACTGGCTCTCCAAGTGTGAACAGAATCCAGGTTATTTCTCCCACAGCTGTATTTGCTCTCTAGCCCTGCCTGGAATAGTGAGCATGCACTAACTAGAGCGGCAAATATCCTTCATGCAACTCTGAGCTAACACAGGCACCATCCACTTGGGAAAATCTCATCTTTATCTTTTAATTTTTTAGACTAAAAACCTGAAGTGCTCCCAGTAACAGATTCTACAACAAAAATACACAACTCAAATCATCTTGGAAAAAAAAGGTTAATATTATCAAAACTGACAGAGGACACAAAGGACAATCTTGCAAGATTGTCGGCGTTCAGGGAAGTTTCTGAAGAGAAATACGTGCATCTGGGCTGTGACGACTCACACCTACAGTTTTCTTTAATTAAAGATTTTTAGAAATCAGTCAGAAAGCTGTGCTCACCTCCTTTAGCTTCCATAAGACATCTAATAGCTTCTTCTGCTTCCTCAGCTGTGGTGGTTTTGATCTGCTTGACATTGTACGGCTTACTTATTCCAGTCCGGACTTTAGGCTTTAAAAAGAAGTAGAGAATTAGTCATTTTGAGAAAAATGTTTTTTTGCTGTACTCCTGTAATCTTACAGCTAAACTCACACACCTATACAGTTCTGGTTTTGCCAGTAGCTATCTGACAATCTAGAAATCCTACAAAAATGGTGGGGAGTCTTTTGGCAGACAGTACATCTTTGTTACCAGCTGACAGACAGGCCAATGGCTTTACTGCCTCAGCCAGACCCCTAGCCATCCCTTGTCCGATGCATTAGGGTTCCCATCCAACAAAGGAGGAGTTGGGAGCTGTTTCCACATTCCAGTCTAGGTCTACTCAGAGGGGTCACAGCCTTGCTAGCAACGGTCAAGGCTTTTCCTCTATGCTGGGTGGGCAGAGGCATGGCCCATCAAAAAAGAGGTGAGAGAAGAATTAAAGCATCTTGTCATGGTGTTGAAAATACAAGTTAGCATCTGTCAGAAAGCAGCGTGTGGAATAAACCAACGGTGCCCTGATCTTGCACCTGGTTCATTCTCTTTCTCTCCCTTTGGCCTTTCTAATTCCTGGCATTTTAATAACATTTTTCAAGTGTCCAGCAGGTCCTATGATCTAGTATTACAGTACAAGAAGTTCCTCTTAGCATTTCCAGCTCAAGCATGTGATGGACTTCCTTCCTTGTATGAAAGGTGTTGAGTGTCTGCGGAGATGGGGGCGATCAGGACAATGCCAAGTGGCCACGCTGAGTGGCAGGACTCACCGGCTGCTGGGGGGCTCCGGGTAACAGCTTTGCTGTTGCCAGGATGGAGCAGGTGGAGTGGCTTCCTGGAGAGAGGGAACCATCTGAAGGGGACTTTTTGCCTGATGTTCCAGCTGAAAGAGGAATAAAAATGGCTTTTTACATCAAAGAGCTGATACAACATTTTATCTGCAATGGGGCATAACCAATGTGCCTTGAAATTGTTTGTGATAAACAAAAGAGACACTGTCATTCTCCTTGCCCTTCCAGGGGCAGACATATTAGGCAAGATCTTCCTGTAGGACAACGGGGACCTTGAGTCCCTCTGCTCAAGTGCCACAATCTAGGAAGAATGATGGGCTGAGCTGTTAATGGTCTAATCTAAGATGAAAAAAAAAATAAAATCTCAACACAGAATAAAATGCTGATATCTTGAACTGTATCAGGAAGCAGTTTCCTCATTAAGTCTTGCTTTCATTTAATAACCTCACCTGAGCATTAACATTGCATTCCCGATACAGAAATACAGATACCAGTGTTGTCATTTCTCTGTACTAGACTCAGAAATGAATGGGAATAATTCCAAAGAACTCATCTTTCACTAGTGAGTCGGAGAGAACCTTTAATTTAAGACTGGAAAATACAGAGTAAAGAAACTGCAAGAAAAACTGTGATGTATAACTTGTGTCATACAGACAGCAAAGATGATTATGCTGATCTAGCAATCAGCATTCATCCAGAAGCAGACACAAAAACAGGAGCAGCAAAGCACTGATGGCATCTCAGGTACACCTCAGAGCTTAGGTAAAGAGCATCACTTCCCTTTTGTGCCTCGCTGAAAATCCTAAGCCACTTTGCATTTCTTTCATAAAGACAAAATCAAGCAAGAAGTGCTTGCAAAGTAGGAAAGGACAAAACCTGTCAAGAAGAAGCATTTGGTCAAAGCTTTTTAAAAGAAAGATCACAATTAAGTCAGGGAAAAAAAAACCAAAAACCAACCAACAAAACCAACACAAAAATGAAGGAAAATACTCAGTGACTTTTGAAGTCAGCAAACACAGCTACTGATATGTGTTTTATTGCCACAAAGCAGCCAGTCGACTCACTAATCTGAGTGATGAGTTAGTATGAAACCTATGATCCATTCCATCCTCACTAAAGGTGTGGAGTATCTGTCATCCTAAAACCCAAATTTCTCCTGTTGCTAACTGCGGCCAGAGTCAGGCTGAAACAGACTGGGAAGCAAGTACAAGTACCTCAACAGCCTGACATTTCAGAGTACAGTATTACTTTCTTTGTCACCCAGAAATGGCAGGCAAAACTGTTCAGCTGGGGCCAACACAACATGCAAAAATGTTAAACTCACCAGGAGGGGGAGGCCTCTGTGGCGGCTGAAGCAGCCGAGGCCTGGTAGGAATGGACAGAGACCTGCTTGGGGTCCGGCGGTGGGATTCCCCACTTGACTCCAGCTCCCTCTTCAAATCAGCCAGGTCTGTATCATCTGGGGAAATTTTAGAAAGGATCTGTATTAGGTGAGATGCACCAAATCTGAGTGGTCAGAAGAGAGGCAATTACAAATGGCAAGACTCAACCAGATCTCTCAACAACATGACATGGCTCCTTTCACACTGTTTTGCTTTCCCTGAATGTCTCCCTGCTCCCGCGCCAGGAAACATCTACCCTTTTGTCAAACACCTCTCTCTGTCCTTTTCCAGTATTTATTGACTGTTTGGGCCGACACAAAGACAGCCTGCATCTGACTTCAGGGTTATTAGTCACCTTGCTAGATTCTGAGCTTTTCACAAACTTGGCAGCAAGCTGCTCTCGTTCAAACTGTCATGGCAGCCATGAGGAGGCTAGTCATGGTCAATCCCTTCTTCTTCTTTCCTGAACACAGGAATTCCCTCTGAGGATTAGAAAAACTTCCTTCCTCCGTACAACTGTTACTATAACAGAGAAAAATCAGTCTGAATGGCTCACTCATCACATCTCAAACTTCCCAGGAACACCTAACAGGTACACCTGCCTCAATCTGCTGGCCCTTGGCTGTACCTTACATGACTAGGCTATTACACAGCCCTTCATCCCATCTAAGCCTTTCTGACAGCTGTCGAGGCAAGAAGTAGGGATTGCTTTAGTCTCCCAGCCTGCTGAAGTGAGGGCTTTCACTTCAGTTCTCTCATCCCAACATGGCTGCCAAGCCATGCAGCTCTGTTTTTTTGGGCTCCAAAATCCACTGGGTTTAGTTTTGTCCCTGTGGTTTGGAGAGGATAGTGAAGGAACTGTGTAGCAGCAGTCGCTCAGGCATTTTTACACAAGTTCCTGTTTTTCAGAAAGCTGTGCTCTGCAGGGAATACTGAGCTGCCTCACAGTTTCCTGCTCCAGCAGCGGATGGCAGCTGCAGAGGCACAGCCTGTGATCTGCTCAACCCTTCCTCCCCCTTCTCTCTCCATTTCCAGCACTTCTAAGCTGCAGATACGGGCTCACTGGTAGGATCCAAGGAGTCACGTAGGCACCTAAATGCACAGACTGAAATTCTGTCAGTAACACTGCACACAAGACAAAAAACAGCCCCCCCTACTCTATCCCTTCCCCTAAAAGGCTGCTGGTTTTAGACAACGGCTCCCAGGGACATCAGTTTTAAGAGGCTATGCCCTTCTCTGACCTCAGAAGCACATATATACACCCTTCTGCCCGTTACTTGTTTCCATCGTGTCTAACACCATCTATACAATCATCATACCTTCGATCAGGAATTACTCAGGCAGAATCAGAAGCTTATGGAGGCATCTGAAATTGCAGAGATTTTCAAGATGGATTGAATATGTCATATTTCGAGTTGTGTGAGATCATGACCCCTTCTTGACCTCCTTCAAACTATACTTTATAATCCCCATTTACTTTGTGGTATTTTTTTTGGAGAAGAGTTCATGTGGGTGAAAAGAATCACTGCAATTCTCTATAGTTTAATGAATCATCACACAGTAGGCCAAGAGGTGTTTGGAGGGCAAGGCATCCTATAATATGAAGTGATTGGCTTCACAGTATTTAATAATGACAGATTACTCCTGGCCTCAGAGATAGGTTTCTGGGTCTGGCCACACTGCACCCAGCCTACAGCTCAAGGTGGGCAAGAAAGCTGCACATCACTCTGTTTGGAAAATCTGTCTTTGTAAACTTAGAAATTTCATTTAATCTTTTTGAACTCCACTTCTGACTCAACCTTTGAAGGTATTAAAGTTTTCACTTTTATGTCAGAAGACAAAGCGCTTCTGAGAGAGTGCAGAAAGACAGCTACTGAATCACTTGCTGTCATGAAGAAGTGTTTAATGTGTGACCCTGCCTGTCAATGCTTGGTCACCGCAGCATGTCCTGATCACCGCAGCATGTCCTGATCACATCTCAATAGAAGGCCACCACTGGCTTGGCTAGTTCTTGCTGCAGTTTTTATCTAAATTCTCTTCACAGCTTTATCTTTTCTTTACCAAGTCATTTCACAATAATGTGCAAACAAGCCAGGTGACCGGGAAAAAAAAAAGTAACACATTTAAGAAGCACTGGAAGAAAGAATATCCCTGTTGTGTGGACCTCAACTTCTTCAGAAATAAATAAGATAGGAATGAAGGAGAAACTTCAGGCTTCTTTGAAGTAAGCCATTTGAACACAACAACCTCCTGGACTGTCCAGCTTACACCTGACTGCACTGGCACAGTTATTGCTCAAAGGACCGGGCCAAGTTGAATCAACGGGATTCCTGTGGTTTCATTTTGGTCTGGCCCTCACCAATAAGAAAATAATGGACATTTTTTCTTGTATACTCTGGTGCTGAACAACAAAGACTTAATTTCTCCTGACAGCATTTTTCAGCACTCCTGCCTTGCCCTCAGCTAGAGAGATGAAGGATCTAAGCTTTAGTATTTATATTACTGTCACGCCTGAGGGCCTCAGTTACAGTCACTAACTCAAGGGTGGTTGAGCATGAGCATGTACCAAAAAGATGATCCTTATCTTTAGAGGACCCAAATATAAATGATCAGGAAAATGGAGACGAAAGGAGAACAAAGAACATACCTTCAGATCTTACTTCAAAGATTGTTGGAAATTTACCTTTACACAGCTGTGTGTCTTGACCAGATTTGTTTGAAGGATCTATGGATGTGAAATGTCCACAGTTCTCAGGCGTATCTTCTGCTGTGTCTCCTACTAGATGTTGACACAGACCATCATCTAAATAATCATCTTCATCCTCCACTATATCACCTGAATCAAAACATTGGATAACAAAGACTCAGTGAGCAAATGCATTCTGTCTCTCTCTCCTACCAATCCGTGAATTTAATATGTGTGTTGCACAATGTTCTGGTGTAACCCATGTGTTCTATTACAGTTTCTTTCTATACAGACAACTGTACCATACATTGGAGTTGCTAATTTATGTTATAACACTAAATTGATAGGATGATGTAAACAACAGTTCTCTGCCCAGGTAGTGCTGGGTTATGGCTTTCGGTTACAATCATCTTTTAAGAAGTGTGGCTTCATTACACATTAAGTTACCACTAATGGTCATACTGTACTTTCTCTGTGCAACCACAGTCAGCAAAGCAATTTCTCACAGCTTAGCTTGGAAACCTGCTGCTCACCTTCTGAGTCATAGTCCAAACTTGAGAAGTCAAAATTTTCTTCCAGAAGACAGGAATTTGCCGTGGGAGACATGGGGACAACACTGTCCCGTTTTCGAGCAATTTCCTCCTGAAGGCCCTTTAGCCAGTCCTTGGTCTTGGGCCTGATCTTCACTGCTCTGCCTCTGACCTAATGCAAAGAAAGAATTGTTTCCCCTTTGCCAAGCTACTTCACAAAACAAGAACACCTGAAAAGAACAAGCAAGTGCTGCCAGTGTATCATATAACTCCTCCAGAAACTGATACAACTAAACCTTCATTTCAGAAGCTCAATGAAAAGGAAGCACGCTTCCTATCCCTATAACCAAGTTTTCAGCCTGTACCAATAGTCCTGAAAGAAAAGTAAGTTGCTCTACAGCTCAAAAGCACTGCTGCTGCATGTGGGAAATACTTGAGAAACAGGCAAAACATCAAATATTGTCAAAATGGTACTGTGGCAGTAATAATGGTGTGGGAGGGTTCCATTTTTCAGTCATTAGCTTCAAAACGCAGAAGAATTTGCTACCTGATGCCATCTCTAAGAAGACCCTCTGTTCAGAAAATTCCAAATATGACGGTTGATGTACATGGAAAGTGTGTTATTAGACAGATTAAGACCAGAGCTGCTTATATGTGTTGCTCCATGACATTTGGGGCGAGATGTATCCAAGGCAGCAGCTTCAGCAGGCAAAATTGCATCGGAAAGTTTCTGAATCAGGTTCCCAGCACCTTCGTGCATTATGCACATACAATTGTGCTTGGGTCTGCACTATAAATTACATCAATGAAATGAGCCAAATCAATAGATATCCAAATACTTAAGAAGAATGAGGGTTAAATCCATTACTTCAATGTTAAGTTTATAGCACAGCCCCACAAACAGTTTTGTCAGCATAAATGTGGGGGTTGATGAATTGTAGAGTACGTGCGTGGGAAGGAAGAGCAGGGGATGGGAAGGTAGGCGCCTACTGCTAATGCTGAGCTTGCCATGGAGGCCGATGAATCATGTTGTTCTGGCTTGGTAGAAGGACTTGATTTGATACACTTAAAAGAAACAAAAAAATCTCCAAACCACAATTGTGAGAATGCTTTGGCAACAGTATAAAGTGACACGCAATCTCAGAAGAACTGATTCAAGTGTCAGTGACTGACTCGATGTATTCTGTAGTGGTATCAGAGGTCAGATACTAAGCACTGCTTAGGAGCTCCAGGAAAAGTCACCTACTGCCCACCTGAAACTGAAATACTACAGTAAAAGCCTCAGCAGCTGTGAAAGCTAAAGATTTATGAGCACTGTTTCTTCTACTTGCTTTAGCTAGAAATTCCACCACCTCATTCTAAGCAACCACTTCTGAGAAATCTGTTAAGGAATTATTATTACGGGTTTGACAGAGTCTTACTTTGACACCGTCTATATCCATAACACGAAGAGCTGACCTGCTGTCCTCAAACGTCACCAGCATCTGACCTCCACTGATCCTAATAAAAAAAGGCAGAGGAGAGAAAACAGTGCATTTTACTACACCATCGAATGAAAAGCCTTAAAGGCAAGCATGATAGTTTTGTAAAGCTATGTATTTGAGTTTAGTTTTATTTTCCTCACAACTCTATTTTTGGGGTAGGAGCAAGTGATCTATGAATCCCAGCTAGGCTCTCTCTCCCTCTCAAACTGTGACAAGCCATACTATTAAAAAATAAGCAAGATGAACCCCAAAAGAAAGGAGAGACAGACAGGAAATCCCAGTAAGTGCGAAGAGTGCTGTAAGAGAGCAGACCTCCTTGGAGGAAGTGAAGCAGGGCCTCAAGGACCTGCCAGAAGAAGCAATGCATGGAAATGAGGCCTGAATCTAAAGTGATGATTCACATCAAAGCCTCTGCTTTATGGTGCTGTACTGAATAAAATTCTCCACTCAGGCAAAAAAGCAGTTAGACTATTTCTTTAATAGGTTGACAAGAGGCAAAAGATACTCAAAACACTTGTATTTAAATTTCTAATGAAGAATTCAACATGCCGTTGCAGGAATCCACCACATTACTTTCTAATACAAAGTGAATTCTGTCAGGACAAAAAGGGAATTTCTAGTCTGTGGTTTTTAACAGATGACACGCCATTTCAGATCCCAGACTCACCTGACCAGAACAACAGTCCCATAATCCTCAAATATTTGCATAAGCTCTGTACGCAAGTCCTCAGGAAATTCATGTTTCTCTTCAGGTGTTGGTGATAGCAGATTTACCACTACTGTGGCATCCAGTGGTCCCTGGAAAGATGACACTTCCTGGAAAACACTCTCACGGGCAGCTTCATTAACTTGCTGAACTTCCACTTCTACAATAGCTAACACTGGCCTACATGAAACAAAGGAGAAATGCTTACTTAAAATTAAGATCAACCTCACCCAATAGGAAGTGCTTATATGAAATTAAAACCAATGTCAAATAGTAGGACAGGTAAGAACTTAGTTGTGTGAAGCACAAAGACTGTCTTGTGTAACCTCTATACATCTATGATAATTTTTAATGCCATGATGTCATGATAAATATTTTACTAATGTTTTATTATTATTTAATTTAATATTTAATTAAGCTTGCAATATGTTAGAAGGAAGTTGTTATTATTCACGTTCTATATAGAGAGAGAAGTGGAACAAACTACTTCAGGTCTCACTAAAAAAAAAATAAGCTGTGGCTGGCAACACAAGGCAGAAGTTCAGAGTCCAGAGGATTGTTTCATTTTTCCTGCAGGAAGATCATGCCTTGAGCATTCTTAACTATATTTACCAGCCCTGCATTAGTTGAATGTAACAATGAGGACACATCATAAGGGAATTCAAATAACAACTGCACATGGCACTTCTAGCAAACATACAGTCTAAAAATAGCAGAATACTTCACTCATTATCAAACAGCTGTCTACCAAAACATCTACAGATTGGAAAGGCAGTATATTATTTTCTATAAGACAAGGTCACATAAAGATGTCTTCTTCCAAAAACTCAGGACAAGATCTTCTTAAGTGCATAACGTGGCTATGTAGCAAACAAATGTCAATCCATGACATTATAAGCATTTCTTAGAACCACCTCTCTGTGTGTTAGACCTGAATAAAATTGAGAAAGCTGTCTAAAAGAGTATAGCTTGTCTCATCTCAGTGGATGCAATTCACATCCTCAGGTTTCCACTTGCACATACACACAAAGCAGTAACTGGGGTGGCTTCTCTTCTACCTATGTCAAAATTGCTGCCTCTTACTTGCAGTAGGGCAGGCTCTGGAATACACATTACCAGAACGTATGAAAGCAACAATTTTCAGCAGAGCTAGAAAGGAATTGTAAAGGGGGAAAAAACCCAAACCAAAACACTTCCAACATATAGAAAGTGTTAACTATTTCTATAAGCATGGTGAATCATATTGCATTTCTGTATGTCACATAGACGTAGCTAGGCCCTTTTTCCAGCACAAACCTTGGGAAAACCAACCTGCTGACTGTACTTAAAAAGTAGGTTTTGCAGTCAAGTTTACTGAGATAGAAACCCAGTGTACAACAGCCATGTTTCACAGACTGCATCCTCAGGGGCCCACATAATGAGCGCAGCAGTTCCACTATGCTTTGTGGAACACAGCAATGTCAAAGCCTTGACACAAAGAAATTGATTGCAGGAGGCGCGCTCTTCCGTTGCTGGAGGAATACGGAACAGTCCTCAGATGTGAGAGCACCACGAGAAGCACAGAGCCAGCTACTGTGGATCACTGAGTGCTGCTATGAGGAACAGTATTGTAGCATTTTTATAGGGTGTGCAAGTGGTGAGACAAAGATTATCCAGAATGCAAGGGACCTTTCATGGTGTATTTATTGCAGAATTTGTTTTAGAGAAGTGAAGTGGTCACAAGTTTAACAAAGAAATGTCATTCATATGAAGTTAGTGACATGGACCAACCAGAGGCACTGGGCTGTGTTTTTTCCTCCTTCTCCCTCCTCCATTTCTAAGGGAAGCCCAGAAGCCCAACAATTCCCTACTCTGAAGATCACACCTAGCCCAATGTACATGGCCTACACTTCCTCAGGCCACACAGTCCCAGCCTCCTCCTCTCCCACAGCAAGCTGAATGGGAGTCCATCAGAGCAGCGTGTCTTGGTATCGGAGCTTTCCAAAACCAAGCGACAGAAAGTCCTCGGTTTTCTATAACTGTTATTGCCATTTATCCTACCCTTGTTGAGACCACGGTGTAGCAGAAATCAATACAGAACCATAGATACTTGCTACTCTGGTATAAAACCCACCATGAGGGGGACAAAAAAACCCCACCAAATGGATACTGAATACACAATAAGGGTGTAATTCCTGTTACAACCAGGCTCAGTCCCTCACCTCTGAAGCTGTAATTCAGTATGACACATTCTAACTTAGCAGCTCTTTCTCCAATTATTTGGTTAGGACTTTACCTGTGGTCAGATGCTTGCAGCTCTGCTCTCCCGTAGTACATCAAGGCACCAGGGGTCCAGGTGTGCCTGATTTTAGTTTCAGCACTCAGATCACTGTCCAGAAGATTAATCTCTCCAGCTATGAAGCACAAAACACGATTTACAACTCACACAAAGCTAGTTTTACTAACAGGTAAAAGCCATTTTATTGGGATGCACTTCACAGATCCTAGTAATGGGAGGTGGTGGTTTTTTGGTTTTGTACATACCATTCAAAGAAGAGCTTGGATCCTAAAAGATTTACAAGTTAGGGACTAGGAAAAAAAGTATGGAAAGGACAGGGAGTGCAACAGAGACAGCTGATCACTCCAAATAAGATACCTGCAAAATGGTTAACCTGAATGTCACCCAATCAATTACCTGTAAAAACTGGGTTGACAGAGTCATATTAGTATTTTTTCCTCCTGGCCTATTATTAAGCATAGAAACAGACACCGTACTTGCAAAATACACTACAAACCTGAATAATAAACAGCTACGGGAGAAATAATACACAAGAGATGGGAGAAAGCAAACCAATGCAAATTCGACCTCCAAATGTTTCTTTGGCAATGCTTTAAGATGACAGAAAGTGCTCCAGACATTATGCCAGAGTGAAGGATTGTATTGCTGTCTGTAACAAGAAAGTTTTTAGGTCACTGTCTGGGCTAATGGATAGCTATCTCTTTTCTGTGGCGTTGAAAATGAGTTAATATGGAATATGGCGCTTCGCCTAATGACTTGCACTAGGGCTACACCTTCTTCTCAGAAGGCAAATAGTCCTCTAGCCTATAGCAGCAAAAAGAAGCAAGGCAAAAGAATTAGAGCCGAGAGGCAGAATAGCCTTGCCACCAGCAGTAAAGAAGTAGTGAACTAATTAGAAAAGCTTTGCAAGGCTGGGAAGATGGGTGAACAGACAAGGGGTCAGTTATAACCCCACATGAGCTAGTGGTGGGAGGCCTACAAGCTCTAAAGAAAGGAACCTGCCTCAGCTCTTGCAGACCAGCTATATAGGTCCTACGTTCTGTGTATACTCCATCAAAGTCCTCCCAGGGGCAAGCCTTTCCATTCAAAATAAGGAATATGCATTGAAAATGCTGAGGGGTTTTCTTTCTCCTAACATGAAAACAGCCAGCACAAAACGGCTGTTTTAACTACCTTATATGTCTCATATAGTTTTTCTTTCCTAGATTACATCTCTATCAATGGTTTAAACTTCTCATGTTACTTTATTTTTCATTTCTTAGATTGGAGTGAATAACTCTTGTATCACATTGACATCTACTCTCTGATTGTCCTAGTTTTGCTTTGTTGATTTTACACTTCCTGTACTCATGGTATGACTTGAATTCCATGCAGTAGTTCCCAGGCGTGTTAAAAACCACATCTGCAGGCACAAACCAAATTACTACTCCAGCGATTACGCTTTTAATATGAATTTGTTCAGATAGATATACCTGCAGACTGAAAGAATGGTTATGAAAAGTGTCCCTGGATACAGAAAGAAACACTTTCTATTTTGTAATGGTAACTTTTGAATAACAAGGGAACACAGCCCTTCTGTTGTGCTGGCCACTCATGATCTCAAAGTACTTCATAAGTGCTAATTAATTAAATCTCCCTCAATTCCAGAAACTAGTAGAAATATTCTTAAGAATTATCAAGGCAAAAAAAGTTACAGAAAAGTGCTTATACGCCTGAGGACAACAGTTATAGCAATCTATCCATTACAACATGGGAACTTTATGTGGACTAGTGATCCTGTTGAAAAGTAACAGAATAATTTCTAGATGCTACAGCTGGATTGTTTTCAGTTCCTTAGTGAGCTCCCGGTACCTTTTCAATCTGTAGCGTGAAGCCTTTGTTCACAAGCTCAGGATCAAAGGGTTCTCCAGCTCAGCAAGTTATTCCAGTGAGGCCGAAAGAACATCCACTTGAGTAAAGCTACTGCAATTTGACTAAGTCTACAGAATACATCTAAAGAAAGCTCTCAGCCCGGAACTAATTCCCTTCCTCACCATTCACTAGATTAAATACCCTTTTTGTGGGTTCTGGATGAAATCTAAAAGAACTTTCAGAAAAAAAAAAAAAAAGGTGAAAAGATCCTACGCACCTGTTTTTTCAAAAGGCAGTTTCTTTCTCCACCAAAGGACTCTGTCAGTCCAAGCTGGGGTTCTACACTTATCACTTGTATCATAAGCCTCTGAGCCAACGTCATATTTGTATGTTGGTCCAAAATTAATAGTCCCTTCATGGAAATCTTTAAAAATCTATGAAAAGAAATACCATTTCTTTGATTAAATTACAGATGAGGTAGGTGCTACTGTGACATATCAAGTTCCTTGCAAACAAACAACATTTTGATTTCTAAACAAATTAATACATTCAGGTACTACAAACAAGGGTCTGAAAATGCCACTTTTCCACTTTCTCAAGGACTTAGCCTAAGCCAACATTCAGGTATTCAAGTAAATGAGACACACTGCCTTACTTTTCCACTGGATTTTTGCTGTTGTAGTTGATCAAATTCCAAAAGTGTCTTCCAATCTTGACGTTTGAGAAAATAAAAGACTTCTTCATATGTCAGATCGATGCGATAGTTAAAATCGCCACACCAGAAGACATAGTCATGTGAAAACACACTCCGCCCCTGGTTAACAGGTACAGAATATTGTTAATATTAAATCAAATTCATGTAAACATAGTTTAAACGCACTGGAACATACAACTCAGTCTCTCTGAATTTGTAAGTACCGGGCCTTCTTGACACATTCCATTTATTTAAATCCATCTTGTGCTAAAATGGAACGGTTCTTTCTCTGTCTTCTGCATCCCACTGAGCTGGATTTTGGCAACAAGAGAGTCAGATTCTGACCCCTGTTTCCTGAAGGTACGTCTCAGCTGGGACTCCAGCCTTATAGTCACAATTTGGCTATCATTAATATTAAAAATATATATTTGTTTCCCTAACACATTTCACAAACATATATTTATGTACTCTAAATATAACACAAAATGTTGTTCTGGTGCCAAGGCACATTCAGCAATAAAGGTCCCGAGTAAGAACAAGCTCCAAATTTCATCTTACGTGCACGTCATAGTTCTGTAAATGTACTGAGATAGAACATCAAGAAAAATTCACACCAATTCAGGTTTAACAACCTATTTTCTAACCATTTTTGGTGGGTTTGCATTTGTTTTGTGTGGTTTTTTAATTCTTGCTGTGGGGTTTTTTTTCAGTTAATCTCTAAACCCCTCAACCCCTGAGATTTGTAAAGGAAATCTTCCAGAGCTGTGACTGTCACAGCACTAGAGGGCACTCTTTATATGCAATATACTCGCGAGGTACATTTAACTATTGTAAATGTAAAGGACATAAAAGAGTTAATGAGGTTATTAGAAGGAAAAAACCACCATAAGCACATCTTTATGGCCATTTGGAACAGAAATTCTATGCAGGACTTTCAGATTGTCAGTATTAGTTCCTACATAAAACAACTGATTGATATGCTGTATGTGCCAAGCCTCTAAACCTTGCAAACAACAGGGAGTTAAAATTTTATGCTTTGTGACCTAAATGCCATTTTTTGCTGACTAACCAGAATACACAAATCGGTCCATTTGCTCCCTGGTTTAGGACCTCTCCAGAGAAGACTGAGAAAGAAAGCATTGTGAAAGTTAAAGCAACAATCATTAAAGGAAGCAAAAAAACACTGCTACCAAAACCCATGGGCTATCTGCTGGCCCGAGGAGCCAAGTGTGAAATATAACACCAGGGTGACAGATTTCACACCGTTTAGGGGAAAAGTTATTCATACAGACCAATAGTGCCTCCTTGCCAGACTCTGAGAAAAGCCAGCAGCTCCTTGACAGTGACACATTCATGAGGACAAAATGAAGGGAAGAGAAAGTACCGTATCAGTGACCAAGAGCTGATGTATCATACCTGAGCAGGAGCAGATAAAGCACTGACATACTGAGTGGCACGGATGGTCTTTTAGGAACCCATGCTAACTACTGCCAGCAAGAGCTATCAATATCAAGCTCTCAGTCACCTAGACCTTATCCATGTGAACTTACAGATTTGTCAGTGAAGTTGCACCATTCTCAAAGATCAACAGGAAAACTGTTCGAAGGTGAGGACTTTTCAAGCAGCAACTATATTTTTTGAAAGTTGCAGAACTTTTGTAAAGCAAGTGCCATGCTGGGTGGTATCCGGTCTCCTGTGAAATGTGCTTTTTCTGTCAAAGACAGCCCAAGACCAGCTTTCATAATGTAAAGATACAGCCTTTATCCCCAATGTTTTTGCACAAATACACCTACACTTACCATTGGGAAGCTGAGTTTCTGTGTGATTTCTTTATAATCTTCATTCCTCTCTTTCACCTGAGTCTGTCCAGCAGTTAAGTGACTGCATATAAAGCAGAAACTGGTACTGTATAACTGAAAACGAATGCTCACTGCCCCTTTATTTCCAGCTTTTCCTCCCATTCCTGTCTTCACAGTGTCTATTGCTACATCCCTGTATTTAGGTAAAAAAAAAAAAGAGAATAAAGGGTTGTGAGGGACAAATGTTAATTTAACTTTCCAACAGAAAGAAAAAGCCAGTTTACATTGCCATGCCTTCTCCCTGCCAGAAAGCTAGCTGGTTTTAGGCACCATCTTTTACATTGCAAAGTTTCTTGATGATGTTCATATACTTACGCTTCAAATTAAGTATAATACAGCAGTATTGCTTGCATTGTTTCAAAGGGACATTATTTCCAAAATATTGGGAATTTCTACAGAATATACTTTTCAAGTTTATCTCTACCATGGTCTTTAAAATAGTGAAAATAACTAATGTTACTATTACATTTCCTTCTACTTTTGAACATATGGGAATTTGCTTCTCAGAGAGTTAACAGTTTAATTAGTGTTAGTGTTTGTGAAATCCAGCTTCATGGTTGTTACTGGATTTTTCAGTCAATTAAAGAGCAACAGATCATAACCCATAATTTGTTAAATCACATGCGATAAAACTGATGATAACCGGATACAACTATTTATACCTAACTCCTAAAAAGAGTTCTGTACTGATGACAAATTGCTTAGGGTTGTTAATTACATAGTATTTCAATGTCATGATTAGCATACACTTTACTACAGCAAGACGACTTGGCAAAGCAAACCGCCTGCTCACAGGACAATTTCTCCCAGATAGCTGCTCTACCCAACAATAAAGCATGCCTGTCTGATAAGTTAATGATGAGACCGTTGCTGTAACCAACTTTAGCAACATGCATGCCCTTCACAGTGAAAAAAAAAATAAATTGCTTTCCAGATAGAAATCAAGCAGATTTGGCCTAGAATATTATTGGATTTAAGCAAGAGGCAGGCAGAAAATTACTAAGTCTTATCTGAGTTATTGTCCGGCATTCGTGATCTGAATGATGCAAGATGTTACATGCTCTCTTCCCACCCACCCCTTCATTTTCTTCTGTCTTCCTGCCCTTCCCTTTTGTATCTTTTCTCACCCTCTTTATTTTCCTCTCTTTTCCCAACTGCAGAAAACCACCAGAAGACATCCTCAGGGAGGCAAAAGAGAACCATCAAAGTTTTGTATGAAAATATGGAGTTTAAGGACTCTAAAAAGAAGCATGTGTTCAGTCTTTTCACTGTGTTTTCCCTTCCTGCTGCCTGCCTATCCAACTGCTGACTAATATTTAACTGATTTGCATTCATGACAAAGGTTATGTTGAGATAACCCACTGTACATTCAACTGTTTGAATTTCATCAATCCTTTCACTGCTGTATAAGCTTCAGCTATTCTCTTATTTTATTTTTCTATTCTCTAACTTCTTTCCTAATCTCTTCAACCTCAGTAAGCACAGAAGCCTGTTTTTTGCACTTCTGATCATTTTTGTTCTCCTTTTCTAGACACGGGAAAAACTACACAAACATACAGGTTGGGTTTGATTACACACACGTAACACATAGCAGCACATTAGCATCAAGTGATGAAACTTGGTCACTAAAATCAAACCCTTCTCTTTTCCTCTGGTGTTTCAAAGGGCTAAATCCAATTCCTAGCAGTCCGAGAGGAATTTTTTAAATCATGTTGAAGAAAAATTGCTCGGAAGGCAGCCACGCAAGACCATCGGGGTTACCTGGATTGCATTAGTCTGCCTAGCCTACAGCACTTGATGTTGCACAAGCTCTGCATTGATCTTCTCAGTACATATGAGAACAGAGAGAAGGAAGAGGCAGGTTTTGCTATTTTAATCACAAAATGCAGTGGCCAATTAGTGCCCCTAACATGGAGCAGAGGGCACTGTTTGAATCACTCTACACTTAAAGGTCAGACAGGTTCCCAAAGATTAGCTTTGGCTTATTATTCATTTCCTACCATCTACACTTAGGCTGCATAATTCTTGACCAGACGAAAGGCATTTTAATGCAGATATCCCTGTGGCTTGGTAATCTTCTAGGGGCAAGAGGACTTCGGTCTGTCACCAGGGACACCTGTGCTAGTGAGTGGAGGGGACACAGTCCTGCACCTTCCTGGCTAGGCATGTAGTTTTAGTTCTTGTGACACCTGGGAGAATCAAACACTTAATGGGCCCTTACAGCTCTCAATTCTATAAGGTGGCAGGGGACACAATTAGCTCTTTCCCCCACCCCCTTTCTACCTTTTCCACCTTTCTTTTCAGGCCTGGAACTAGCCCTGTTTCCATATGGAACTACTAAGGAGAGGGTTAGAAAGTAAAACCTGCCCTTTGGGTAGAGACAGATACTTGCCTTCACTTGGTGCTCCAAACACTTTGGGACTTACTTGCTCAAGTCATTCCTTTTCCAGAAGGACAGCACCCAAACACGGTGTTACACCCTGACTGCCCACCTGGAGAATGCCCAGCTTCTCAGCTGAACTGGAGGAAAATACTGGGGCTGCCTGGTCTTTGTGCTACCCAGGAGGATAGACTCCAGTCTACTGCTGCCTGGAAATGTGTGTCTCTCCCACACTGAGCAGAGACCAGAATCCAGGTTTCCATGATTCCCTCCAAGTCAAAAAATCACTCCCACCCTCTCCAGCCACACTCCAACAGCAAATGTTACTGAAGACACAGGATTTTTTTGCGTGTTGTTTGCTTGTTTGGTTGGTTGGTTTTGGGGTGGGTGGTGCTGGGTTTTTTGGGGGGGTTGGGGGTTTTTATTTTGTTTGGTTGGTTTTTTGTTTTGTTTTGGTTGGTTGGTTTGGGGGTTTTTTGGTTGTTTTTCGGGGTCTTTTTTACCTGATGAAGGGGACGTGATACGGTCGTACAAAGATGAAAAGACAAACACCAACAAGCTGTGCTGATGTCAGCTGAATGTAGCGATGAGTCCTGGAAATAGCTTTTTGAAGCTGCTCTCCCCACATTTTTCTATTCGTTGTACTGGAACAAACATAAAATCATTTAATGGAATCAAAACAAACCACATACTGTCAATAAAATGAGCAGACTAACTGTGCCTTAGGTTTACAGACATCCCACTAGGCTATAGAACTGGAAGTGCTGTAGGATGCATGGGAGAGACAGATAATATCTCCTTGTGAGCCAGCCCAAAGTTAGCAGGGTCCGTGAGCCCAGGCACAGCACACCAACACAGTTATCCTGCTTCTGGACACAAGAGGAATTTTGTCTACTATGCTTAGGAAGATCCATACTCACATGACATTTGATACCCCTATTCACTGGGGATAACCAGAAGCTGACTGTCATAGTCATAACCATAAAAAAAAGAGAAATCTATGTCATTCTCATGACTTGTAAGATTTCTTGTGCTCATAGTGAGGAGGAGATCTTCTCTGGATCTTCTTTGACTAGGAGATGACTGGCTAACCACGGTTGTTGGCTATTCTTAGCTGAAGGTTTGTGGATGGGTACATATACCTTCACCTGCAGATCTAGCTTTTTCTTATCTCCAAAGTCAACTGCTCCATGCAGATATAGCAGTAGCCCAGCACTGGTGTTAGCTTGTTGTTCCCAAAACAGACAACTAACTAGCCAGCCTGATGAATCAACTTTGGAAACATTACCTTTGGGATTCCACCCTGATTCAGATTTGAAAGGACGAGTATACACAACAGCCTTCTGTACATGCCAACATGCCAAGCTCAGGCTTTGCCTTTAACTCCTTCTCTAGCCATAATTTTCACAAGTACAATTAGCCACAGAGCCATTTCGTTAATTTCAGAATACCCTTAGAAATGCAAATTACAATTGTAATCACTGTGCACATTTTTCCAACATCAGACAGGGGTTTAAGGCCAAGTGTCAAATCAATGTCAGCCATCAGAATTCTTCTTTGCCAACATAAAAACTTAAGAGACTTAGAAAGCACAGTGTATTCTACTGGACAGAAGTTCACAGAGAAACATCAGTTTTGACACTAGTGCCACTTTTTAATGGCAAACACGTTTCCAGCTATGATTACCAGCAACAGACTTGGAAGGAAGTATTCTGCATACCTGACCATAAAAAAGAACAACTTGGAAGCTTTTGTTTGGCTGGTTCCTTGGGAGATAGGGTGCTCTTTTGGGATGTTTGTTTGTTTTTTTTAATTTTTGTGTTTTGAGTTGTGGGTTGGGTCTTTTTTCTAATTTGGGTTGGTTTTTTTACCTACCTGGCATTCACAATATTCCCTGCACTTAATTCAACCATCTCTTCAAATCCCACTGCAAATATGTCAGGAGGGCAGCTATCATCATCTGTTGGGAAAAGGAAAAAGTCATATAAGAGTTACTATTTTGTTTTATTTCTAATGACTTGTTTTCTAATTTTTGCCAGAGATCATTCCTGTAGTTCTATCTCATGTCTTCCCTGCCAAGCTATACATATTCATAGCTCCTTTAATCTACTCTCACAAAACAACCCCTGCAGTTCCTCAATTTTTTTCCTGCTTTTCTCCCACCGGTTGGTCTCCATATCTCTTCCAGGATGCAGTTCAGAACAGAGCATTATATGACAGCAATATTAAGATGAAAAAATATTCAACGTTGTCTCTCTCTCCCTTACCCCACTCATCACTACAGCCACAACATCTCACTACCCACCATCTTTCACTCGTCATTTTACCCAACATGCTTTTCCTTTTGACACTGATTCCTGTGTAACTGAACTTACTGTCCACACACCAGTATCCCACTTCTATCTCAATGCCTTTAATACACTTATCCACTAGTTTAAATAAGCCTCCAAAGCTGCTTCTGATCTTCTTTCTTCCGAGTCCTTCTTAGATTACCCATACTTGAGGTTAGGTTAGGTCACTCTAGAACACAGTGACCCTCCCTTCCCTGGACCAGGCCTGTGGATATTACCCCAGTAAAACACCAAAGATCAAATGCTCCCATTTAATAGTGTGAAGCCTATTTGTTGACCCATCAGGGCTGTCCATTGCCTAAAGGCATTTTGCTTTGGTTTTTTCACCATCATACTGACAAAGTAACAGTAGCTTAATTCAACATGAAGACCTAAGTAGTAGATAACCATAGGAATTTAAATCATTATCTGCCTCAGAAAATAAGAACAGAAAGAAAATCAAAATACGCAGCAACTCTCTGTAGACCCAAGAGTGAAACTAGCACATGATAGCTAGCCTCTTCTACTGGCTTAACATGGCAGGCACTGTCACACCCGTATTTCCCTTTAATAATACTGGACATTTGTCTTTCAACACCCATTTGTGTACACACTGCACTGACATGAACACAAACACAGACATTTTCATGGTCATACCCTAGCTCTGCCCATCGACTAAGTCAACTCTTTTCCAGAAACTGCTTAGACCTATCACATTATGGTTGCCTGCACCATGTAGTCCTGTTCCTCTGGTTCTCCCAGGGAAAGGCCTGACAAGGCTAGCACGTGACAGGCTCTCAGCAAGTTTTAATATCATGAGCACAGTCATGTGCTAACACATCTAAACTGTTTCTGAAGCAAACTGGACCAATCACCCACCTAAGCTGCTCAGAGTACAGTGGTCTGCACTTAATCACGTATCAATGCACTCAAGCACTAAGGCTTCAAATGAGTTGAGGAACGAATTCCTGAGCTTCAAGGTTAGGTACAGGACTATCCTGGTGATGCCTGCATGGAACTAAATGTTCCCCTGTAACAATGAAAAGTACAGGTTTTGCCATAGTTTTGCAACCACTCAATTTTTAAATGACAGAACATTCAGTTCTCATTTTCCTTAATAAAATCTGTAAATCAATTACAATACTTGATCTTGTTCTGTAAATAAGAATTTCAGCAGCCAATTTAAGCAAGCCACGAGCACAAGAGCTTTGTATACTGCTAAAAAAAGGGAAATTGCCTTCAACAAAATCTTTTTGTCTGCAGGCTTTGCTAGTAACAACATTTCCAGACAATCTCAAGTGTCCAGATTGTACAGATATGTTTAGCTCCAGATAAAGTCCAAGGAGACATTCTGAAGGCACCTACACATGTAGCTTCTGCTCACAATGAACAACAAAGAACAGAGATATGGACAAAGAAAATGAAATATGGGATGCAGTATATGCAGATACACCCCACAATGGCGTGAAAGACCCCTAAATTTCAACCTGCTGAAGGTTCAAAACAGTCACATGGTATGGATGCAGGAGTTGCTCTGACTGTCGGGAGCCCTTCACACACCAATCCACCATGCACTGCCTTTGAAAGAAACATCTGGTCAAATCTTGTGCCCCAGTTCACTGTCTCTAGAGATGCCAGCAAATATCGCTTACACATTTTGGCTGTGAAAACTTACCCTGAAATTCAGAAACTCCAGAGAGCTTGGGAGAATCCAGCAGCCAGTCTGTCAGCTCACTGGTGCCAAGGATGTTGCTTCGAAACTGCTTTCCCCCATTCACATTCCAGGTCCCCGTAGCAACACGAACACGCTTGAAGCTTGTGAATTCAAACTGACGCTCTGACATGGCCTTCAAAATACTTGGAGTTACTGATGGAAGAGGGAAGAGAGGAAGAAGGTGTGTAAAAGAGGAATGTGCTGTAAAAGGCCTACGGACAGCAGGAGCAAAGTCACTATGAAATAATGACACTACACTAGCAGCCACAAGACAAAAGCTAAGGGGTAGCTCCAATGGCAATAACTACTAGATAGCTGGGGCTGACATAGGCAATTTCTCTTCCAGAAAATGGGGACCCTTTGAAAGCTTGTGAAGGGCTGGTAATACACTTTCAACATGTTTTCTTGATACTTCGAGTAATACGCAAACAAATTCTCTTTCCTCCCTTAATCTTTTCAGTTTAGCCTACAGCAATCCAGCATGGCACAAGTTATGACCCAGACTGAAGTTCTAAGAAATTTAAAGTGTGAAGGGAAAGATGGAGAGCAGCACAGAGTCTCACATCAGTCCAAAATTGGCACTGATGTGGCACTCTAGCCTGGAACTCCTCAGCAGTGTGCTTTTTTTCTGTGAGGTAACTGTAATCTTTAACTACCTGATTTACACTGGCAGTCAGGCCTAGAGAAGCTATCTGTATTTTCCTTGTGGGCCACATCAGGGAACAGCCCCAGGATTGAAGTGGTGCTGAATGGTTCAAGCCTATTCTGTTAAAATCTGATAGTTCTCTGGAGCAAACTGACCACCTGCTACTGTCTGTGGATTCAATTATCCTGTATTTTGTACACAAGTATATTCTCAGAGAGATTTAAGTTGGTTTACTCTAGAAGGGTGCAAACAAATTTGTGTATGTTGTGGACTGTCTGGGCCCTGGAGTAAAGCAAGGAATAAAGCAACATAACACAAACGTGCCTTTGAAGATCCAAATGGTGAAAAGCTTGTGCAAGCTTCAGGCGAAAAATAAGGAGATAAAAAAGTCTGAGCTCAAGAGACTTCCTCAAGACAAACTCAGACAGGATCAGACTGAGAATATAGCCCTAAAATCTTTCCCTCTGGTCCAACTCTGCTAAACTGTCAGAGAAGATCATCGTCAAAGAGCTGACAAACATACTCAGAAGTCCAAAACAAGATATAAGAAATAAGCACAATGGAATTAAAACACACAGAGTTGTACCATGGTCACTCAAAGGCAGTGTTTTAAACAATAAGATCTGTGCAGAAGTAGCTTGTTTATTGAGGTTGGTTTTTTTTCCCAAAGGGTGCAATT
This sequence comes from Actenoides hombroni, assembly GCA_024336885.1. Lineage (NCBI taxonomy): Eukaryota > Metazoa > Chordata > Aves > Coraciiformes > Alcedinidae > Actenoides > Actenoides hombroni. Next base: position 22,267,733 of record WUAM01000071.1, read on the forward strand.
GCTTATATCTGACAGCTAAAAACGGACACAAAAGAAAAGTGAAAGATTTACATTGGTCTTACCCAGCGGTGCAGTGTGGTCCATAAGCATCTTGCCTTTGTCTGCATATTCTTCACTGAAGAAGTCACCCATGAGCAGCAACTCGATGGTTTCCTGCTTTACCGCATCAAAGAAATTCGACTGAATGGTGCGAGACACAGAGCGGGCGCCATCCTTGAGCTTCCCAACCTACATCAGACAGCAATCATCAGTGCAAGTGACACTGAAGAGTAAATCAGACATCTTTTTTTACTTGCAAGTAAACACTTTTGTCACTTTTCTTTACCTTTTGCTTCCCCTCAAGGGCACGACTGCCAGTAAATACTCTGCTCAGATTATGACCATTGAGAGTCCACATCACTTTGTAGGATTCCACAAAGCGCTCTATTATAGATTTAGAGTTCAATCCAAGGCTCTCTAATTGAGCAAGCAGGATCTGGATTAGATACAGAAGGAATAAAAAAAACAACAACATTGTTCTTAAATGCATTTTTGCTTTTCATCCTCAGCTTAAGTATTCCAGCCAGCACCACTCTGTACCATAGAGCTGGCAAGACAGACTTGTATAACTGATGCTTATGCCCTGTATAACTGATGCTTATGCCCTCTTTCCTATCTTTCTCATGGAACAGACAATGTATGGAGTATAGACATCCACAAAAGGTCCTGTGACAAACTCACCTCCAGCGCAACGAAGGACTGTACGCTATTAGTACGATTCAGGCAATCCAAACAATTCATTCGAAAAGTACCTGTCTGCAGACTTTGGTAACCAAACATAAGAAGAAGGGGGGGGAAAAAAAGGCATATTTTAAAATAACATCTGGACATGTGTTGATTGAACAAGACCTGAATATACCAACCCACATTTTGATGGTGCAAGCACACTGTGCACAATGTATTCCATTAACATGTCTAATTACCTGACTACATCTCCAACGTTGTATTAACAACTCAATGAACTGGTCATTTTGAAGATTCCAAACAACAGAGATGCAGTTAAAACAAATAGTCTATTTAAGCACCAAGACTACACTTTGTCTCAAAATTCTATTTCAAGACAGTCTTTCGTGTTCGTGGTCCAAACACAGCAAGAAAACTAGGAAGGCGAGGCCAGGTGATACCTGGCTATGTTGGGACAGAAGGGCAGGGACACTCACCGTGGACTTACATTCTCTCCCTTTGTGAAGATTCCAAAGTCTTCCCAGTGCAACTTCAGCTGAGGCCTCAGCAAATTTTCCAATTTCTCGGTTTTCCCACCTTTTGCAAATTGGTGGTAGTCAAAGTTTATCATGGGAGTGTCTGCTGCATGGGAAGAGGCCCACAGCAGTTTCTGTTTAGATAGAGAATGAAGGAAAACAAATCCTGTTCAAGCCACAATGTAGGGATTGATAACAGCATGCTTTTATCATTACTGAACTTTGACTGTCACATATTTAGTATTGAGAAGTCCATCAGGAATTTTGAAAGGCCAGACATGAAATCGCAACTGAAGTTCCCTATTTGTTTTCTTTGCAAAAGTAAACTGGAACACGTTAGACTCCAATTTTTCTGCAGGGGAACTCAAACTGTAATTACAAAATATACATCAGAATTGCTGCTGTCTCCACTTTGACTAAGCAGCATGAGGGTGTACAGCAATGGTGATACTCTGGGCAAGCTCAGGACAGGGACCCTGATGGGAAGAGTCTCCAGAGCCATTTAAGGTAGAAGAGCATAACAGTGCATGAGTGTATTTTTTAACCGTTCATAAAGTGCCAAGACATGGGAAAACATAGCTCTAAATTTAGGTAGGTGTTGCTTGGGGAGAAAGTAAGAAAGAAATTATGTCCCAGGAAACGTACTACAAAATGTTTGTGGTAAACCACAGAAGTGAAAGAAGAGGCACAAATAGCCTCATCATTTCATCTCAAATTTCCATGACCTCACATGCATTTCTGTAATGACCACAAATTTCATTAAGGTATCTGTAATAGATATGACAATAATACATCCTGCTCTTCATGACATAGCCAGAGAGAACTGTTATATTAACTCTTAACTATGCAAGCCTTTGTCTATTCCATTCCCCTCTGCACACTCATTCCAAGAGACGGACGCTTTTCCCACTTAGATTGTGACACAAACTGTACAAACCAATTCTGACAGTATATTAAAAGTGCACATGCAGCACCAGTATAGTTACTCCAGTAAAATTGTATCAACTAAGCCATTAAGTCTTCCCTTATGTTTTTGTTAAGCGCAAACAAATTTAAAGGTGTTGCATGGTGTTTGGAGAGAGATGTGCAAAATATATTTCATTACCTTGTTACAAAACCCAGAACACCTGGTATCTTCTTCTCTGTTGTTGACACCTCAACTTGCCTTTACAGCTGCTGGCGCTATTAATGCGCATGAGAACAACATTTACCCACTGCCTCAGCGTAAATCATTGTCAGGGTATTCGCAACTCTACACTGCAGCATTGCTTTTATTGTAAATGTAATTACATCTGTTACATAGAACGCTTTATGAGACCAACAGCATTACTGGGAACAGTATTGATTTTTGGTCTGATAACAGCTGATTCAAGTAACAGCTGAAGGTAAGGTGGACATTTACAATTTTTCATTTGTTCCTGTTGCATAAACAAATGGTGGCAGTGACATTCTGATCAAGGGAACCCAGCAGCAGTAATAACAAGAACATTTTGAACTAGCTCTGATAGCAATTACTAAGATTGCAGCAAGAGGTGGGAGAAGACAAAGGAACACAAGCAAAGGAAGATGAAGAAACAAAGAAATAACCTAATAACAGAAAAGGAGAAAAGCTTTCATTCCTAATCATTCCCTTATGAGTTACTTTCTTTTTAATTCAAGCTCTTTAAAATGAAAGTAAAAATTAACTATGTATTCTTCCCAAACATACATTATAAAAACACAAAGGTAAAGAAAAGACCAGGAGGTGGTTGTTTTGAATGGGTACATAACCACAGTTTCCAGTACAATGAGTCTAAATTCTTTCAGCTCACAGAGTGCTTTCATAGTTTATTTATTTTTAAATATCAATGAAGTTCAACAGTTAAAACAGAACTTTATTTAAAATACAATGAACAAATGCAAGGTCTTTAGTCTAGTGATGCCCTGTTTCTGACTTAATCTCTCTTTGAATGATACTGTCCAGAACACCATTGTCTAGAATGCAAGTATTTGATACCAGTATTAAATTAACAAGCAAAGTCAGATTTGTATTCTCTTAAGTTATTTGAGTATTTTATGTGATCATCTCTTACTCCTGAATTTCAATGTTTTTTCAAAATAAACTATTAAAAAATATAGTAAAGATGGGGAAACCAAGAGATTATAGAGGCTTATGTGTGTCATGCAGAAATTCAGTAGGAAGCTGAAAACAGAAGCTAGAACCAGACTTCACTTCTGTACCTTCTTCATTGCCTTGCAAGCTTTAGTAATAGTCACTTTCTTTGGCCATATTCCATACAGAGGAAGACTTTCTTTTTGTCACTGTCCACTAGGAAAGCTGATATTCCTCCCCAGCTCTTTGGGCGAGGAGGAAATGGTCACACAGAAAAACTGTCAAAAACCCCAAGACATTCCTTGTCTTGAGTACATTATTCCAACAGAGTGGGAACCAAATCAGGAACTATTATTTTCATTTTGCTTAATTTCACACAGTAACTCAAAACTGTTGTATCATTCTTTACCGATGATAAATATATAACACTACAGGGGTGTACTTAAACCATTCTTCGTATTATTCTTAGGAAGATAAACTCCAAATTATCTGTTAGATTTCTAAAGCAACAGGCACTTGGCAGGCAGACTTCCATCACCCTCCACTTGGACTCAGGCAGCTTATGCACTGCTGCAAACCCCAGCCTGCCAACTTGTGACTTCAAGTACATACTAGTTTTTTTTAATCTGGCCATAAGAGCACTGTACTAGAACTCAGCACAGCTTTAAGTCTACAATGCCTGACAACCTAAAAGTACAACCCAGATACTTTCAGGTGTTAGTTGTGCCTAGGGACATTTAGGGACCAGGAAAACCTCTTTGCATACACCAGCCTGTCATCTGGGGCTCAGGCAGTCAATCCCCATCACACTCAGTGCCAGACAGCTATTCCCCATTACAGACAGCTTGGTTACCCTCAGTGAGCCAGTGTCAGGGCCTGGCCCCCAGCGCAGTTCTGGCAATCCCCATGAGGCACCTGACTGCATAGTTGAATACGTACTATGACAAAGCTAACCACAATTCATTTTTGCAAATGTGAACTACTCTTAGGAGAATTAGGGCTGGTTTGGGTTTTTTTGTTTGCTTGTTTTGGGGTTGGGTTTTTTTGTGGTTTTGTTGGGGGTTTCTTTTGTGGGTTTGTTTTGTTTTGGGTTTTTTTGTGTGTTTTGTTTGTTTGGGTTTGGTTTTTTTAAAGTCTGGTTAAAGAGAATGCACATAAATGTACAAAGAAATAAGCAGGAAGGCAGAGCTGGAAATTAAGCCATAAGACTATGAAGCATTATTCTCCAAGTATGTAACATCTAGTAAAGACATAAAATAATTTCTTCAGATATACTATTCATCACGTACCGGCCCAGAAGGGAAACAGAAGAACATGGAGGTTCAGGGGAAATCATCAGTTAAATAAATAAATAAAATAAATTATTGCTTTTACCTTAAAGGCTCTGTTGAGAACCTCCTCCCCTCCTCTGCTTCCCAACAGATTAACGATCACTTGTTTTCCATACTGCTCTTTCAGAAGCATCATATGTCTACAAAAGTAACCATAAATAGGTACTAAACAAAACCATGTTATGTTGCCTACTACCTTTTGCAAAATACAGAAGTCAAGATCAGTGGTTGTGCAATCCAGCAAAAAGTTTCGGCCACAGCAGCTACAGACATCTTCCTCAGTTTCCTTGCAATCAATTATTAAAGTACAAATGGCAAAAGTAAGCAAATAATTGACACCGTATTTTGTAGCAAACTTAAAATAAAGCAGCAGCTTACGAAACAGGCCCCAGATCTTTTATGTCACTGGTAGCTTTGATACTGCCCTTTGTATGATCCCACCTCTTGGCTGTCAGCCTGGGAACTACAGAGGAAAGACGAGAAGAGAGGAAAACATACTACGCTTCAACAGGAATTGCCCAGAGTCTTGCAAGGCTGAGCCTACAAGAGTTTGCAGCTCTATTGAGACCTAGGACTCCAGCACCAAGGCTGGATAAGCACAAACACAAACCACAGAATCATAGAATGTTTTGGGTTGGAAGGGACCTTTCAAGTTCAGCTTGTCCAATCTCCCTGCAGTGAGCAGGGACATCTTTAGCTAAATCAGGTTGCTTAGAGCCCAGTCTAACCTGACCTTGAATGTTTTCAGGGATGTTGCATCTACAGTACTCTGGGCAAACTGCTCCAGTGCTTCACCACCCTTGTTGTAAAAATTTTCTTCCTTATATCTAGTCTAAATCCTCCTTTAGTTTAAAGCCACTACATTTTGTACTGTCACAACAGTCCCCTCTCCCCATCTTTCTTACAGGCCCATTGTAAGCACTGAAAGGCCACAATAAGGTGTCCCTGGAGCCTTCTCTTCTTCAGGATGAAAAAGCCCAACTCTGAACTCAGCCTTTCTTCATGGGAGAGGTGCCCCAGCCCTCTGATCATTTTTGTTGCCCTCCTCTGGACTTGCTCCGATAGGGTCATGCCCTTCTTGTGCTGAGGACTCCAGAGCTAGCCACAGTACTCCAGGTGGGTCTCACCAGACTGAAGCAGAGTGGCATAATCACCTCCCTTGACCTGCTGGACACACTTCTTTTGATGCAGCCCAGAATATGGTTGGGTCTTCTGGGCTATGAGCACACATTGCTGGTTCATCTCCAGATTTTAATGCACCAGTGTGCCCCCAAGTCTCTCTCTACAAGGCTGCTCTCAATCCCTTCATCCCCCAGACTCTACTGATAGCAGGGGTCGCCCCAACCCAGGTGCGGGGTCTTGCTCTTGGCCTTGTTGAACCTCGTGAGATTCACATGGGCCCACTTCTCAAGTTTTTCCAGGTCCCTCTGGACGGCATCCCCTCCCTCAGGCGTGTCAACCACATGGTGAAGCCATGCTGGCAGTTTTGAATTGCCTCCCTGACCTCTATGTGCTTTAGCAGAGCTTCTAGGAGGATCTGTTCCATGATCTTCCCAGGCACAGAGATGATGCTGAGAGGTTGGTAGTTCCCAGGGTCCTGCTTTCTGCCCTTTTTAAAAATGGGTGAAGTGTTCCTCTTTTTTTCAGCCACATCAGTCTCTTATCTTCCTTTCCTGATTTCTTACTCCAGGGGACTGAGATCTCTTGTGCTCTATGGAAAGCATCCTTAAAGATCTGCCAACTCTGTTCTGCTCACTTGTCTCTGAGGACTGTTTCCCAGGGGGGTCCATTTGACTAACTGCTTGAAGAGTTGGAATTCTGCTTTCCTGAAAGTCAGAGTCCTTACTTTATTCTTCACATGACTCATATTGCTTAGGACTGTGAACTCCACCAGTGCACGATCACTGCAGCCCAGACTGCCTCCAATCTTGACACCACCGATTAGCTCACTTGCAATGGTGATCATCCTGTCCAGTATCACATAGCCTCTGGTAGGGCTGTCTGTTACCTGGCTTAAGAAGTTATCCTCCATGTATTCCACGATTGCCTACAGTTTGCCATGCTACTCTTCCATCACATGTCAGGGTGTCTGAAGTCCCCCAGCCAGACAAGAGCCTGCAAGCATGAAGCCTCCTGCAGCTGGAGTGAGAAGGCTTCGTGAACAGGCTCCCCTTGATGAGGCAGCCTGTAGTAAACAACAACCACAAGGTTCCCTTTGTTGCCTCAGTCTCTAATTCTTACCCATAAGCTTTTGAACAGTTTGTCGGTATTCTTCAGGGACAGCGCAAATGTCATAGGTGACAGGATTCAAACATCTCTGAGCTATCACAACACTGGGAGATATTCACTTCCAACTTAACTGAATTAAGTAGGAAAGCTAGTAATCATAAGAACTGCTGCATTGGATCAGACCGAAGATCCTTTTAATTAAGTGTCCTGGCTCAGATTTTCAGGAAAAGCACAAAATAGGACAAGTATAAAGTGGGGATTTTTTTGGCATGTCTCCCCAACCTCTCAAAGCCTGACATTTAGGATGCCTCAAGTTAAAAGCTTTTAGCCACGTGCAGAGGCACCCATTTTCCCCTCAATACATTTTTTTAAAGTTGCCATGTGTGTGCTACAGGAGCTGTGCTAGCTCATCTAGAAACAATCAGATCTTAAAGCTGTCTTCCATCACGTACTAACAACACTGTAGTAGTACTTACGAGGAAGCTGGATAGAAGTAGACAACAAACTACAATAAACACTCACACAAATGAAAAGCTATTACATGTTGAAAAGAGACACGTAGTGGCAAAGTGTCAGAAACAGCAAGCACACATCGGGCATGCACCTTTAAATCCTGTAACCAGAAATCAACCACACAGAAAACCATGAAAAGGGAGAAAAGAAAGAAAAAGTTATCAGCATGGCCTTCAAGAAACACAGCTAAATACATTTTTTGGAGCTATTTGTGTTCCTGATTCTGTAACTACTTCTCTGTATGCCAACACTTCCCATATATTTGCACCCCTCTGATCCCAGCATCAGGATTCTCCTTCTCCACCACTGTTGCATCCTTACAACAAAACTGCTGAAGCTCACGCCACTACTTGAGTATTGTGAGCAGAGCTCACCAAGGATTTCTCAGGGAGAGGGCATGAAAAAAATCCACTAACAAGATTACCATTCGCTTCTCACAGTGCCTTCTCAACGCATTAACCTATCAGATGGTTAAATGTAACAGGCTAAATGCACTCCAACATTTTCAGAAAAGTTGCAGCAGGTTGTTAAATTTCAGGGTATTTTTCCATATAAGCAGTTGCTTATTCCTTACTCATTGTCAAAAGTCTGTGTCTTGCAGATCTGTAAGCCAAGAGATCTCTAACTTTATCTAACCTAAAGGCTTTACTGTGCACAAGGGAAAGAAGGAATAGTGTTCACGTTTCTTATAAGAAAGCTATTCACCAGTTGCACCAAGGTCAGAGAAAAAAAGATTCTCTAAGCTTGGTCTTAGGGAGTTGTTGTCAACTGGTACTCTTAATTTCTTGGGCAGCACAAGAGGATGATGAATAAGTTATTGTTTTCTTCTTATATAAACTGTTTCTGCTGTGGAATGCAAAATTCTAAGATGGAGCTTCAGGGACACTAGCAGGGCAAGTTATCATGGCACCAGAAGACAACAAGACTTGGAATTCAGTAGGATTTAAGAGCCTTAAAAATCTTGGGGAATGTAGGCTAAGACCCTTTGGTACAGGGACTGCTACAGTGCATGGTCATTTTAGATTCTAATCACTGTTTGGGACCTTGAGTGCTGCAAAACAACAGTCACTGATGTCATTTTTGCTAACAGTTGTAGTAAATGAAGGAATTTAGAGGCCTTAAGCAAAATCAGCATAAACTTTGATTTATCAAAACCAAACCAAAACAAAAAGTAATCACATGACCTGAGCACTTAACAAGTTGAAAATTTCCCACAGGCAAATTCTTCATGTCCTTCTCAAGCAAGGTTTCCACTGACATCCATGGGAGTATCCATGTCATAGTCAGCCATTCAAAGGAATCAAGCTAATGCATGGCTTTTTTTACAGTTTCCAGATGACAAGCAGAGTCTTAATGGATTAAAAAGGTTTACAAGCCAGTCTTTGAGCAAAGCAGAAAAGCATCAGCATGATAGCATCATACAACACTGATCATAAAACACTGTTATTTCTCTACAGCAGTAAAACAATGAGGAGAAAAATTCAAAATGGAATGGAAACAGTGTTTACTTTTTAAGTACTTAGGTTACAGTGGTAAAGAACACACGTTCTGTATGCCTTAAGGGTAAATTCACATTTGTTGGCTCACAAAGGGCTACACAGACCTGCCTTTTGCATCTCATTCAGTATTTCTTAGCTTTTACAGAAACAAGCCAGGAGACCAAATTAATTCAATTACCATTGAAAACAAAAAGGAACATGCACACAAATCCATGATTAAAATAAGCAAACCCACTTAATAACCTGCAACATATGGGGGGTTGGTTACATCATCCAAGAGATGTTTCACATCCCTCGGGATTTACTAGGAAGGCATAAAGTTGTGGAATCTTGGTTAAATGCCAGGCCAAAGTGGAATGAAGCTTACCTGTCAAAGGCAGGAGCATTAGCTTCCAGACCTCTGTTAAGCCTTAGATGATGAGAACCCACCTAAAATGAAATATTGGAAGGAAAAGAAAGAGAAATAACTTCTTACACTGCTAGAGTCCTAAAGCACTAGATGTCTCCCTTTTTCCTTCAGAGAAAAACATCTCTTTAAACAGCACCACACACCTCGAACAGACTCCACACACCCACACACAATATATCCTTAATACAAAAGCCACAGCTTTTATTAGACAACAACATTTACAATTACAAGTGAAAACACAATTAGCATTAAGCAAAGGGATACGTACACATCTTTTTACAGCCAAACAAATCACATCCCTCTGCCAGCTTCCTCTAGCAAATATCCTACACTGCCTTGCATGAGTATGCTATGTGCCTGGCATTCTTCCCATCCTTCCCTCAGCATAAAAGGCTGCAGTTATGCCAGTTCCATGGGTTGCATGCCCCGAGCTCTTTCATTATTTACTAAAAATCATCAGAACAATTATTTGAAAATATGAAGGATGAAATCCTGTGCCATCAAAGGACTTTTAATATGGATGTCAACAACAGTAGCCTCAAGCTCCTTTTGAATGCTAGCTACTGTTATTACAGTATGCAGTTTTCCTCTCCAAAAACTAAACTGCTAATTATTTATAGGATCATGCATAGTTTCCTGTACTTCATCATCTTGCTTTGTTTTTCAGGCGGTTGGTTTCTGCAGTTCTTTTCAAGTGCCAGCACACTCACATACAAGGAATAAGGGTTATGAGTATTCAACAACATAAATGAAAGACACACAATCTAATCCAGATTAGGCAAGAAAAGCAGGCTGTGTCCTTACAAAAAAGTTGAAAGTTCTGTTTAACTAGACATGCTACCCACTAGCCAGAAATACTTGAGAAAAGCTCTATGGCTTCATAACATATGTTGGGTACAGCTACATCACGGGCAGGACACATTCACAACAATACAGGCAGACTTGCTTAATAAAAAAGAAGCAAGTATTACACTGGATGGTGCTAACAGACAACACAGATCATTTAGTCATCTTCCTTTTGTGCTAAATCCAATTCTGAATGATATATAGGTGCTAGATTTAACAATAAGAAAGTATCAGATAACCTTCCAAGCATGTAAAAAAATGTTTATTATGTACTCTCACTGTTAACATATATGGATATATGCCCATAGTCATTCTAGCTGCTTATCCCTCTGTTAAGAGAATGCAAAGAGTGACAGGATTACTTTTATTTGAGCTTGTACCTGTACATAAACTGCAAGTTGCAGACCACATGTAACCCACTAGGTTTGATGCAATAATATCCTGATGAAACCCTGTATCTCTGGCCTTGCAGAAGATCGGGTTAGATCATCATCATCATTGCCTTTTGACTGAAATCTAGCAAATACACTATCAAGACATTATACTTTGTTTCAAGGTAACGTGATCCTTATAGAGCTCCTGGTATCCCCAGATATTCCAATTTTATTGTGGAGGTCAACATCATCAAGTCAACCTGGCATTTCAAGAGCAAAGGTTATTCCAAATCAAATTGAAAATGTTACAAAGATATTGCTGTAAGCTTCATCTTAGAACATTAGGATACAGTCCCTTAAAAATAGTTCCCTGTAGAGGCACATAAACACATAAAAATTTTAAACTTAAGTTAACTATAGCCATTTGTCTGGCTTAGTACTGTTTATCTAAACACATAAAATTTCCTACAAGGTAAACCTAAATTGAAACAGCTCAGCATTTTCACAGAATGAGCTTTGCAGCTCATTTAAAAAAAAACAAAACAAACAAAAAACCCAAACCAATTAAAACTTTATTTACATTCTAAATTATTACTAAGAGAGATAAGTAAAATAGGCTTTTTGATTATCTGCTTACCTGAAGCCCCGGCTGCTCCCAAAACAGTGGAACAGAACCTCTGATCTGCACAAAGGAAGAGACATCATCATCCAAGTAAATTGTCTGCAAAAATAAAATAAAGGAAAGGAGTTCTGCAGTTAGACCTATCAGTCTGTGACCCTGTCATCAGGTGACAGTTTAAGACACTGAACTCAAAGGGTATAAAAAGTAAACCATGTATCTCACTGTATCCACTTACTGCTCAGCCACTTTTCCATAGTCTCACAGTCAGTGGAACAAAGCACAACTTATTTGCTTTCATGTCATCACAGCAGATTCAACTCAATACTCACCAGAAATAAGAGAAAACGTAAAACACCACCACTGGCAAGAAGGAAGGAGTCTTTCATCCACAGTGAAGATAGATTTGATCTACTCGTGGAGACACTCAGAGGGAGAGTCTGTGTCTGGGCTTCCTGTCTCGCTCACAAAATTTAACTGTGCAAAATGTCATTGGCTCCTTGTGACCGGTGATGGGTCATGTCAGGTGCGGGATAAGCTTCTCTCTTGGTTTATTTACTATTTCTTATTTCACTGCATGTTGTGCCTTGTCAGTGTCCAAATAAATCTCAGTGAAACCGGCAGCTTTGCCACTCCCATTCTGAGATACAGTGAACAGCATGTGATCTACTTTTCCAGGAGGCTTAGGGCGAGAGGCTCCAAACTCCCCATTTCCTTCCCTAACCAGACCTCAAACTCTCCCGTAGTATTTGTTCCTAGGATCACTGCTAACAAGCTGATTTTGAGTCAAATCTATGCAAAATCCAAAGACTGATTTCCCCCCTTGCCTTCCCCCTCCACCAGCCCCTGAGCAAAGCATTACATTATATGTTAACTTAGCACAAAAGGTACCATCTTCAGATTCAGTCTGATGAGGGAGCAACTGTGCAAAGCCCAGCTCACTCCCCTGGCCTATACTTAGCAGTGGAATCCTGGCTGTTTTCCACAGAGGATACATGATACACATGATATACATCTCTGTTATCTCATGCATGACAATGACTCTTCTGCAGACTTGCAGAGGAATGGTATCCAGGTCATCCAGGTAGCTCCTTCTCTAACCACATCATGTCATTTAGCACAACTGCTGCCAGCTGGCTAGGAGCTCTCAAAGTAGAAAAAGAACATGAATATGGGTTACTCGACAGCTTTAATGTGGCCTGTGCTTTTGAATTTGCCACTAGATGTGCTAGCTGGGTAGCTCACAGGAAGTGCCTTCATTTACATTGACCTCTCATCCTTATAACCACTACCAATGTACAATTGTTAGAGCTACATGTGTGAAAAGAAGTATAGTTACATCGGAAAGGTGGGGTTTTAAATATTCTGTCACCAGTTTTATGTAACATCTTCACAGTATTTTTGCAGAGCACTTATAACTATCCTCATTTCACTTCGATGAAAGATATAAATGGCTTCATCAGGCACACAATGTCAGTGGTAGACTGATGGCTAGCCTAGATGTAGTGCAAATCTATATGTTTCAATGCTTTTAGCCTCACACCAATGAATTAAGAACCCTTCGTTTGCATCGCATTGTAGCGCAACCTCCTCCAAGAGAGGGGATCGCTCAGAGAAGCTTTCTTGCAAGGCCTGCCTCACAGTTTGAGTAACGTGTCTCTGAAACATGCTCTCCTGGTAAAGTTTTCTAAACACAGACCGTATCTGAATGCAGGAGCTAATTACCATGGCAACACACTGGTGCACCTTTTCTTTGCACGTCTGTGCTCAGAAGAGTTCATCCTGCAGGCAGACTAGGAGTGAGCAGGCCCACCTTCTTCCTCTTCATCACATCCTCCCTGAGACAGGTCGTATCCAAGATGAGTCAGTGACTTCTAAACACTGAATCATCTTTTCTCTCACAGTCATGGACTCAGAGGAGCTAATTCTAAGGTAAAGCAAATTTGTGTAGCTCCGCTGACAGCACTAGCATTATCCTGACTCATATTAAATGAAGATCAAGTCCCGAATCTATGCAAAAAAAAAGAGTCAGGACTGTCTCCCTTCAAAATTTTACAACAATTATCATCTTAGCAATGAATGAGTTGAAATGAAGTTTCTAATTATGATGAATACAGACAAAGCTTTATATGAAGTATAATTTGGCCATTCAAACAGCTCACAACACAGGATCAGTTTTCTTTACAATATTCTAGACCATCCCTGTTTCCATAACTAACTGAAAAATTGACAACTCAAATATCTCTTTGGCCATCTCTTTTACAAGTCCCAGCTGCAAATTCCCTAGACCCACTCATTAAAAGATAATAATAATAATTGTAATACCTGCAATTTAACACCTTCTTGAGCTACAGTTTAAACGGAAAGTATTTCATCAGTTACAGACCATGAATACATAACCTGCCTTCTTTATGCCAAATACAGAAGAAAAATACTCACCAAACATTTCTGCCTTTCTGCATTAACAAATACTCATATTTCCACTTGTTAGAGATTCAACATTGTAACAGTTAACAGATGTTTGTTACTATTACCACTCACATTTTCTGTTCACTGGTTTTCACCCATTACCTTTTCTAACTGTTTTCTGCTATATTAATCTGTCCATTTGGAGAACTGAACTAAGACAAAATATAAACCTAACTATTTAGGGATAATTCCTGTGATTGAGACAGGAAGCTCACACCCTGATGTGATGTGCTGGAGAGTCCTCTGTCAGGATGAGGTCTAAAATAGAACTCCCCTATGACCCTAGGGCATTTTAAAGAAACTGACATTTTTATGCACATTTCCATGTAGCTTTTAGAAATTCACGTGAATTTTTTGAACTGGGAGCACGGCCTCTCCAACAGAGACATTCAAAAGAAAGCTTTCCACATTAGCACAGATTTTTTTTTTTCCTTGTACTTACAAGGCTCATCATTCCATTCTCTGGAGTAATTCTGTGGTCTTTCACAATTCTTTCACCTCATTCTCATGACCCAGATGAATCCAAAATTATTTTCTTCCAAGCTGCCAGTGAGTTGGAAAAAGACCTAGTATTTTTTAATGAGTGGGAGAATAACACCCTTTACTGCCAGTCATTCCTTCTCAGACAGACTGTAACCATTTCATTAAGCACTTCAGCTGTACACATCTTCCCTGAATTTCAGCAATAGCCACTATCCTTCATTCACCACTACAAGGAATACAATGCCTGACTTTGACATTGCCTTCTAATATGTATGCCCTTTTACTTTGCAATAATAGTGGCAACAGCCTTCCTACTGGCAGACTTGTTAAGCAAGCAGGTTGAAAGACTGAGACTAAGAAGACTTTCCAGTTCAGGAATGGACAAAATCTTAACATCCATATACACTATAAGAAACTCCACTTCTAAAAAATTTTAAATAAACACTGATAACACATCCAGGTTAAAACTACACTCATAAATAAAAGATTCCAACTTCATTGCTTATGCAATGAATTCTAGCATTTACGCATGGATAAGTAGAATTTCTCTTTGCATATTCTTCCAAGCCTTGATCATTTTTTGTTCACAATGTCATGTTTTCTATAAGCAAAAATCTGTCCCACTTTTTTGTCATTCTATTTTCAACTTTATTACTCTGTCCTCTAGCAGGTCCATTTCTCTTACTCTTAATACACTATGCAAGTGATGACTTGGAGAAAAATAAAGAGCACCTTGTTTCCAAAATTTTCCTGTCCCTTGTTTTCTTTAACTCCTGGACAAGAAATATATCCCAGAAGATCACACCAGTTTTCCTCTAAAAGTTCAACAACAATTAGTTATATTTTGGACAACACTTTGTCATTAGGGTTGACACATACTGCTAAATCTCTTTTTCTTTGGACTTCATAAAACTATTTTGTAATCTTTTGTCTTAGATGCAAAATGACAGTAAGTTGTTGCCTACTTGCCCCCGAGAAGATGTTCATTCCTATCGCATCCTCAAAACACCTGAGAACTACTTTGTGAATCTCAAACTGTCTGGCCCATAGAACAACCCAATCCAGTTAGCTGGATGTATTTTCAGGTACATTCGCTGCAGTTTCCCATCAGACAACATAACAGCAACTGGCTACTTAACCCATGTGGAGGGCCTCTTTGCCTTGAGAATAGATTGTTTGTCTTCTGACCTCTGGTGTTAGAATTTGCCATGTTTTTCTTACAACTTCTGTTGTCTTAGACTTTGTTGTGGTCTCTTTCTCCAGCTTCAGAATCAAGGGTGATAGTGCTGACAGTTTAAGATGACATTTCTCAATCTTCCTTTTCTGTTGCAGAGGGCCAGACCTTGCCTCTGTGATCCAAGGACCTTTCCCGGCAACAAAACCTTCATGCACAGGTACTGCTAGTAAGATTCTGAGCAGGAAACAAACTGGTACTGCTTCTGAGCAGGAAGTAAACATCTACATCAACCATCTGGTGTTCTAATCCCAGCATGCTGCACTTGCTCATTCATTGCTTGGAATAATTTACTCACTAATCTCCATCACCCATCTTCCTTAGAAGGAAATAATTATCTAGTCACAACTTCAAATAGCAAAATTCATTACAGACTCAAGGGACACACAGTGACATAGTCCATGATGAAATGGATACTCACGTGGCTTGTTTTGGGATCCCCAGCTCTGCCACACAACCCACAAAAAGCACGGATAACAGATGGCCTAAACATACCTCTCCATGAGTCCCTTTAGCTCAGACCACAGGATCCAAGGATATAGTTGCCAAAACAATTCTCTTTGCCCCGCCTGGGGCCATACTAAAATTTGATCCAGAAAATAAATTAACCACATGATTACATCCATTCCTCTCCTGGAGAGCTATCCAACACAGTCTAGAAATTATTGTGAAATAGGGATTATGTTTCTTAATCCATGCCCAACATTTTTTTCTTAAACTGGAAGAAAGGGAAGGAGAATCCAAATTCATGGCATTTCCTTTTAAAGTTGTCAAGGTTTCAATTTTCTTTATTGAACAGTTCCATGAAAGGGAAAACAACTGAAAACATTCATTTATCTTTGGTAAATTAGAGTTGTTCCCCATAAGTCACATACTAAGACATTAAGAGTTTAGCACAAGTCTTTGGAGGATAACTGTGGGAGGAGCTGAAATGTAAACAGTGACGGGCACACGAATGAAGAAAGCACACTTGTTTCTCAATGCTATCAGCAGAAAAGAATTAAAAGAATGCAGCACAGTCTCAATTTTAAGGGACTGCTGGGGAGGAAAAAAGGGTGAAGGGAAACATTTAAGCTCTCAGTGGGAAACAAAGACTTATTTTAAAACTGCTTAAGGATTAACTGCAACACTGCAGGTGGAAAGGGCTACCATTTCCTTAGAAAATACTAGCAGCAAATCTGGAAGTACACATTAGAAAGACTTAAAAAAAACCCCCACCTCTTTTCTCTTCCCTTCATATTTTTTCCCCTGTTTCCTACCATTTTTATTTTCTTCTTCTTTTCTTCGTAGAGATACAAGACAAATGATCAAACATCTGAAAGACCTACCAGTAGATTTTTTTTTTTTTTGAAATGCAAAAGTGAAGTGAGATATTTAACTTTTCTCCCTTCTTCTCAAACACTGTGAGTCACAGCAGCTAAGTGAGCCCACAAAAAATGACTCATTGCAAAGCTAAAATGCCACAAGGCTAACTCAGTGGGAGACAAAAGCATACCAGCTATGCAGAAAAGAGCTGCCTGGAGATAAGACTAATTGTTTCTCCCTCTTCTAAAACCAGAAAAATGTTAGAAGTAATTCCTATAAAGGGGGGAAAAGTCCTGGCTTTTTCAGAATCCTAGTGTGCTATTTATCCATGAAAGCACACAGCCAGCATGCCATTATACTGTACAGGATGCAGTAAATGGAGATAAAATGTTATTCAGCCAAGATATTACTTCATAGGCGATTAGTCAGTAGTCTACTATGAAAGTAGGGGAGAGTTTATTCTAGGACTCTTCCTTCCAAACGCTAAGTTGATGCCAGTTTGAACTGGATTTCAGGCATCCCAGCGGTTAACCCAACTTTGCTTTCTTGGGACATTCAGCTTAGTAAAACTAGTGGTTATCACCATTAGCAACAGCAACCTTCTTCTCTCCTTTAAAAACAAAAGCTGAACAGAACCACATAATCCTTTAGAACTACAAACCCTTGTTATAATTTTCAACCTACTCAAGCTTTTCAGTCTATAACCATTTCTCTCTTGCAGTTCTGCTTCCCCAACTGCAAAACATTCAAAAGCTCTCAGTCCTCCCACTTCAGAGCAGCCTCTGGCTGAACAGGGACAAAGCACAGCAGTTCCCATGAAGAGCCTGACCCAGGCCTAGCTAAGAGAAGGAAGCATTAGCAACTAAGTACTGTTCTGCCACTCACCAGGAGCCAATCCTCAGGTTTTCTGCTGGGATGCAAAGGCCATCTTATTTTTCATGCTAATCATTTGCAACATAGTGTTCTCAAGGAATATAATTAAGTAGAATGAGTTACTCTGACCCAACTACTAAGCTGTAGCATAAGTGTTTCCCATAGTTAGACAACAGCTAAGTGCAATTCTGCAAATGTGAGACTGATCTGGAAGAAAGCTGACAGCCCTTTCTAACATTTTTTTTTTCCCCTCTGCATTTCAGCAAGAGAACATTCTTCAAATCCTGAGTAGCTTGCCCCAGTGTTCGTGAAAAGGCGCTCAACTAAAATAGCAGACTGCACCAAGTTACTACTTAAAATGGCATGTCCCTTTTTCTGTTCCCAAGTTCCATAGAAAAAATGCACTTTTCAGTGAGCTGACGTATCTACTCTGATCAATGCACTGTAAGACTTCTGAGAAAGATGCAGATGCTGCAGAACTTCACTTGCACTTGCTTTGGAGCAACTTTGGCACAGGAAGAGAATTATTAGCAGAAGATTCAGAGGCTGACATTAGAGACCCAAGCACTGCAAGGGAAAAGTGTAACATCCAACAAGCAGAATTTGTGGAAGCCTGAACAGTAAGTGGAAAGCTTTCAGGCTAACCTACTGAAAATGCAGGCAAACCAGGAAAAGGAGGGACATGAGCAAAAAGCCACACACATCCCCGATGAGTATTCTGACCACAGGGTAGAAAGTCACACGTTTAACATTCTGCATGCATTGACCACGCCTTGGGAATCAAACCTCACCAGCAGACCAGGGAATAACAGTCTGCAACTCCTCCAGGTGTTCTGCTGAGCAACACAGCACTGCTGAGCAACGCAGACTGGGGCTAAGTGGCTGGAAAGCTGCTTGGCAGAATGGGACCTAGGGGTGTTGATCGACAACTGGCTGAACATGAGCCAACAGTGTGCCCAGGTGGCCAAGAAGGCCAACAGCATCCTGGCTTGTATCAGGAATAGTGTGGCCAGCAGGACTAGGGAAATGATTGTCCCACTGTACTTGGCACTGGTGAGGCCGCACCTTGAGTACTGTGTTCAGTTTTGGGTGCCACAGTATGAGAAAGACATCGAGGTGCTGAAGCAAGTCCAGAGAAGAGCAACAAAGCTGGTGAAGGGTCTTGAGAATAAAGTCTTATGATGAATCACTGAGAGACCTGGAGTTGTTCAGTCTGAAGAAAAGGAGGCTGAGGGGAGACCTTATTGCTCTCTACAACTATCTGAAAGTAGGTTGTAGAGAGGTGGGTATTGGTCTCACAAGTCACAACTCATAGAACAAGATAAAATAGTGTCAAGTTATGACAGGGAAGGTTTAGGTTTAGGTTAGACATTAGGAAAAACTTCTATACAAAAAGGGTTATCAAAGATTGGAACAGGCTGCCCAGGGAAGTGATTGAATTGCCATCCCTGGATGTGCTTAAAAGCCATCTAGATATGGTGCTCAAGGATGTGGTGTAGTAGTGGCTCTGGTATAGTTAGATAATGGTTGGGTTTGATGATTTTAAAGGTCTTTTCCAACCATAGCGATTCTGTGATTCTGTGACTGTCAAGTCTCAGGTAGTTCTACATGTGTCCTTAGGCAGAACCCGGTGAAGAGGTTAAAGCTGCACCATCTTAGGCAACATCTTAGAAGAAATTTTGAAAGTGCACATCCATTGCTGGACTTTGGACAAACAGGTACATGAAGGCACACCTGCCTCATGCAGTGGGATAATGGAAAGGGTAATACTATGCATGAGCTGCTACACTCACTAATGCTAAAGTATGGGCATTTTTGAGGAGGGATGCCACCCTCAACAGTCAGGCACAGTCCTACAGTGACAAAGCTGTAACGCTTCTGGGACAGGTAATGACACAGCTTAAGTATCAATTTTCACTCTCTGTACCATGCAGAGCTGTCTCACCAGCCTCCTCTTATGAGCATCACATAAGCAATCTAGTCCCCTTGTAGATGCACCTAGGTATTGGCACATGCATACACATATAAAAACAACCTAGCCTACATCTATATTTGTAGATCTGCCCAGAAGACACTAGAAAAAAAAAAAAGTTTAGGAGTAGATCCTTGTCCTTTGTTGAAAACTATTACCAGCCATTTATATTTTACTTATAGAGACAACCATTTCTGTACGATGGTTCTGACTGCTAGTAATTACTACTTCTATTCAAAAAGGATAAGGTGATTACACTTGAATAAGAAAGCACTCATTTCAGCTGGCACCAAAGATTTCAGATTCTTCAGGGTCCACTGCTTTTTGTTCATTTGCAAGGTAGTAAGCTAAGCCATGTGTAATAAAACCACCCAACTCTGTTATTTTGTTTGGCTGTAACAATCAAAGGAGCCTGCTGAATGCATTTTACCCATATATTTTGCCCCAGCATTAGCTAGAAATAAGGTTTTAACCACATACGTAGAAAAACTGTATCATACCACCTCTCACTGGAGAGAATCCCCCACAAACCAAAGGGGAATATAAATCAAATTCTCTGCTATAGAATCATTAAGGTTGGAAAAGACCTCCAAGATCAAGTCCAACCATCTACCTAACATTATCATGACCACTAAACCATGTCCTGAAGTGCCACATCTGCAATTTTTTTGAACACCTCCAGGGATGGTGACTCCACCACCTCCCTGGGCAGTCTGTTCCAGTGCCTCACCACAAAATACAGAATTTTTTCCTAATGTCTAATCTAAACCTCTCCTGGTGCAACTTGAGCCCATTTCCCCTCGTCTTATAACTTGTTACTTGGGAGAAGAGACCAAGACCCACCTCACTAGAACCTCCTTTGATGTAACTGTAGAAGCAATAAGGTCACCCCTCAGCTTCCTCTTTTGCAGACTAAACAATCCCAGTGCCCTCAGCCACTCCTCATAAGACATGATCTCCAGACCCCTCACCAGCTTCGTTGCCCTTCTCTGGACCCATTCCAGCACCAAAATGCATTGTACTGGAATTTGCCTGATTCTGAGAAGATGGTGTGTTTTCTCCATTTACTAGTCAAAGATAATTTGACTCTGAGTGAACACAGCTTCTTTGCTGGGCAGCTTCTTCTTAACTAGAATGATACATTTCAGAGCTGAGGGTTCTTCACCACAGCACAGGCTCTACTATCTACCTTCTGTAAATGTTGTCCTCATTGGTTTGCAGAAGTTCTGTGAGGCAGAAAGTTAATAACACCCACATTCTATAGCTGAAAAGCTTACTGTACAAAGAAGTGTTGGCTTCAATCCAATAAGGCAGACAGGAGTAACTTGAAACAAGAAGATTTATGATCATAAGATTTTATATGATTCTAAGGGACTTCCTTAGAGCCAAAAGCAAATCTCAGATCTGGTCTTTGCGGAAAATCATCCCCAGCATCCCTAACCAAATTCTTTTACATCAGCGCAGACACAGTTATGCCACTGTAGTGCAAGGGACTTTCAATAGCTAGCTCAGCAAACCTGGTGGTAGGGACTAACAGAGATACTTGAAATGAATGAAAGAGAAATGAAGCGTAAGAGACCATTACTTTATAGAACAATCTTTCAAACTGGTTCTTCTCCAACATTCCGTATCATGGGAAACATGAAGGAATTTTAGCAAAACTGTACTTTAGAATTTACGCTGAATGTATAAAAGTGTGACATTTATTTTGGAACAGATTTTAAAACATTTTTTTTGTTGAATACAAGGGCCTCATGACTGATAATTCTAAGCGAGTTTCATGCAATTGAAAAACTTACTACATCAACATCGTCATGTTGATTTTCATGAATTAACACACAGAGCTCTGTAAACGGGTTAAGAACCCATGTCTGTGTTTCACTACAATATCAAATGGCTAACCTTTCACATTCAGGAAAAAAATCAAAAGTATTAGTGAAAATTGTGAGAAGTCAGAAACACAGAATAAGAACAGATCGCAAAGAAATGCATATTGGGCAAGCCCAAATAGATCTCTCGTGCAATAATATTTTAAATATTCTTGGAAAAAAGCACTTGCTAAACTCCTTTAATTCTCATTGGATATTCTGCCCCAGATGAACTTGAAGTTTAAACCTCAAAGCTATTGCATACATCCGCTTACCTGCTCTGTCTCAATGAAGTTAGACACGTGCCCGTCATCATCGACCCCTCGAATGTGAAAGCGGACACCGGCTCGCTCGCAGCTGACGCGAGAGATGAGGCAGGCTTTTGCCTTCTTGTGGGAAGCGTAAACGGTGCGAATGTCCACTACACCACACATCACTTTCAGCAACCAGTCAGAGCAGTTCACCTGGTAGTGTTTGAAGGGCACGTGCAAGAGCTGGTTCCTGAAAAGTTCGACAGCGTACAGTTACGTTACTGAATAAAATAAGACAGGCAGGCATTGATGACATCCCACAGTAATTTCCAATTTAAGCCATTAAGTGTTTTGTGACCCCTCTTCTGTTGTACCTTTACTTTCTCCAAAACCAGGAAATATCAGGAAGAAATCCTCGCCAATTACTACAGTGAACAGACCGCAGCAAATTTTAA
The DNA here is from genome assembly GCA_024336885.1 of Actenoides hombroni. Lineage (NCBI taxonomy): Eukaryota > Metazoa > Chordata > Aves > Coraciiformes > Alcedinidae > Actenoides > Actenoides hombroni. The sequence continues at coordinate 22,289,793 of WUAM01000071.1, forward strand.
TAGCACAGCTACCACAAAGGTGTTGTCCTTATATCCTGTACCTCTATCTTATAAATTCAGGTGCAAATGTCACCTCTTTCAGCCCCAGAAACACATTTATACTTAGAGATCTTCATAAATTACAGTACTGTCAAGCCAATTACTTTTTGAACAGTACTGCCCAGACCTTAGCATACACTATAGAATGAAGAACCATTTTAAAATCCACCGGGATTTTCAGGAAAATTTTTCCAAGCAGAAATTGGACCCATACATCAATGGAGATACTGCAAGAAGTGCTACTAAAATTAAAAGGAATGTCTGGTTTAACCTTCAATGTATTTCAAGATCACCACCCTATAAACCTATCATGCCTGGTTAACAGTGATGTCAGGCTCTTCTATTATGATGGTTTTCATCATTTCATTTTTCAAAATGTGCCTTTAGTCACAGATGAGGGCCAAGAAAATCCCTTTTATGATCATTTATTGCTCAGCAGCAGATCTGTACAAGAGTTATTGCATCTAGCCAAACCCCTGAAGAATTGTTCTTCGAGAGCACAGCATTTCTCTGAAAAAGGTGTAAGTCATTCTTACATTTTTAAACTAAATACATTACTGAAAAAGCAGCTCTAAAACAATATTTGGTATCTCTTCCACCTGCTTCACCTAGCTGTTCTCACACAGGAACTCCTCACTCAGACAAGCTGCAGTAGAACGTGCTGTTGCAGTTCATTTAACAGGCAGTTTGTGTTTGTAACTAAGGTCATCTGATACTTTTCATTATGTAACTATCCCATTGTTTACTTTTCTCAAGAATCTATCGTTTGCTCTGAAATTTCCCATATCACATAATTGCCTCAAGATAAATTCTCTTTGGAATATTTTTTTTGCCCTAAATGCCATGTTGCCATTCATCTCTTACACAACATGGAACCTATTCAAGGGCTACTTCTACATTAGACAGGAGCAGCAAAGAAAGTTCAAATATTTATGTTCCAAGAAGAAAAGTTACAGAAGACAGTACTGGTAAAAAGAATTGCCTTAAAGGCTGTTTCTTTATTAAGGGATACTGCCACTTTAGGATTATCATCCCTCTAACACAGATCATTTGTGCCATGTGTCTGATTTGACATGCTTGGTGAGCTTTTTGAGAGAGGTGCATAATTGGCACAGTTGAAAACAAGTTTTATATCACTCTCTTCTGAGTTAAACTCAAACCACTAGATCTTACCAGTAAAAACCACATCATATCTAGAAAGATTACTTCACCTGACCTGCTCTCTCATGTTTATTTATCATCCATTATGAACATTTTGCTTACTTGATATTCACCTGCTTTGGTCCACAAGACTTAGCACACATTCCAGCAGCACACTCACATTTAACTCTGCCAGTTATTTGCCACCTACATCATATAGCCCTCATATATTTCCAGTACAGCTATGCTTCCTGTGCAACTACCTTATTGTTTAAAAAATAAAAATTAAAAAAAAAATAATAAAAATAAAAAGGAGGGTATAGGAATTCAAGCATTCTGCCAGAATTTGTAAAGCAAACAAACTCAATGACATCAATGGTGAAACCACCTAGGGAAGACAAAAACCAGCATTGTGTGTTTTTCTTTTCACTCAACCAATACTTACCACAAAAAAAAAAATATTTTTTTCTTTGCTTTAGAAGCAAAAGAAAGTAACAAGTACAGAGCAGAGTATCACAGGAGTTTCCTTCTGTGAAACATACAACACTGAGCTGTAAACATATTAATATTGATGTTTTCAATGTAAAAACTAAGGCACATTATTGAAACCTTAACTTACGGACTGTTAATGTATACACTTTGAAGAAATAGAAGATATTTCACCATTACATGATGAGATTTATGAACAGTTCAAGTGTAGGTTTCTGTTAGAGAAGCAAATTATTAAAAAGAACTTCAGGAAAAAATATTCATGACACGTAGAGACATGTTTCTCTAGCGTGAGAGATACATCTTGTGTTTCCTTTGTAAAAATGCAAATTGTTGCTATTAGAATGGCATTTCACTATCAGATTAATCTTAATTACACAGAAGTTGTTTGACCCAGGTTTACCATGAATTCACTAAGGCCACATGCCCAGTAAAATGACATGACAATGAAATGAAAGGAGGTGCACTTGAAATGGGTATGTTCATTTCCCTCTGAGAACGTCTGACCGATAAGATACAGGTGGGGATGACAGAAGACACTGGTGTAACACGCAGTACTAACCAGAAGAACGAGTTACCAGATTCATAGTGGTTATCACCCTGCTTCTGAGCCCTCACAGTCAGGTCAAAGTTTGAGCCTGCACTAGGCCAGGAGAAATAGAACATCCCAGAGTTCAGTATTTTCTTCAAGGCAGTAACACGCTCCTCTTCCTTGGTTTCTTCCTGGAGAGGACAGAAATCTGTTGCAGTGATTTTGTAAACTTCAGCATCCAGGATTTTTCCCACCGACGTACAGCCTGTCACCAGGACCAGAAAGTGCAGCCGAGTGTTACCTAGAAGGTGACAAATAGTTACAAAAGGGTTACAGGTGGACACGGGCTAAGCCTTTTCTCATCAGTCCTGTCGCATGCAATGCTGACAGGGCTCCAGCAGAGGCCAGTATCTTTGCTACAGAAGAAAACAACCGACAAGCACACAGACTACGTTCAGATACATTTCTGAATCCCCTTTGACTGCAGGCGAGTGCACTTGCATAATATTGCACACTACTTGTACATTCCCATCCTTTGCTGCATTAGAGTGTGCTTTTTCCCACTTGGTGTTGGGACGCTATTCAAAACTCAAATTCCAACACCCTAGAGGACATACAGTTTTGATTGGATGTGATTGAGGGGAATGGTAAAAGACTAGTCATTTAAGAAGGAAAGTGTATTCCTCACTACAGATTTTTCAACTGACTTCTGGATTTTAAAGATATGAAGTATTCAGGTTTCACAGAATCACAGAATTGTCACAGTTGGAAAAGACCTCTAAGATCACCATGTTCAACTGTTAACAACAACAACTAAGAAACCAAAAGCCATCACAAAAAAACCCACCTCACCATCCCACTAAAGCATGTCCTGAAGTGCCTCATCTACACGTTTTTTGAATACCTCCAGGGATTTTGTAATACCTTCAGCTGAAGCTGAGTGTGTTCAGCTATTCAGAAAGTTTCAGTATTATCAATTCTTGAGATTTTGCTTTTTATGTCACAAGAGCGTACATGATTAGATGACTACCTCAATTATCACTAAAAGAAATCCAGCTCTCACAGATGTGAAACAAAATGTGAAATCATGAGGCAGCTGAACTTCAGGACCCCAAAACTAAATGATACATTTTGAAGCTTGAGAACAGCACTGTAATCATATCATTCACAGTAGGACTGCAACCTCTGTTCATTCTCTCTGAAATGATAAAATAAGAAACAGTAGAACAATTGTTCTGAAAACACTGCTTTTGCTAGGAAGAAACTGTTTGATTCACTTAGATTGGCCTCTAATGGAGGCAATGTCATTCTATTCACTCCATCTAGTAATAAAAGGTGGAAATGAGCCAATATTATTACTCCAGCATAGCAGAAATAACAGCTGACCTGCCAAAACCCAGCTAAATAGCTGAGGGCACAGTGACAATCTGGGACAGTATGGCTTCAGACAGCAAAAGGGAACACTTTGTGGGATCACTCTACAACCCCCCACGATGGTCCAGTGTCCGAAAAACGCAGACCAACTCTGACACAACAATTTATTCTTTTTTCCTTTTTTTCTGAGACACCAGCAGGGGACTCCTTGCTTCCAGGTCATAAGCTGGCTACAGAAACTTGAGTTAGGGGTGGTTTTCAGCAGGGCCGGAATATTTGTGTAGGCACACGGGCCTGGAGTGGCAGGACAAGGTGGGAGATTAAATCTTATTCATTCCGTACTGCTGACTCCAGTTTTGCATAAAGGCCAGTGTAGGTGGTATTTGCTAAAAAGCTCTGTTCATCACATTTCTTTCTGAAACAAGGGTATGCTGTGTTCTTTTTCTTGAGTGTTAAGAAGCATGTCTTCTGTACTCTTCTAGATGACACTGTAGTGAAGGGTTAGAATACATAAAACCTGACAGTTTATTTCTCCTTTATATATGAGTGGGCATAATTATAAAGGATTAAGAGTAGGAGATAAATCAGGTACCACCACGGTAGTTCCTACCTGACTATATTCCACCTTGCAGCCTCCAGAAGGGGTCAGGAGGAGTTAGCTGTCTCTCAGGATAGCTAATAACTTCTCTGACTTTGGTGAAACCAAGCAAAACCCTTCAGCTCAAAGTACACTTCACTCATGAGAAATGGGAAGCAATGTATAGAAACACTATTAATATGCCACTATTAATATCAGTCAGCTTGTGGGACAGAAAGCAAGTAGTGATAGCCTTGGAGAGCTGTCTGGTTGGAATGCTGAGACAAAGAAAACAAGCACTTTCATTGGCTTCAGTGACCTTAAACTTCCCTAGAGGGTTTAGAAGAGATTGAATGAGAAAGTGAACATTAAAATAGCCAGAAAGAATAAAAATCTAACAATAAATAGTGGGCTTGTTATCTGTGGTTCTGTCCTTCAAGAGGCTTGTAACCAGCAGAAAATAACTGTATGTAAACAACGCCATTCTTTTGTTTAAGAAGGCAACAAGGATGAATAAAGCATGACAGAAAACCCAATCAAAAATACACCGGTTTGCCTTACCTAGAAACTTGCTACCCCTTAGCAGGGCTCTAGACTCCTTTTGCTGCCTCCTCCACTCAACCACTCACCCCAAAAAGGCAAACACATCCACACAGGCAAAGGTCCAGCACCTCTACTCCCCCAGATCACTAGCTCATGAGCTCATAAACAGTAATCACAGCAAAGCAGCTACTGTACTGTCCCTGAAGCATCAGGAGACTGATGGCTTTCTGAAGCTGTGATACTCTTTCCTGCCACTGTGCAGTAACCCCACATGAGAGAGGTGGGGTTTTTCAGCGTGGGGAAGAGATGTCTCTGGGGAGATCTTACTGCAGCCTTCCAATATATAAAGGAGGCTTGTAAGAAAGATGGAGGGAAATTTTTTACCAGAGCCTGTAGTGACAGGACAAGGGGTAATGGCTTTAAACTGAAAGAGGGTAGGTTGAGACTAGATACAAGGAAGAAATTTTTTTGCAATGAGAGTGATGAGACACTGGAACAGGTTGCCCAGAGAAGCTGTGGATGCCCAGTCCCTGGAAGTGTTCAAGCTCGGGTTGGATGGGGCTTTAGACAACCTGATCTAGTGCAAGATGTCTCTGGCCGTGGCAGGGAGGCTGGACAAGAACTTTAAAGTTCACTTCTGATCCAAACCATTCTATGATTCTATACACACAGAATAAGTCTTTGTACATACTCCGAATTATGGAGCAGCCTTCATTTACTTTTCACATTGACTTTCAACAGAGACAGGCTGGCAAAGAAGTTCACACTTACAGCCTAGAAAATCAGAGAAAAAGGAAGAGAAAAATAGATTTAATCTATTATAAAGCTAGCCTGCTTTGTTACTTTGTCCTCCTAGACTGCTCTGTGAGCTGAGGTGGTCTTCAGATTAACCTCTCTGATTTGCTTCCATCACTCAGGATATTCTACACAACAGCCAGAACACAGAAACCCTACAACACCACAGCCCTGCTTAACACAAATCTCTCCGACTCTGCACCTTGGAAAACGGTCCCAAGCCCAGTCCCCTGATATCACCTACATCCCAGGTGGTATTTGGACAGTGTCCTTGAGAAACAGTTCTGGGCTATCACTGCACTGTCTGCACAAGAAAGATCCTTGCACAGATCACTCTCAGCACAGGAAGCAAGCTAATCACAATAATCTACTGACAGAGCTCGAGCCTGTGCCCTGCCCCATTTTTATTCACAGCACAAATGTAGTCACAGGGTCTTGAGCAGAGGTAAGGCTCCCATCTGCCTTTCACCATTTTTAGAACCTCACATAGCAAAATTAATGCCACCAAAAGACTAGTCTGCTATTCATTTTTTAATCATGTCTTGTTAAGGTCTAAGAAATTACCCACCACTAAGCAATACAGCTATACACAGTGAAACAAAGCTTTCCCCATCTTTCCTTCTTTGTCACCAACAGTACTTCATGTCTGGGAATCTCTTCTTTCAATTCCAAACCTTTTTTCTCGCATTGTTTCCCCTCAACCAAGGTTCCCAGAGTTTTTAAACATATTGATAGCTACATTGGACGAGATTGTGATGGAAATGATAACGGCACTACCTCCGCCTGTGCTTTCACTTAGGCACTTTGGCAGATTGAAAATGCTATTCAAGGAATAAAACAAGAGAATTACATATCCAAGCAGTAGCTAATATGGCAGGAAATCTAACATGACCAGCCACAGGAAAAATGCTTCTGCTTCTCTGCCAGTCACTGAAAGTCTGATTATTATTATGGATATAATAAAGCAAAAAAAATCAGCCCATTCACTTCTAAAATCTAAACTTTAAAAAAAAATCAATGCAGTTTCTTTTCTGGTATGTAAACGTCAATGAGCCATAATGTCTCCTGTTGAAAACAGATATTTAGCATGAAAATAGCTGTATCAACCATAACACTAGATAAATGCACTTAAATTTAAGGGTAGAAATTTCTTAAATTGCTTCAATCAGGATGAATGCTGCTACTGGAGCAAGCAATTTTTATAAAAAGTAAAAGTAAAATCAACTTTCTCCATTTGTAAAAACTGCAGACAGTAAGTTATTTGGTAATTGTTCATTCATTGCAAGGAAAATAACATTCTTAGCTGACAAGAATTTACTGAAAAATTCTTAGTTCCTAAACAATTTATTTCTATTATCCACAAAATCTCACCAAAAAAATGCAAGAAGCTGCATTCCTGGTTTACTACACCCACCTCCCCCACCCTATGAAAAACAAAACAAAATAAACCCACACCAAAAAAACCAACAACAACTACTCCTGCTATCAACACAACATGGAATTTCCTATGGTAGGTGGATTTGTGAGGCCATGGCACACAAAAGAGAATATTCGTTAAATTAAATTGATTTTGCTGAGCAAACTGTGAAAATATCACAACTTTAATGAAATAGATCAAACCGAAACAAACATTCTTTAAAGCTAGAAGGTATTTCCCCTTGAAACAATCAAGACTGTTCCTGCACCCTTGACTTTTCAAAACAGCTGCTCACTACCATTTCCAATTCTGTAATTATATTAAAAATACTACTCCTTTTAAGTTTTTATTAAAACTGTTTTTATGCAAGAAGCGCTTGAAGTACCAGACTAACACCTATCACAACAAAAATACATCAGATAGTCCAGTCAAATCCACTTGGCAGCAGCAGCAGCAGGAAGAAAATAATGGGCTTGCAGCCTTTGAAAGGAGCTAAACAATATTCAAGGTATTTATATTTCTTCTATCCCAAACTTCAACAGCAGCATAGAAAAAAATATATTAAAGCCATGAAATGAGCAGTCATCCCTTAAGTGCAAGCTCAAATAAGTCAGGAAGCTGAGTTCTAAAATGCTGGCAAATGCATCCTCAAGATCAAAGAGAGAATTAACACTAAATAAATTCCCTAAAGTCAGTGGCCTTGCCAGTGCTACCGCTTCAGGCAGCCTATGGAGGCTCCCTGCGTATCTGGAATAGGTGACAGGCCAACTCCAGCCTTATTTTCTGAAACAGAAGTTCAACAGTTCTTATCAAAAAGAAGTAATTAATGGAAGTGTACTGGGTGGAAAATCTATGGTAATTTTCCCATGATTTCATGATCAGTACAGTAGCAGAAAGCATGTTATATTCAGCTGACAGCTGCAAAGTGCCTTATGAATAGGGCCAGCACTAAGGCCAATAAAAAGCAACCCCAAAAAATAGAAAACTTTTTCCTGGGAAATGATCAAGGCTTCAGGTCTGTCTCTTATGTTTCACTTTGTACCACCAATAATCTCAGCTGCAGGTTATTTACCAGAACCCTCAACTTGGAAAACAAAAAACTTTGCTTTTTTTTTTTTTCCTTTAACATTTACAAATACCTTAATGTACAATCCTGCTCCAAAATCCTGCTTTGCCTTTCTAAACTTTACACGTAGATGAAAGTGATTTAGGAACATAAAAAGTGAAGATGAAGAGATGACAGCAGTAGAAATGTCCCTCATTTCCCTGGGGCGCAATCTGGAATGTTTTAAAGAAATGTCTGAAATCATTTTAGAGCAAGAAGTGAAGCGTTCCTTACTGGCCATGTTTTCTACAGCAACACATCTATGAAAAAGCAAGACTCACCTACAGTACTAAAGAAAAAAAAAACAAAATTCAAAGCTTATGTACCAAAATTTTTATCTCAGATAAATGGGTATAAATGTTCATGCATTGTGACCAAGATCACTATTTTGTTCCATTACAGCTATAAATCACCACAACCATCTGTAAAGAACAATTTCAAAGAAATCTAAGAAAAGTATTGCTCAGAGTGGCAAGTGCTGAATGTCCTTTGATCAGGTTGCACAAGTGAGGTAGAGGATGGAGAGTATTTGCCACAGAAACAAGACAAAAGTAATTTACATCCATTTTTTCAAAAGCTCTTATGAAACCAACTGCCTTGATCCAAGTTGAACAGGAAACAGTTCTGATACGTCACACTCTATAATAAGATGGAGTTTCTGTATTTAACATGACTCAAGGCAATTGTTTCTCTTACAGCTTATGGGATGACTGCACTGTTGTCTATTATGAGCTGCAGTGAAAAGGAGGCAATAATCAATTCTTATTTTGTCCTGTTATCTGTAAATATTTCATTCAAGACTACCTTTTCCTTTCAAAAATGGATTCGCTCCAGTATTTGCTCTTTCTCCATTCCAACACAGTCATGCTATTGCCTTATGTTCCCTCAGCCTCTTCTAGCTCCACTCCACACATATCTCCACTTTATAGTCCACTGAAAAACAATTTGCAAGGTATTTTTGCCTTTCTTCTGTCTTCAGAATTAGCAACAGAACACAGCAGAGGAGCAGATTCTAACCATCTAGCTGAAAATCTCTGAGGAAATCTATAGCAGAATTATGGAAAGGAATAAGATTTTCCAAACTACAGCTGTAGTCTCAAAGATACTCTTCCTCCCTCTTCTAAATACAATGTTATTATTAGAAAATGTTCAAAAGAAATAGAAAACAAGTAATTAGTTGCACTTTTTGCCTTTGAAACATCTTCCTTTCAACTACACATTGTACATGTGCTAGAGCAAGAGCACATACACAGTCAAATGAATTCAGAATGCCTCCCCCAATACAGCTGCTGTATTGAACTAAACAACCTATGTGGTGATGGTGTCAAAATACTACCTTACATACATACACACCCCTTCCTGGCATTACAGTGTCTAAACCAAACACCACAAAGCCAGCTCTTTTAACACTGCCCGAGATGTTCTTGCCACTGCTAGATCTTCTTTGGCAGCAAAATCTTGGCTGAGATACAGCTCAGAAACACTGTACAATTCATTCTGCTGCCATCTATCTCACAAAAGAAAGCAGAAGAACTTAGTGAGTCATGTTAACAGACATAAGCACACAGAAGTGATTGCTATTACTGGTGGGAAACATTAACTTTGTGAGTCAGTTTCACATATTTCATCTACTTTCTTGTGAAAAGCACGATCTACTTTGGCAGGCATACAATGTGATTTATTTGGATTCCTAAGTAGCGATATTTACAGATTAATTAAAGTGCTCAGAGACATCTTTCATGTCTAGAAAAAAAGTCCCCCCTTCTGCTCTACAGATATACTCTTTTAATATGCCAGTGGAATGTACTTTCACAAATACTGTCAGTTCATTTAGTACTTATGGTCTGCAGGTTTCCAGTACTAAGAAAAAACCACTGATACTCCTCGACAAAGCCTATGTGATCACTGATGCTCAGAAGGGCTGGCCAATTATGCCCTTGTTTGCAGCTGCTAAAATACATTATATAAAAAAGAAAAAAGGTACTCTGCATTTCTTTCTAGCATTAATCTTTTATGTAAGCAAGAGCAAAAGGGATGGAACATACTTATATGTCAGATGGAAGATCTGAGACCGAAAAAAGTGGGCTACCTCCTGAATAGTGACATAGCACACATGCAATTCTCTTTGGGTTCTTTTTACATGTTCAGCAGAAGAAAAATATTTGCTTACCTTAGCTTACCATTATGGCATGACCCTCCCAACTTTTCACTCAATCACAATTAGAACTTAGCCCCCAGTAGTTAACTTTTTTATCCAATTATCGATAAAGTTTTTATAAATCCCTTCCAAAGGAAGTCCTGTACCAGGACTTGTAATTTAATGCTGTAGCAAGACAGAGGTGCAGGGACAATGCTCAGAGAGGAGAAACCTCATAATCTAATAGCACTGAAGCAGGTATTGTTCAAAAAGAAATTACGTGGGAAACACAAAAAAGAAAGAATAAAAGAAAAAAAAGTAAGACTGAGAATATTTCACACCCCATTTGAAATTACTCAGCTTTTAGTATGAAAACTAAACCAGGATATATTTAGTTCCCATTACATAAAAAAGAAAACCTATCCTCATCTGTAGCTTGAAGAGCTTGAATTCAGTAGCTGCATTCCTTTACTATTACAACAGGATTCATTAGAGTCCTATGAAGAAAAACAAGTCCAAGTGCCAAGAAAAACTAACCACAAGCCCTCCATTTTTAATTACATTAACAAATTGCTATTAATCTCCATAGAAATGCCTAATTAACTCCACAAGAAACAAACCAACCAAAAAGGCCACATTCATTTTAAGACTAGATGGGCCTACAGTTTTAAATAACGACACAGAAATCTTGCAGATTGCAGTCACCTCTTCAGATCAGTCTCAAGTCATATTACTCAAGCCATAAAATGGTATGGCAGGCTTATATAGCTCATATCTGCCAGTCCAAGTACACCAGTGCTCACACAACCACTGCCTTTGGCAGATTCCTGGATACAGCACTGAGTTATATGGAAAACAGTCTTACCATTCTTCTAAGTCAAAATTAAGGCTTATTCTAAGAAGACCATGGGAATGAGGCTTTTTGTATTAATGCATCTTTTTCATCAGTGAATTTGAAGCCTGCTGTGTAAGGTACTATTACCTACAAATCAGTGACAGCAGTTCTCTTCCTAAAACATGTTATTTCCATTAATAATCCCGTAGGCAAGTCCTTTGCTAAATCAAGATTCCCACACTGTACAGAAACTTACAGCAATGGCAATAAATATACCTTACTATACTAGTTGAAGTTAAAGGCCTGTTTCTGCAAATTCTTATCCATATGAATTAAATTGCCAATTAAAGGCAATTGGGCATTATAGCAAGGACTGGCAATCTGTAGTATTGTAGTCTCAGATAACCATGATTAATGAGTGTTTAAACAAGATCCTTCAAAAAAAGTAAGAAATTATAGCTTGCCTTGGACAAATGTGGTAGGGGAAAAAAAAACAGCAATTATCTTTAGGCAGCTAAGAATGTTAGACAAAACAAAAGTGAGAAAAAAATCCAAAATTCTTAGACTATCATTTAGTGATATGTTTTTGGCAGAGCATAGAAAAAGAAATAGATCTTTTCTAGCCCATACATAACAACGTGCAATTAGCTTTCACAAGTTAAGGAACTGGACAACTTTAGCCACTTCTTGTTGTCTTTTAGCACTGTCTGGGCATTTTATAATCTCACTCACACAGGTAGTCACTTACCACATTTAAGCTGAAGCTCCCCTAAGCACCCATAAGCGTCCATGAGTTTTTCATATTGTCCTTTAATTGCATCCTTTTCTTCTGGAGCTGAGAAACAAAAGAAAAAGCAGCAAATCTTAGTTTTCCAGTCTTTATAAAATTTTTAAAGTCTGCTATTGCTAACACTAATCCTTCCCAATTATTTTGCTCAGTAAACAAAACTACAGTAAAAAAACAAAGGGTTAAAATGTTGCAAAAATACAGTGATTAAAAAGTGATGGGACAGAAAGGCATAGCCTCATCACATACCACCCTAAAAGAAAGAAGGGCACTGAATTCCTTTCCAAACAATGAGTACAAGTGCCACATCAGTTTCAGAATAAGTAAAGGATATGCAGGCACATGTAAATTTTACACTGTTCTAAAATAAGACTAAAAATAGTAATTTGTCCGGCCATAAGCTAAAATATAATGTATCTTTTCTTGATGTCAAAAAAAGAGATGGTTTCTGCTTCCAGACTCACAGTCTAATTTCAGACAGAACTGCATTTTTTTTATGCTGACAACATAATTCGATGTAGATGCAACATGAGATGTTGATTTCAAGAGAAACATACTTTAGTGAAGTAAGAATTAACTGACAAAGGGTCAGATGTTGATATTAGATTTGGGCATTTCTGCAACAACTAACTTCAGTGGGTACAAACTGAATATTCAGATATTAAGCCAGAATATAGAACAAACTTGTCACTGGCTACTTTAAAGTAAAACTAAAGTACTTCCTAAATGAGTAGGTCTGCATTTTGTATATATTTCCCAATGAGGAGTAAGGTTTGCCTCGTGAATGAGGAAAACAGACTGTGCCCCTCAAATGTTGATTTTCTTCTCAAACAACAGATAAAGAACAACACTGTATTTTTGGAGGCTAACTAACACTTCACAATCTTATGTTCTTAATAAACTTCAGCAGTTTAAAAAAAAAACCCCAAAACTCAAACCTCCTGGCATACCAAGGACAAACTGAACTGCCTGCAGTGGATGACAGAACAGAAAAGAAAGAAACAGACTTCTCTTTATAAACCTCAAGAGGCAAGTAGCTCAGGGAGAAAAATGGAAAACAAATAAACATCCTGTATATTGCTGACATTTTGAAGTGAAAGGAAGGACAGTTCCACTCGCAAAATTCCTTAGCAGGGGCAACCCCCAAAGGAAATCAGAACTCATTTGTCTCAATTTTTGCACCCATGGAAAATACTGAAGACTTGCCAATTTTTTTCTTAATTTTATTTTTACTATCAGACTTTCACAACTTACCTATTCTTCTTTCTTAGAAATACAGAGTGAATCAGAAGCTAGTAAAATGTTGACACCACACATACCAGTGAAACAAAATGTAAGCAACAGAAAAAGGATAAAGGGATTTATCTTGTGTAACATAAACCCCTGGGTGATAACAATTTAAATATTCAGTAACAGCATCTCTTAAGTGGTGAGAGTCTGTAAGCTTAGTTCTCTGGCACTTTTAAGAAAAATTCAGTGAAAATAGTTTAGGTAGACCATAAAAATGTTTCATTTTTAAAAAAAAAAGACTCTTTGTCAAGCCTTCCTTATGCATTTAA
>WUAM01000071.1:22303166-22332207 GCA_024336885.1 Actenoides hombroni
TTTGTATGGCGTCTGCACCAAGTAGAAAAGAGCAGCAACAACATACTGACTTTTTTCTTAAATCTGTTTTCTGCCTTAAAAGTTTATCTATGTTCCATTTAAAATAGAAAGGAAAAACCATAAGCAAATCTCCAAATATTCCACTTTTTAGAAAGAAATAGAGAATGACAGAAACAGCAAGAAATTCAGATCTCAGACTGATGCAGGAGCTCACAAACTTGCAGGCTAGGCACAACCTGAAAGCATTTAAAAGACACCTTGAAAGCACAGTGATACTCTTCAAAACAGAATTACAGGTTGGAAAGCTGGCTGTAAAAGTATCTGGTAAGAACATGATCCAGAAGAATGGAATTTATTTCAGCGTGGAAATAAGCAACACACAGCTCGTGCCACTAACAGGAGGAAGCACCTGACACTGGCACATACAGAAGCCACTGAAGCTTCCCAGGACAAGCCAGCAGCAGCACACGCACATCCGCTCCTGGCATGGGACTTTCCCAAACACGCAGATGAAAAGCTGCATTTTGCCAGCAGTGGTACAGAAATAGCCCACCATTCTGGGCAGGCCATTTGGTAGAACATTTGCCTGCAGAGCAGCATCATCCAAGGCATCAGTACCAGCAGAGCTGCCTGGGAGGGAGGGAGCAGGCTCCAAACACAAAGCTCCGAGAGGACTCTGGATTGCACTGCCGCTTTTTTTGGCTGGTGAACAACTTGCCAGTAACTTCCACCATATGGTAGATTTGATTATTTATCCTAGGGTTCACAGTTCTCCCTGAAGCAATTTAGACTCAGAAACCAAAAAAAAGCAACAGAGTGATCTTGATTGAAATCTCAAACAACTGTCACCGAAACCTGGTCTGAAACATCTCCTAGAGCATTCACAAACAGTGCTAGGACAGAAAGAGCCAGAATAAGAAAGAAAGTGACTAGTCAGACAACAAAACTAACTGCTGTGCTACTGCCTTGGCTGAATGAAGTAAACAGTTAAAGGGAAAAATTACTATGAAACTCTAAAGGATTGTTGTTGAACAGGGAAAATACAAACCATATCTGATGCTTCAGCAATATGGAAAATACTGGTTTAGCAACACCAATTGACAGCTAGATGTATCCAAAGACGTAGCGCTTTTCTAGTCAGTAACATGAAAGTTATTTTTGTGGTTCTCTGTTAAATGTTCCCAAGTCAGGGGTTTTTAATCTGTAATGGTTCTGAAATGCAGAGGCAGTGAGAGCAGTCTGCTTGAAAACCTAGGATGAAGACTGGGTGTTTAACTGTGCTCTGCTCACATGTAAAATCCTTCCTTTTTCAAGCCAGATAGCTTGAGATACATACATACATACATACCTATACAGTTAATGCACAATGCTATTACAAAAGTCAATAAAACTCACGAAAAAGCTTTCTACTCAGGGAACAAGTCCAGTTTACAAATACATAGTGCATTTGTTTACTACTTGAAAATAGCTATAGGTACTAATACGTACACATAGTAATTACCAAACTCTGCTAAAGCTTTCCATTAATATTTTTAGCAATCTTTCCTTCCACTAAGTATATAATTGAGTATCCATCCCCCTGCAATAATTACCGCAACCGTGTTGCGTTCGTAACAGCTTTCCTGCACACTGCATACCTCAAGCACTTTTCTTAATATCAATCATGTAAAAGCTCCTGATGTAAATTATATATAAGGTTGGGACATTAGCTCCAAACTGTAACCCTTGCAAAACAAGAGGCACATGATAATTCAGTGAAACTAAGCTACAGCAAGTATCTTTTTCCATGCATAAAATATTTCGGAACCAAAGAAAAACACCATGAAAAAACTTCTAAGTATATATACCACATGGCCTATGCAAGTGTGATTTCCTGCTTGGAAAACCTGCAAATTCGATTTAACAGCTTAACGTGAACTGGCCAGACGCATGCAGTTTCCTTTTATTCAACCCTTGTTTAGGGCTGATCCCACAAACTTCAGCAGGAACCGACGCAGCTCTCAAACACACATTGGCCAGAAAGGTCAGTGAGCGGAGGGAGAGGGCAGAAAGGTACCGTAGTTCCAAGTCCAACAGTCAAGAGCTCTTGAAGAAAAATGTCTGGGACCAGGTTACAGATTCTGTCTCTCCCTTCTTTCTTCAGTCTGATTCTGGAAATATTTAGACACTCGCTTAGCTGCGGGTACTGCTATACATGTATATTCTGAAGCAATTCTAAGTCCTTTTAAAAACATAAGTTTGATGGGGTCTCAGTACTTGTTTCTTTTATTTCTGTTATGTAGCATTTTAGGGAAAGAGGTGTGAATTTTCCCCAGAAAAAGAAAATCTCTATAATCAAACAGAAATATACAAATCATACACACACAAAAAAAGAATCCAGAACATAAGAAAAGAAATCATATATGCCACTATCAGCATCTTACCTAAAGTTATGTCCACTATCTGGTTATTATATGACTTTAGATAACTAACTTGTCTCCAAATGCTGTTTTCTGTCATCCTCAGAGAGACCTAAAGCATTTGGTTGTATTTTCATTATCTTTCATCACTAACTCTTCCTGCTCACATTCAATCCAAGCTACACAGGCATTATGCCAGTCAAGCTGTGTTCTGAAATACTGCATAGGTCAAGCAATAGAGTTGGGAAGTGGTCTGTGGTCAGAGTTACAGTTAAGAGAGTCTGGAAATTCAAAACATTACACAATTTTCTAGAAAGTGGTATTTCTAGTTGAAAACACAACAAACACATCAAGAAAGTGGCATTTTGGAGATACCAGTTCTCTGGCTTCCTGTATTAGATTGAAAACATTCTGTTTCTAGGGAGGAATTATGTTTTCATTGTTGCATGTGTATGTATGAGTATTTTCATTCATAACCAAAGAAGAATGGACTCACAAAACCACCAGGTTTCTCCTGGCCAGTGCTGTGGTCTGCATACAGTCAAGAATAAAGATAAAAGAGAAGTACCTAAGTTATTTCTCTAGATGTAGTTCCTGTCATACATTGCATACACTAACAAAGAAACTTACTGTCACTGCAGACATAAACCACCAAACAGACATAAACCACCAAAGTTCACAAACACTAACAGTTTCCTAGCATAGATAATGAGTCTTGTAACCTACACTCTAAATACATATCAGTACACCATGCCTCTTACATATATTCAATTTCCATTTCAACAACAGCAAAGTAACACACGCTCGTTCCTATAGCCTGTAGTGAATTGCAGCCTGAGAAACCCTAGTTTGCACATGCTCATTGCCATTGTAGCCAAAGAAAGTAAGGCTTCTGCTTCATAAACTACTTCCACTACAAGTTTTGTAGTGATCCACAAATGGGAAAAGATTGATGACCCCTAAACTACAGAAAACTTAATAAAATCTATAATTTGCTTATCTGATTAATTTTTTTAATTTAAACAAGAAGTATTAGGAATACAGATAGAATAGGGAGATGAGCTATATATATAAATATCCTGTCATAATAGTAAAAATGTCATGTTGCAAGGCTCATTGTTTTGGATAGCCTATAGTGCTTAGAAATATGTTCACAATACATTTACAGAAGTATTGCTGTTTGATTTCCATACCCCACTCAGTGTCATACTTACCCACTTAAATACAAAACTAAAGCTAATTGTAAACAGTGAATGTACGTACAGCACAGAAACTGCGTTCTGTACAAAGAAAAAAAAAGATATGCCAGTAAATAATTGCTGCCTTCTGGTTTTGCATCCCTCCCCCTGCAAGGCTATACCATGATTTCACGCAGCGACATCGGAGAACGACATGCATACCTGCAACTGAAGCTGCAGAGGAGACAGCTGCTCTGCAGAGCATGCACACCCCTTAATTCTACATATATATTTGTCTCTAGTAAAGGCTTACTTCCCACATATGTGGGTGAAAGCCATATTTGCAAAAACATGGGGTGTATCAGCTTTGAATTTCAGTATTTTCAAAAGACTGTGGTCATTTAGGATCCACTGTAGTGGGTGTTGCAACATCCTTTAACAAAAGCAAATGCAGAATCAAAGTGTTTACAAAAAAAAAAAAAAGAAAAGAAAAAAAATTATGTGCATTCTTTGGCTCTGCCCTCGCAAAAACATATTTTCATGTTGAATTTCAATAGCAGAGCACTCCTGTGGACATGATTTCACTGAGATTACTTGCTATAATAAAGTAAAATAACTACATTTTCAGCACTATAGCCTTAGTTCAATTCAGCGACTGCTTTGACAGCAGCTCAGAACGGCCTTGTGCAGTTCACTTCATCTATAAAGCATTAAAAACTAGTATGTTAAAAGTAGGAACAGCATTTGTATTTACTTCCTCTTGTATAAGCAAAAACTTCTAAATCAATTACAACTTCTTTCACCCTTCATGACTCTAACTTTCTTCCATAGAATCTAATTATCGATGTTCTAGTTCAGAGAATTCCTGGAAGAAGTGTTTCAGGCTGTCACCCATCCTTCTGGAGATGACTGACGCTTCAGGGTTGCCAGTGGCAAAATAAGCCTCTTGTAAAATGTGTTGAGAAATTCAAAACAGTGAGTTCTATCCTCCACCCTAAAGTGACATCATGAGAAGAGGAAGAAAAACTCTCATCTTCAAAAACACTATTTAATTTATGATAGAACAGAAAACTGTTTTATTGATAGTACATCACTACACAATTAAGTTATGGGGCTTGGGGTTATGTAGCTAGGTTTCCTTATGGAATTTTAGATTCCTTGATTTTTCCAGGTTTCTGTTGCAGACCAGATGTTCTCACTTTATAAATTTCTGATATCTCAGACAATTAGAGATCTCCATAATACTTTAGCACTACTGATATCTATTGTGGAAATATTATTCAAATCAGAAGCATAAAGTCTTTATATGCAAAAAAGAAATTCTGAAATATAACCAATTTATAATTAAAATTGACATCATAATCTTTATAACATACTGAGAGTGGAAAAAGTATGAAGTCATCCATTTACAAGACAGTATCAAATTTTTGGTTTACATATTTGAAAGGGTTTATTTTAATGATGAGTTTGACAGAGGTGTATGGCCTGTTACCGATTCTAACTCCCTTCTGCCACTTCAACTAGGTTAAATTCAACATTTAGGTTTCTTCTAGCACAAGTGTTATAGAAGCAAATGACCTTTCAAAAAAGTGCATATGTCAGTGCCTGTTCAAGGGCAGAGACAAGTGGTATTGATGGAAAAAGAATAATCATAGAATGGGTAGGGATTGGAAGGGACCTCTGGAGATCATCGAGTCCAACCCCCCTGCCAAAGTAGAAACACCTAGGGCATGCCACACAGGAACAGATCCAGGTGTGTCTTGAAAATCTCTACAGGAGGAGACTCCAATAATGACCAAAATTTGTTCTCAGGACTTCATTGTCCATCCATGATGATTACTCTCTGCAATTCTATTGATATGAGTCTGCTGTTACAAAACTGCATGAACTGTTGTACAACTTAAGCACTCCAGGTATATGTATCTGCTCTTATTTAGTGTGGAAGTTTGCATAGGGCACAGCTGCATAATTCTTCCTCACCACAGGTATGCAATTTTTTTAGAACTTTATTTTAGAATCGGAAAATTAGACAGAGAAGCCAAAATTAACACAGTCCTAGGGCTAGTATATCTGAAACCACACACATATGAAGTTTATGTTAACCTTCCACTGAAGTGTTCTGTGGGTAATAGTGATCTCAGAGGCCAGTCAAACAGAACAGAATTAACGTTTCTGTTACCACCCTGGCTATGGAGCATCCTCTTCACAGTAGTTGTAAATTTACCATCACAATACCTACTGACCACTGATTTTCCCTCCTTTTCTGGTCCTTTGCCCCATGAACAGAAGAAACAAACTAAACAGGCTCAACTAGATAAACGAGCTTTTCCTACAATACAGGAACCAACCCAGGCAGGAAAAGAGAAACCAAATAAAAAAACCTGACAACCTTATTAACAAGGAGTGGTCTGGATGCCAACTCATGCATGATTACAGTTATCTCAAGAGGTGACACCAGACTTCCAAAAAGGCATGGCAAACAGGCTCTTGCACTAGCCACTATACATATCGTTACTTCAACGCTCTTCTAACACGTTTTGAAAGAAACTAGATAAATTCTCTCATCTTTTTTAGCTGTAGCAATTCAAATGGAGAATAGCAACACTGGGGGAGAAAAATCTATTGTAAATTGATGATTCCCTTAACTAGTAAAAATGCAACTAATCTTTCCAAGTGCTGGTCATGCATATGGCTTGGGATTGTTAGGTGAATACCCATCTCTCAATTTTATCCATGCTTTGGCTTTAGGCAGTCGAGGGACTTTAGATTTGTATCACAATAATGAAATACAGGCCAAACCCAACTGTTACCAATGAAGAGCTTTAACATAACAGGTTTTTAAATCGGGGAAAGTGAGTAAAATGCTGTTCAATACTACCAGACTTTTCACTTTGTTCACCGACAACTGACATAATAAAAAAAACTAGAAAAAAGTAGCCCTTTAACGTCCACTACGAATTACCAATGAATTTAACAAGAAACTGAACCCCCAAAGTATCACAACATATAAAACAAAAGCTATAGTGTGACACTAGCAGATTTTTTTTCACGACAGGTGATTTTTTTTCCACTACCAGGTGACACCTGAAGAACTTTTTGGCTTTCTTCATTCATAAAATCCCCAATGCCTCAAAATTAGGCCTTTGAGTCTGGATGTCATGCCATCATATATGTTTGAAGATCCAGCTCAGCGTGCTGAGCTGACATTGTGACTGACATTGTACAAACTACAACGTACATACAGTTCTTACTGTGAAGAGCTCACAACTTAAGTCTTCCCTTTTCCTTTGAGCTGCTTGAATACGGACTCCTGCAACAGTGCAAACAGCAGAATGACTGCAGGAACAGGCAAGTATTACACACAAAACAACTTAAGAACGCAGCACAAGCACGTGTTCCCCTGCATTATTTTGTGCACCTTACATTCTCAGTCACCTCATTTTTCTGCGTCTGCCTAACGTTAGCATTACATTAACGCGTGGGTGGCAAGTATCAAAACACTGAGCACGTTTACAACATCCACTGCCTCAGGTGAGACTCGAGCTCCTCCACTACGAGCCAGACACTCAAGTAACCATATATAGTGCAAACCACAAGGGCAGATGTGGCACCACAGCGAGAAGCCGGGTTTTCTTTATGGGACATGAATTCCAATCAGTCATCCAAGACGATGTCTGCTCTGAACTGAGTATCTCGTTAGCACCTAATGTAGCTGAACAGAACTTTTTTCAAGAGACAGTGGGCCCTAACCCTTTAGCTGGACCCTCCTCCGCAGTCAGTAAGTACAAGGCTGCTGAATGCATGTCCCGTGCAGTAAAGGTGTCCTGTGCCGAGACACCACAGCCACCAGGCAGGCAGGTGGCCTCTCCTGTTTCTTCCACCCCGGCTGCTGGTGAGGAGGCTAATGGCATCCAGAGCAGAGAAAGAGCCGGTCGGCCATGGATCAGGCCTGGGGTCGCACAGAGAGGAGATGCTGGGTAACCCGCCATGCCCTGCACGACAGGGGACCGGGGTAACCCCCAAACGGCAGCCCGTGGGCAGGCCTGGAGGGCTATGCTGGAGGTCGGAGTTTAAGGTGAAGCCAGCGAGTTTCCTCCGGTCAGTGTCCCCCTGGGCCCAGGTCTGCGCTCTCCCCTTCATGCCACGGGGTAAGAGCCCCGAACCTCCTCGGCGTCGGCCGCTGCCGCCTCGCCCCGGCACTCATTCGGAGGCACCACACGAGTCCCGCAGGCGCCACGGCGGCACCAGGCGCGTACTCACAGCCACGCCACCTCCCCACGCCACAGCTTCCCCCGCAAGCACGGCGCGGGAAGCCGCCCGGCCCGGCCCGGCCCGGCCCAGCCCGGCCCAGCCCGGCCCGGGGCACTTACTGAGCGCCGCCACGGTGCCGGCCTCCAGCAACAGGCAGTCCTGGCGGTTGCGCGCCTCCAGCAGGGCGCTCGGCCCCGACTCCTGCTTCCAGAGCAGCCGCAGCCCTTTGCTCAGAGCCATGGGAGCCGCTGGTGGCAGGGAGGAAAGCGCGGGGGGTGCCGGCGGAGCGGGGAGGAGCCCCCCAGCGCGGGTGGCGAAGGAGCCTCCGTCTCCTCGAGCGCACGGAGCGCGGCCCTCGGGGGGCGCCGCCAGCAGCCCCGCGCCCCCGCGGGAGCTCCTCTGAGCGCGGGGTCCCCGACCCTGGCAGCCGGCTGCTCCCCCGCGCCGAGGACGTCCCGGGAACCGGTCACCTCAGCGGGCCTCCAAGTGCCTGCGAGGGGGCGCCCAGCGGTGAACAGAGCGGAGAGTTTACGGCCGCCAGCGCTTCTCCGCGGCCCCGCGGCACGGCTGCTGCTGCCTCCTCCTCGGGGAGTCCCCGGCTGTGGCCAGCGGGGCGGGAGCGACCTTCCGTTTTCCTCCCCGCCTTTCTCTTCCCACCCACGGTTCCCTGTAAACTTTCCAGTTAACTTTGTCCCTCAGGCTCCCCGGCTGCGGCTCCTCCTCCTTCGGGACAGGTACAAGCCGCCGGCAGGGCGCTGCCACCCGCCCTGCCCGTGGGGGAGGGGACGAGCGGCAGCCGCCGAGGCGCTGTGGGCCCCGGCCCGGCCCGGCCCGACCCGACCCGGCCCCCCTCCTCAACCCCTCGGCGGCGCGTCCGGGCTGAGGCGAGGAGAGCCGGGATGGAGAGGCCGAAATAGCTTCCTCCGCCCGCCTGGCAGGCGGAGGCTGCCGCCCGGTTTCGCCACGAGAGAGGCTGCGCTCCCTGCGCGGAGCTGGCGAGTGGCTGAGCGGCCGAGCTGCCCCCACCGTCCCGGCCGGCGCTGAGGCGATCCCCGCCTATGGCGTCGGGTAGCGCTGCCCTCGGCCGCCCGGAGTGCTCCGGCTGTGCCTAGAAAGAGCCGTCTGGCGGGTTCCGTACAGAGCGCTTCGGGTGAAAGGCACAGTGCACGGTTTAGGTTGACTTGTAATTAAAAAGCAGCGTTCCTTCATGTAAAAGTCTGGTCGTCTGTTTTCCTCTGATACTGCTGGGTTCCCATTACAATTCCCTGTTGAGACTGTACAGGACAAAGCGCTAGTTTTCTCCCGCGTTCAGCCATAAGGAATGGCTTGAGGAGGTAGGCACAGGTACAGGTACACAAATGCATTCAGTGGAGAGAAAAATTGCTGTAATTTATAGCAGAAAGTGTAGTCCTATTTATACACGTGCAAATCAAGCATAGTTCTAATTTGTTAATAGGGCAAAATCATACTTTACACTTATTTGTAGAGAAAAAATTTATAATTAAAAATACTCCAAGTACCATCTGTTATTACTGCCTCACATTAATGTTGAGGACACCAGTCATGGCTGTTCTGTGGAAGGTGGAATATTGCAGTCCGGGCACCCACTGAACTTGACAGAAACAAACTGAAGAGCAGGGACTGTCTTCCTGTCATGCACCTTTATCTTATTTACTTTATAATTAGTACTAATTTGAAAAGGAAATTAATTTTAGGTATGTTTATGGTGAAAGCATTTTAAAAGGATCTGATAGGGAAAGTGAAGTATACTCTTCAGTATTTTTTCATTTCATCTTCCTCTCTCGGTGGATCTTTCCTTTCCTGTAATTTTCTGCCTTGATAATGTCATCATATTTTTTTTTTTTTGCCCCTCTTCACACTCCCATCTTTGGTTCTTTATCACTCTTTCTACCTCTCAGCAGGTATTTTGCATTGCTTTCTGAAAATTCCCTCAGCTAAATAGTGGCAGATGATCTCCTACTACCTGTGCTGCCATCAGCTGAGAGCAGCAACAGGTCGCTGGGCTATCTCCACCATTCGGCATGCACAGAACAGTGGGAATATTTTGGGGAGTGCAACAGTAGTGCTGCTTTTCTTTCCTTTTCTCCTTCCAGCTCCTTTTTCAGCTCATGTCTTTGAAGGAGGGGAGGGAGACCCTCTCTCTCCCTATCAGAAGAGGAGGAATCCTTAATATCTCATGTTTGCTGACTGCAGAACTATGTGAAATGCAGTTCAAGCAAAACTGCGGCACTGATATGTTAGGGGGCCAGCCTCTGTGGTAGGAGGATAAAGCCTTCAGCTACTAAATAAAGTTTAGTTCCTGTTAACTCACCTGTGGCATAAATTGTGTTGAAGATAATGTCTGCCCTGTGTTTATACAGATATTTAAGAATAGTTCTTTTGCTACCATGAGAAATTCAACTGTTAGCTGTAGAAATCACCTCAGTGTAACTTCTGAACACTTCTATCTTCTCCCAAGTCATTATTCAGATTGGTTCACATTTCCAACCCCCTCTCCAGACCTTTGTTTACCTCTGAAGCATTCTATGCTTTATAATCACCCCTGCTCCCAGGTCTCTTTAGTAATGGATGTTTACAGGGTCTGAATAACTGCCTTTTTGAAGAAGAGTCCTGCATGCTGGTATTAGCAGGTGGCCTTGTATGTTTGTCTGGAGACACATCAGAAGAGGAACAACAGGGGTGTTAGAAAACAGAGTCTAGCAGAGCTAGGATGTATTTGGCTTAGCTGTCTGCTAGCTATCTGGAAAAACTGTGTGAACCCCATGCCCTCAACTTTGGGGCATAGAGTAGGTGAATGTCCCTGTAGTATTATGTCATTATGTGCTATTGAGTCATCTTTGCAATCTGGGACTCTTGTACAAAAAGCTTTGGTGATACACAGTAGAAACAAACAATAAATATCTCCATGTCCCTGATATTATGCTACTGGAAGCAATGCTGACTTTTTTAAAGCTCTGAGACTAAATATAAAACATTACTTGTGATGGTATTTCCTGGAGATTTCTGGCCACTTGAGCACAGCCTCAGTGGTCACAGATTCCTCAGGATATGTGTATGCTCACAAGGTCATTGAAAAAGGTTTGGGTTTTGCCTTTTATGAGAAACTTCTGACTTCAGTAAGTAAAGAAGAAATAGGGGAAATACCTCAGCACAACTTTTCCTGCACATGACATTCAAAACAACTAGCAATTGCTGCTAATGTGCAAAACCTTCTATTGTTTTCACTTTTTTTTTTTTTTTAGTTAATATTAGAATAACTTTTATTTAAAGCTGAGTAGGCCACAGAGAAGCATTTGCAACACTTGCAGGATAAAGAGCTCAAAATGTTGCTGTGAAAGTAGCTGTGGGCTTTTAAAGTCACCTCTTATATTCTCAGTGAAATTGAGGTAAAAGCTTTCTATTCTTGTTGGTTACACTTTCCTTGAGGGTGTAAAGAATGTTGTGTGCAAAAGACATCTGGTACTTTGTTACAAAGTATGATACACTTAGAGCTAGATCACTGTTTCTTAACAAAGTCAAGAGCATTTCCTTAAAAATAACTCTAAAGAGCGTGAGAAGCACAAGTGATAAATTTGTATGCTTTATTTGTGCGTTTAGAGCTTGACAAAGAACATTTGACCTTGCTATGAGTGTAACAGGAGCGATGCAGAGACATCTTCTGTATTTAAGCGAGTGACAAGATTTTCAACTTTCCACTCCTGTTTACAGCCTTTCCTAATGAGCTCCCTTTACTCCTTGCCCCTGGGGTCTGTTATCCTTATAGCAGGGAAGAGAAACTTTTAATACTAATATTTCTGTATTGGGATTACCCTTTAACCAATTATTTGGAGGAGAGGAGAGTGGATTAGTAAAGCTGACCTGAGCTTCCAGTTCAGCAGGCCACTAAAACACATGCCTAACTTTATCAGTAGCCTAAATCTCACAGCTCCTTGTTTGGGTGAGACTTCTCAAACAAATAAACAGTGCAGGTTCAACTGCTAAAGGTAGTTGGACTGGAAGCCAACTGGCTTCAGGTTCAGTCTGAGTCAGGGCCTACCTGGCTGCAGGCTATAGCTCCAGGTTGGCAGAAGACTGGGCTGCGAATTCCAGCTCTGAACATGTACCAGAAGTGGCTGAGAAACACTCTGGTGGAGTGCAAGCTGTTTTATAAATGATGCTAATGAAAACTTGTGTTTGAAATGTTGTTGGGAGGTCAATGGAAATTCTGACCTCTTCTTCCACTTATATTTTAACTGCATGTGCTAAATGAAAGTGATCTGTCTAGAGAGGCAGATTGACTGCATTCACAGATACTAGCCTTTTCTTATTAAGAGACTATTTTCAGTAACAGCAGCTGTCTTAAAGCTTAACTTTCTTCATCCCAAAACTATGTGCAGATGAGCAGCGTTAGTCAAATGGCATTTATTTAGGCAGTAATAGTGACTAGACGACCAGATAAAATTTTTATTCTTTCTTTCAGGCTGACATGCTTATGATTAATTGTAGGTATTCCTTTCTCATGTTCAAAGGATTACGAAGCCGCAGAGCTTTCCACTGCTTCTTGCCTAATTTTCTGGAACTCCTGATAGGAAAACCAAAATGCTTAGTAAAATAGAAACTTCAAATTTCAAGTGAACTGCTTAATATCTACACAGACAGAGATGCAGCATGTAAGTGGCAGTTTTTCTCAGTGAGCATATGTCTTTCCTTCTGACAAATTTTGCGCACCTCTGTTGAACAGTGAAAGCAGTTTCACGATTACCCCCTATCAAAGGCTATGGTTTTCATGAGGTGAAAGAGGTCTTCCTCTTCTTCAAGAGTCAGCTACGAAGAAAACTCCAGAAAGAGGTGAACCCAGATTGCCTGTTGTGGCACTTCTCTAGTATACAGTGGCTACCATTTTCACAGACAAGGTGCTGGAAGAGACTGCCTGGTGCAGTCAGGTCATTCCTAACTTGATTCTTAAATAAGAATGGAACTATTCTGTTGATGCCTAATGTTTGTAAGAAGGAAGAATAGACTTTTCCTGGCTGTTCAGAATCTGAGTTTCATTGGCTGTTGAGATGCTATAGCCAGTCAGACAGAAACAGATGAATACAAAGGTGGAAAATGCAAGAGTACAACAGAAAGCTGATTGTGATACAGAAGATGAACCTGAAAGCTAAATAATAAAACCAAATAAAAACCAGCCTTGTGTTTCTTAGACTAACCAAGTCACACAAAAATTGTAAAAGTTGAGGTGAAAATGCAGTCAGTCAAGTTACAGCAGGGCTTCATACAAATCTGGATAATTTTCATGGTGCAGCACACTTTATTTCTAGCTTCTGATCTCTCTTACTAGAATTGGCTTGTAAATTAATTCTTTTAACAAGAATCTTTAGTTATTTTGTCCTATTTGGTAATGCAGACTACACAACAACAACAACAACAAAAATGGAGCATACAGAGCAGAGGAGACCCATAATGAGGCATTTTAAAATGAGGGGTGGGAGGAGAGGGCAGGGAGAACAGTGTTTCCACGCCAGATACATAACTAATGAATGTTAATTTATTTAAAGCTTATTGAATTAGAGTATGCCCTCAGTGTGATCAGGCATTCAAGGGAGAGTATATTCTATGGAGTTTTATCATGTAAACATTATGGGGAGGTTGTTTCAATATTCAGAAGGATAACAGGGCATGCTAACGGGGTTTGTTTTCAGTGCTAGCTATTTACAGTTGTAGCATTTTCTAATAAGATTTTGTCAGTTAAATAAGTATGTGTTCTGTGTTCACAGAAATACATATATGAAAGAGATGGAGACTGATACTTCAAAGTAGTCTCACATTGCAATTCTGTTTTGTCTTGCATCACATATTCACACAAAGCTAAAGCAAAACTAAAGATTTTTTTTTGTGGACAGAAGTGAATGTTGGACACCACCTGTCCATTAAAAGTTTCAGACTTACTCAAGTATTTGAACAAAAAATGGAGTAAAGAGAGAGTGTTTTATTTGGAGAGCACTGCTTTAATACAATCAAATCTTTCAATCAATAGATTTTTTTGGGAGCTAAGTGGGTATCTTTAGAAACATGAATTTGTAACAAAAGCACAAGAAACCACTGCTTTTCAAAAGAGAAAAAAAAAAAGAAAACCAAAACTAACTTCAGAGAACACAATGGGCAAAAGTCTATTGCTATTCTTCGAATTTTACGTCATTGTGTGCAAATTAATATATTATCAGCATTTTACTTTTCCATACTTTTCTTCAGGTAGATCTCATGGCTCTTTAAAACTGCTTTAATCACCATGTGTGCAGCAGTGATCTGTGCCAGTAGTCTGGTGGAACACAACAGCTCTCTAGCAGCCAGTACCACCACCCTACAACTACTGAGAGAAGGAATTTTTTTATCTCTGTGATGAGTAGTCTAATTCCTCCCACAACTTTAATAGAATCCAGAACCCCAGTTCTCATATATAAGTTCCACAGGAAACACTCCCTAGGTATAAGATACAGGATTTATTTGCTGCATCTTTCTTAAATTACAGAATGCCTATCTACTGCCTTTGATGATGGACCACTGTATGCCAGATACTAACCCACATAGAAAAACCCTATGTATTCAATTGCCCTCTCAAAGCCACCCAAACTGTCTTGCATGCATAGATTTGCTCTTCTATTATCATATGTCAACATGTTTTCCATTTTAATTGTTCCTAGTTCAACATATGTGGTGCTTTCAAAATGAAGTGAGGCCTGTTTCTTTCATGTTGTTCTATAAACAGATGTTTTATGGTATTATGTCTTTTCATACTTTAGAAAGCCCTGTCCATTGTTTTTAGGATTTAGGAGGGGTTTCAGACCAAAGATTGTAATAACACATTCACATGATAGAAGAACACTTACCCGAATATTAATTTATCTGAAAGACTGAAGGTTTTGGGAGTTTTTATCTTTTTTTCTTTTTTTTTTTTAATTTTGAAACATCTTGTAAAAATTGGCATTGGGTGATGAATCTCAAGTGTTCCTCTCCTTCTCAGCAGCTTTACAACAAGATGATTTAGACCAAATAGTTTGAAAAGAGAGTGAATAGAAACTAGTTCCAATCAGAGTAACTAACTGGAGTTCTTCAGTACAACACAAGCCATGAACTGGAGAAAGGTAAAGGAAAACTAAACCAGTGAAATAGAGCAAATTGGCTAAGTCAAGTTATTTCACAGCCCCACAATTTATGGTGAATGTGGAGTGAATAACATATGTTTTTCTTGAAAGGAAAGCAGGACTGTAGAACAAGGTGTTAACTCTGTCAGTGCTGCTGTAAAGGGAGAGCTGATGAAATCCCACAGAGCGTGTGAATGAGGGGAACAGACCAGAAAAGAGCACTGAGGAAATACTATAGTTGGAAGATGTTTGAACAACCATTTTGTTATGTTACATGATTCTTAACGTGCCACTTAAATCCACAGCCTTTGTGTATGTACAGGTAAACTTAGGTAGGCTTTCATCCTGCTTGCTAGTCAGTATTTGGTTTTTGACAACTTCTTTATTTAGGTGTGCCATTCTGCTTCACTAAAAATGAGATTTTGCATTGCTTTTACAAATAGAATTACCTGTACTTCTAACACTCGTGCTGTGTCCACTATTAACATATAAACCTTTACGGAAGTTTGAGGTTGATTAAGAATGACACATTCCCACCCCAGGGTGCAGGTGGTTTAGACTTCACTGTGTCTGTATCTGTCATGCAATCCCTGCTGGTCTGGGGACTGGTCATGGCATGCATAGCACAGATGCCCCTATAGGCAAGTAGGCTGGTCTAGGGCTCACTGGCCCTGCTAATTGAAAGTTGTAGGAATTAGAGCTAAATTAATTTGCAGCCTATCATGAATTGTTTTTTTATTGATTGTTTTTTTTTCTCTCTCCAAGCTGGGGGGCGTCGGGGGTGAAGGTTTTAAAAATTAACAGGGTGGAAAGAGAGGTGAGAAACCATCTTTCCCTGTAATCTGCACACTGGTCCTAGGATATTTCCTTGCTTTTGGCATCAGCCACCATTACAGGTATCCCAGTAGTACCAGTGACCTGGACAGGCCCGTGTGTGTGGTAAGGGGTGAGCACAGAGTGTGGGCAGGCCAAAATAATCTCAGTAGTTTGGCAAAGCAGGCGGGTGGGATAGAAAGGCTGTGTGTGGGTGTGGCTGGAAAAGCTCAGCAAAGTTGTGGATTTGGGGGGAAGCCAGCTCCTGGGGTGTGAGAATTAAAGTGCCATGTAAAACAAACTTTAGAAGGGGGCAGGGGAGGCTGGAGGGTGACACTGATGTTCATGTCTTCCCCACTGCATCACAAGCCAAAAGTATCAGCCCTACTTCTGTCAAGCACCCAACTCACTATTGCTCATAGAATCACAGAATGATTTAGGTTGGAACAGACCCTTGGATCACCAAGTCTAACCATTAAACCTACTCTACAAAGTTCACCCCTAAACCATGTCCTTCAACACCACAGCTAAACAACCCTTAAACACATCCAGGGATGGTGACTCAACCACCTCCCTGGGCGGTCTATTCACCTCATGCAATGTCTGTTTGCTGCTGTTTTCATTACCTCCACTTCATTAGCTCTCTGGATTGCCTTCCCTGCTGCCCTCATTTCCCTTTCTCTTCTTTGTTCCTCCCTCTCCCTTACCCCTGCTTTGTTCTGTGATGCTTTTTGCCCAGCTGGTCTGCTGATGGTTAGTTTCTGTTATTAGTGATCCTTATGCATATGGAGAGTTACTGCTTGGCTATCCTTGCGATTGCTTCCCTTGTCTTTTAAAAAGACAGTGCAATGACAGTTTTCCTGTGCTCTTCTTACAGAGTAGATATCTTGAATAATACTCCCTGCATATTTTGGTAGGAGTTCAGATCTCTTTAGTCCTTCCAGAAATTTGAAATAGACTTTGTCTGGTTCTGGAGATTTATTACAAACTACATGGAAGAGCCAGAACTGGTGCAGATCTTTTCCACATGGAAACACTGATGCACAGAGTTTATAGCATGCCTGAATGAAAGCAGAGATGCTCTGTGTGCTTAAAAATGCCTCTTAGAAGACAGAATAGCTAAACTCAGTTTAATCCTAGAAGCTGCCACTCAGAAAGCTGTCCTGACACAGGAACAGAAGTCTTAGATAAGCCAGGATAAAACATATCACAGAGAAACCATTATAAAATTACTCCTTTTAAGCAACCTCCTGCCTTAAAGGACAGATGTTTGCATGTTAACTAGAGTTAGTAGCTTAATTTATTTTTTGTTTATGAACCTCTGCACTTGACCTGTTACCTCGTGCTGGCTATTGAATTTAACTCAGTGGTGGCTGGAGTCCCACAGGAGAAAACTGTACGCTATCTTGTGGTAGATTTCTAAGGCTGTTTACTCACTGTGCCAGAAGCCAGCTACATTCACAGCCTCCCTTATGTCTTCAGAGCTGCCAGTTGTCTGGCAAAACCTCTTTAGCAAGGCACAGAGCAGAACCAAGATGTTTTGCAAGATCTTAGTTGGTTCCACACAGGGCCAGCCAATGTGTCACTGCATCCTGGGGTTGAGGAGGAACTAGGCAGTGATGGCGTGGATCTGTCTTGTCTTTCTTTGTGCTGCAGAAGGGGGTAGCTCCAGACCTGTGTGAGGCACATACACCTGGAGCCAGCCAAGGTTCAGCAGTGGATATAAGCTGATTATTGCTCTCTGGCTTCACAGCACTAACAGCCCAGAGACCATGCACAGCTCTGCAGCGCTGTCTGCACAAGCTCCCTTGCTACCACCCAATACAATGTTTACTTGTTGGTTGATTGGGTTTTGGGTTTGTGGGGTGTTTTTTTTCCTATGACACACAAGAGCCTTCAGGAAGGGCTGTTTTATTTTACTATTAAAAATTACTTAATGCCACTAGTCATTTTATTAACTAACACTAGATAATTACAATATAAACCTAGGAGGTAACTCAGAGGGGAGCTGTGCAGGACAGACATTCAACCACAGCTTTTCTGAGCTCTTATCTTGTTCTAGAAGCAGACCTCCAGTCCTCTCTGGAACCATTACAGTCCCTGCAAGTTGTCCTTTTCTTATCTTGACTTTACACCACATTTGAATAGATCCCAACTCCTGCAACCATCTTTGAGACCTATTTTACAGTATAGCAACCTCCTCTTACTGATAGCAAATTTGATTTAAATTTTGGAACTTTGATAAACACATTATGGTTTTGTTTGCTTGGGGATTTGTTGTTGTTGCTTCGTTTCTGCCAAGCATAAAGACTGTTTTTAAAGGTGGCAGCTAGACTAGCACTAGTTCTTACCCCAGTGAAGTTTATTTATTGCCAAGTAAGCATAAACATGCTCAGACTAGGGAAGGAATGCTCTGTACCTACCTTCTTACCAAGGTTTTGTCTTGGGGGTAAAAAAAAACCCCAAAACACTTACAGCAAAAGTCCTTAATGTCAGTTTGGTAAGTGTGATTTGGAACCAGCCAGAAAAGTGTCACTACTTAAACAGGGAAGACAAATGAAGAGTTTCCTCACTTCTAAACTTGCAGACATAACGAATCCTGAATGGTGCAGGCCTGGTGAGTTCAATGAGAGGGTAACCTTCTGAGGCAATGTCAAGCTCAGCAACTCCATCCTAACAGCAAGCAGCCTGTTTTATGTTTTGCTGTTGTATTGCAACAGCTGCAATGTTTAAATTTTGAGTTGTCTTCCAGCTGTTGAGTTTTTAAACAAAATCTTTACTGAACTTAAAAATACTAATCAAGTAGTCAGGGACTAGTCAACAGTTGGAAATCTGTCCCTCACCTCTGTATGGCCCTCACTTTTCAGGCTCCTTTCTCTTTGGCAACCGCTTAACTTGGTAAATCATTACATTATTGGATGCACCAAACATAACAAGATCCTTTGTCTGGCTTGGAAAGAATTTCATTAAAGTGGTAAAATAAATATAAATAGAAGAACATTGGATAAACAGTGGCACTGTCTTGGTTTGGCCTTCTGAAAGTCTGTGTCTCCAGCATGTCATTGGACATTATAGTGGCAGATTTAAAAAATAAGGTGGGATTCTCACATAAATATTTTAAAGGGCTTTAAGAAAGCCAGTGGATATTTCACATTCCTAGTACAATTTTAAGTAGTATCATGATGGAATGAGATCCTAGCCAAAGCCCTCCCGACAGTCTTACAGAATGGCAAGAACAACATCCTCCTGTCCTAGCAGGAGACACAGGGTCTCAGACACCCAATAAAGTGAATACAGTGCAATTTTCGTTAGGAGTGTAATAAATATTTATAGCTCCAGAAAGGTATATATGAGCAGGCCATGCACAAGGATCACACTGCAGCAAGGAGATACTCTTCCCCAAAAATGTAAAGCAGAGAAGTAAGTGCAATGAATGGACGCATTTTCATCCTTTCTTTTAATGGCATTAAGAGATTAACTTCTATTTAGATTTTTAAAATGTGTGTTTTGTTGATCTGTTTTTAAAATTACAATATTGTGTCTAATTATTTTAATGATTATTGTTCTAAGATAATTCATAGTCTTAAAAAATGCTACCACTCCAGTATAACAAAGGCTACAGAGTACAACAGCTAGTACCTTAACTAACCTTACCTAGTCATCTTGATGTAATTACAGATCTGAAAGAAGCCCGATAAATATTTAGCTTCTGCATTGGGAGTACCATTACATCTAGCACCCAGTTTCATCCACAACACTCACTTTTTTTTAACAGGCTGATTTTCTTCAGCTACTAAAAATGGTCACAGATAAAAAGCTTGTCTCTTAATTTATCAACATCCCATTTTCAGTCCCTTTATCTGCTCCTTTGGTACAGAAAGGATGAGAGCATGCTTTTCACAGTCCCCATGCTGTAAACTCCAGTCTGCTGTCCCACTATTTTTGAGTCTGCTACAAGTGACCAAATTCATTAGTCATTGTTGCATCATATAACTAACTGCAGGTGGATGTGGGTGGATGCTATGACAAGCAATTTAATAGGTACTTCTTGCACACATCAGAAACTTTACCACTGCAAATTATCAGGAGGTCTGGAGTTAGGCATCAGCTGAAGGAGCCGGGAGTGGGGAGGAGAAAGAAGCTGGGTAAGGTTTGAGAATTGCAGTTTTGGTGAATTTCAGCATCAAATTCCTTCCTCAGAATTAGCAGTTGGGCTCCATTCTCAGCTCTCCTACCTTCTTGGCATATAATTAATTTGTCCCTCAGTTTCCCTATCAGTGAGATAGAAAAAGAATACTCACACATCCCAGTATAGGTTTTTGACACAAAAAGGTAAAAATCCTTGTCAATCCATGCATCCCCACACATTTCCTGTAAGGAAGCCTATAGAAAAAATAAAGTACATTCAGAGCAGGTTAATTTACTGAAACCAGTGACTGGAGAGTTCACCTGGTGCTTGCTTTCACATTGCTCCAGTCTTTCCTAGTTTGGTGCAGACATTGTTCATGGGCAGAAGTAGTCTGAAGAAACACAGTGAGACACTGAAACACCAGACTGCAGCATGCTCCCTTGCCCAGACACCCCCAGGCAGCTGTGTTTCAGTCCCAGGGCATTTGACCTGCTTTGGTTTAGGCAATGCACAGTGCTCTTCCTCTCCTAGGCTCAGTGACACATCTACAAATGCAGCTTTCCTGTCAGTCAAACCTTTATGTAAATGGAACTGCACAGTTCACTGACTCCACAATGTCAGCATCAGGGCCAACTTTCACTGATCCTTACAGCTTAAGCTCATCCTTTCTAAGTAGTCCATCACAGAGTTGTTTTCTTAAGAGACGTGTTACAGCTGAAAGTACATAAGGGTTCCAAAGCATAATTATTTCTGGCAGAAAACCAACAGCTAAAGAAAATTAACTACTGCCCTTTCTTTCATTGCTTCCAACCTTTGAGCAAATATTTTCAGGAAACCCTGAAAAGGAATTAAAAATCCTAAAGGAGACCTTTATTCCTCTCTCTCACACACACACACACACACACACACACTCCCCCTTTTCTCTCCAGGCTTTCTCTGCCTTTTCAAGCTCTGCAAGCAATGCTCTTCCACTGCACCAGCCAAGCCTCTTCTAAGCTGGCCAATGACAAATGGTCTCTTCTGTATCCTTTTCTCCTCCCTTCCCCCTTGATCAGTTCTGTTAGATGGTCAAAGAACCTGCTGGATTACTGACCTGCTTGGCAGCTCATTTTTTTCTTTGACGCCTTTCTTCGTGGATTTGGCAGCCACCAGGGACTGGCTCAGTAATCGTAACTAGCACAAGTGCCGCACAATCCTAGATATGGGCATACATATACATCACTTGTCCCACATTCCTCACTCTTGGCAAGGGTCTTTGGGGACAGGCTAAGGTCAAATAACTAACATTCAATTCAGAAGAAACCAAGCCACTTCCTACTTTCAGTTTAAAAAGTCTCCCTAGTCTTTCTATATTTTCTGTTATTTTTTATACTATACAAAGGATTTTTAAAGTGAAGACTTCAAAGATACTAGGTGTAAGAGAAAAACTCAGGGTAGCAAAAGTCTTCTGTTGACAGAAAATGCTAAGTATGATACACCTTCTTGCTTCAGCCCTGGCAGAAAAATATGTGACTTGCAAAAATGTATTTTAACAGCAGAACACAGCCATAGGCCAGAATAAGCGAAGAACAGTGTTTAGTAAACACAAGAAAGCTGACTTCAGATTGACAGGATCAGTTCAAAGAAACTAGTCAAGTCTATCATGAAGCAAATAGTTGGTAAATCTGTAGGTTAGAAGAATCTAGAATTCAGAAAATTGAGCAAGGAGGTGGTAGATGTACTAGCTGGAATCTGAAGGAAGGCAAAATTTATGATAGTTTAAGAAAGCATGATCAATTAGGATAGATTAAAAGGTCCAGAAGATTAAAAATAGGCAAACACATTTTTGACCTTTATAAAATGAGGAAATTATGTCAGTTTAAATTCAGTAGCCCAAAGATACTGACTTGTGTCAACAAAGTTCCTGAAGTCACATGTGTGATGTGCAAAGAGCTGGGGTGAGGGAGAAACGGCAAAACCCAGCTAGTTGAGGAGAATGTGTAAATAGTCAAATATCCTCCTTTGACTGGAAGTTTAGCCTAATTAAAAACAGAGGATATAGAGATGTAAGCAAAAGGAAGTTTAGAAGTAACTTTGGCAAATTTCCCACATTCAAATCTTGGAAGAAATTAATGAGAACGTATTCTAAATACGATCACTACTAGGCAGGCATAAAACAAGTAGAAAACATTTAGTGTAAGTCTATTAATAATTGGAATATCAGTTTATTACAAGCAAAAAAACCCTGCGTGACCCCAACTAGGTCTGGGTTGCAAATACAGACAGAACAGAGCATTATAAATTGAAAATGGGGCTGGGAATTATACTTATTTGCGAGAGATGCACAAAGCTCTCTATATAGTATTTGACCACAATATGAAAGATAGGAGGCCAGGCAGCAACACAGCAGGGCAACAAGGGCATTAACACTATAAACTGGTGAGCTGGCAGCGTGACTCTATCGGAAGGACGAGAACTACAGTGCTCATTCTGGGGCGTATTAACAGGACTGGCATGAGCAAGAGAACAGTTTAATTCTACGCACCCAGGGATGACAGGCGATACACTTTTAACACGAGGAATGACTTCTAGTATGTAAAAATTATTAGGTATGTTGGCTAACTGTTCCAATTAAAAAAAACCCTGCAAGCTTAGAGGTAGCATTTTATATACACATGACATACAGCAGTGATGATGTATGCAAGATAAAGCTTTTTAAGCGGTAACATGCTAATTTACTGGAAAAGGCTATGCTGGCAGGCTGTGGAATCCTCCAAGATTCCAAGTAAATGTGTATTTATGACTCAGATGTTTGTTAAAATCAGATGGCTATAACTGATATTGCCACACGACAGGATGGGTGGATTGGTCTCCAGCCAGGCCTTATGTTTCTAATTCTAAGGTGGTTTTTGTTAGCGATTCTTTAGACAGAAAAAAAGTGGGGGCTTTCTGCCCATGTGCTTACCCCTCCTGTTCCATACCTATTTGTCATTTTAACAGTTATAAGTGTTAATTTTTATCAGAAGGGTTATAGAAAAATATGGAATGCATGCAGAGTGGGAAACACAACTGACTGAAGACTCCCCCACAACTCACCTTCCCCTGGTGCCTGCTCACACATCTCAGCGTGAAGCATGAAGAAGGGCAGAAGCAGCAGCAGTGGGATGGCTGCTTCACAAGTGCTTTGCTTGCTGTGGAGAGTTGCACATCACAAGGCTGCGGAGTACTTTGGCCAATCCAGAGTGGCAGAGAGACTGGTCTATATCAAACCCAACCAGAGCACAAGAGATGCATCTTTTGCTTTACAAGGCTGTTAGTCTGAATTCTTCTGCTGCACTATGCAAGACTAATTCTGGTAGCAGTAAAATTGATGTATATTATTTCATCAGAATTTATAGAATTAAGTGTATGTTATGGTAATGCTTTCTCAACTACTTCATCAGAGAAACCCAAAATTGTTTAGTAATTTTAGTACTCATGCAAAGTTAGGCTTCATTATAGCATTAAAAAAAATAATTCTAATTGCAGTAGACAGTACCCTTCCAAAAACATACCATACATTGCAGCAACAACAAAGTCTACTGCTGCAGTTTAATCGCATGTGGGATTAACTGCAGAAAGAAATACAGGGAGTGTTCCCTTCTGTACAGATACATTTTTGTTGTTAAAAATTAAAATTAGTGTTTTAGAAGTAATGGAATAAGGAATTAAAATACAAAGTTAAAGCAAACAGCTGGCACATTTGATGTCTTTTACAAAATCACTGGAATAACGCCAGGGTTTGGTTCAACCCTTGAAGAAAAGCATAAGCCAGGAAACAGTATCAAAGCTTTTTGATACTCCAGAGATTAGCTATTCAGATATGACACATGAAATTCGTGAGGGCACTGCTCAAGTCTTACTCTAACTTGTTATTCTTGTTTAACGACTGCACCTTCAGTGTAAAGATTTTCTGTTGCTCCCAATGCACCCAACCTAACTATGCCCACTATTCATGTCTTAATTTAAAAAACAAACACCAAAGACAATCTAATTTCTATTCTGGGTCAACACCACACTGACACAAAGCCAGGAATACACAGTAGCACTGTGCTCTACTACTTATTGGCAGTCCGGAGGGTTCCATGAGCTGGACTGACCTGCATAATGAAAGCCTACAACATATGCATAGCCTTTGATGGTTTGCAGTCACTGGCACTATTATACTGTTCAGTTGTGATGCCTGCTTTACGGAAGACACATGGATGCTTTCTCATTTCTCAGCTGGCCAGTGTGCGTAAGCTGATGTAAGCTCCTATGAGGAGGATTTGCCTCGTACTGCATCACCCTGTTAAAAACAACATGATGATTTCGAAGAAAAATAAAATAAAACAGTCTGGTGGATATACATAAATATTTATTATCAGTTTAACTTCATTTTACTAGAAGTCTTTAAACAGTCTTTATTTTTTGCCAAAATGTTGCATCTCTGACATAGTTGCTACTGTCATAGCTTCCCTGCACTGGGAATGCACAGCTTATACTTCAATTCCAAAACAATCTCTTCAAGATAAAGAACCTTCAACTTTAGTGCATACGGAGCTATTTAAAGATTGGTAAAAAGACCCCCCCACCTTCCCCTCCCAAAGTAAGAGTCTGTTACAAAGAGATTTCATTACCAAAAAGTGAATATACAAATGCTAAAAAAAATGCTGGCTTGAAAAAGTGATTTCAGAATTTACTGTACACATTGTAACAATTTATTATATAAGCTGCTTCTACATGCAAGCAGATCTTACATTTGGTGTAAAACATTTATACACATTCTTTACAATTTGTACATATTTAAATGGCTGTATCAAACAACACTGCGCTATGGAATTTCGGAAGCAAACAACTAAAATTGGGAGGAGAAAAAGACAAGGTTTATAAAATGTGAACAAAACCCGTGACACTGAAAAGCATCTAGACTTAGGCTCGTTTGGTTTGGTTTCAGGTTACTCAGACAGACCCAGATTTTTTTCTTCTAGCACACAAAAGTAACACCAATGCAAAATAGAGTAAGGCAACTATTCAATCAGCAGACTGTACCCGTCACTTAGAATGGCTTATTGGTAAAATGCCTTTTTAAAACAATTTTTTTTTTTTTTTTTTTGCTAAAATGTTTATTTTCTAGGCACATTTTAACAAAAACTGTGTTTTGGCTTTTCTGCTTGCTTATGGCATGAACTGAATTACTGTCGTTGGTGCCCCCTGTGAACAGGCTTGGTGGTGGCTTTTTTGTTTTGAGAAGCCCATGGCTGAAATGCTATTTCAGTAGTATGAAAGAGGACACTATGCCACTTGATAAGAGATTATGATCAAAGCACAGAAGCTTGTGTGATAACGAATGATGTTATTCAGTATTTTTGTCACCTTTTCGTTTGCATTAGAGGTAACAAAAAGTTAACCCAAGCCAATAGCATACCATAATACTACGTGAAGACCTGAGCTTAGTTGGAATTTGGGGATTTCTACTAGTTTGGGTTAGATATGGCAGTGTCCCCTCTGCTGAAACACTTCAAACTGAGGGGTAAAAGCAAAGCTGGCCCTGTACAGCACCGAGGAACACCAGTGCCTTATGGCATAATATTGGGTGGGGCCTAAGTGCTGGTATTGAAAACTTTCACACTTTCCTGAATGGCTCGTTCCTTGTTTGTACTTTGTCATCTTACACAGTGCTCAGTGAGAAATAAAGAGCCTGACATAAGCTCTGAGGTGTTGTGCCACAAGTACAAGATTTAGTTAGAAGAAGAAGAAAGAAAAAAAATAAGAGGAAGGGAAGATGAACGGTATTTACCAGAAGTCATAATGGGAGCAGTACGCCATGGCTGCGTGTGGGAAGCAAAATTCAGAACAAAGAGTTCATCCAGGAGATTACCATGAACATGTACCAGAAACATACATGAATATAATTTCTCCTGGCTACTGCATCGCTAGAGAGATGAATTGAATATGAGCATTTAAGTCATTTTCTCAAGCTTGTCTGCTTTTCCACTTAAAGATATAAATTTTTAAGTCTGATATTAAGAGTTTTTGGAAGGACATCTTGCAGGCTTGTGTCTATCAGAAGTCCATGGCAACATACCAGCTTGATAATTTAGATCCCTGTAACTGGCAGCATTATTTAGCTTTATTTATTTATTTATTTTTATAAATTTAAATAACGATACAAATGGGAGAGCATTCAAGATAAGAGAACCCTATCTTATGATTTAGGCTGATAAACTAAAATTTTAAATAATTCTTTCTTTCTGCAACTGATTTTTGCTGTTTGGGGTTTTTTTTTTGGTGGGTTTTTTGTTTGCTTGTTTTTTGGCTGACAAAGGCTAACAAGTTTTCATTAGCATTGCCCCCAAATCAGAAAAGCACTTCGGAGTTGTTCTTTATTGTCGACTACTCCTGATTCTTTACATGACAGGAAAGCGGCTGAGTGCCTGCCTCAGCTTCTGTGCAATCTGAAACAAAGAAAGAGAGTATGTTTAATATGCAGTCACTTTATGCAGAAACATGATTGCAGCCTAAGAAATTAACCTAATTTTTCCCCCTTATTTTCTGAAAAACTGCAGGTTTTACTGCAGATTTTATGTATGCAGGACTATCAAAGCATTGTTACACATACATTTTTTTTTCACATTTACATATACTTTCTGCCTTGTTTGTTTTGGATTTTAACCACCCAGGCTGTGCTGTAGGCAGGGCTGTCATCCTGCCCATTATGTTATCTAGCACTGCAATATGCAGGAGGGCTACAGGAATAAAGCCGGGTTTTTCATTGAATCCACTTCCCTGCTGAAACAAGGCCACACATCAGAACAGAGCTCCTGTGCTCTCCCCACAGGTCTTAGGGTAGCCAGCACCCCACATATGGACATGGATCTGGAGAGAGGATTGTTACAAAGAGACTGGTGAGGCTGCAACTGGCAGTATTGGAATAGACTGGGCAAAAGACTGAAAGAAGGTAAGGGGAAACCTCTGCCAGACCCCATCTGATGTATCAGAGAAACTGAGCAAAGTGACCTGATGATGGGCCTGAAATTCTCATCTACTAAAGACACTTCTGAAGTCTCACTGGCATGTTTTACTGCTGTAAAGGGCAACTAATTGCTTATATTACTCCTTTAAGTGATAGAAGCCAAGTTTCAGCCCACTCATACCCATGTCTTACCAGCATATCACATTAAATGAGAATTAAGGTTGTAGGTCAAGCGCTCAGAGTTAACATTAGTAAGTCACCTAAACCACCTGAATCCCCCTGCCCTGCACTTGCATACATCAGGCTTTAAATCACAGAAGCTTCCCTTCATCCTCCCATCCTATAGGAGAGAAGTTTCATTCACATGGTGTATCATATTCAGTGCAGCTTTGTAGCCTTAGTACCGGCATTAGGAAAGAAAAAAAAAATACCACTATCAAGCTGTCAACAATAATGTTTCTCAACACTGGGTTTTAGGTCTAATATGACACAGTCATGTACATAGGAAAATATTACTTTAACTTATTCTTTGTTCTTTTGTTCTTTTTTGCATACACAGTTCTTTAAATACCTGCTCTCTGGGAGAGGCTCATATATATATATTAAAAAAAAAAAAAATTAATTTCTGAGTATTTATTATAAAAGTAGAAGCACGGTATGTGCCAGGAACATGGCAGTGAAATACTATACCTTACCGTTTCATAAAACTGTGCCTGCTGCTCCAGATACAGGCGAATGACACTGTTGTAGTCATAAATCCGGTTACTGTGAAAGTGATTCATCTCCGCTGCAATTAGACCCAGGAGGCAAATTATTTGTAAAGCATTTGTAATTAGAAACAGTTTCACTCAGTTCAGGTTAGTTACTATGCAACGAGCTCAGTGTCAAGACTCGCCAGCGTAGTTACTGTTCTCATGCTTCCACAACCTGTCTTGCCTGCAGAACTCAAGTTATGATGGAACTGTTCGTAGAATTGGTACGGTGTCAGTTCCTCACTGCTAAAATAGGGACACTTCCTGGATAAAGCCAGGCTCTCATTAAAATACTCAGGTGTACAAAGATTTGATAAAGAATATAAGTAGGATTTTCTCCTACTGAGGTAACTGCTCTTTCCCGAAGCGTTTCCAACAGAATTTGGCTAGGACATTCAGATTTCCAGGGGTCTAGGCATCAAGTTGTAAGCCACAGCTGTAAATATTTAGCTAAAAAAAGATAGAGGCAGTAGTGTTTGACCCATTCTTGACTGAGGCTGTTTCAGCAGAAACCTGAGAAACAGCGTTACTGAATCCATAACACTTTTCACCACTTTCTGCATCTCTTGTCAGATCACAGCTTATGGCTGAAATAAAAAGTTACATGTATTTTGAGATACCAGCAGAGGGAGAAGAAATGTTCTGGATTGTAAAAGTCATCTTAGAGGTCTCTTCCATGATTACCACTTACACAGCACAGTGCTCTTGCATCACTGTGACCAGGAAGGAGACTGTAGGGAGTTTTCTTGTTTGTTTGTTTTTAAAAATCAATCTTGTGTGCTGCTCTGACTTGGCTTTAAGTCAGCTAAAAAAAGATGCGACCCTCTCAGCTGTAAGTAAAGTCCCACTGAAGTCAGTAACAGGATGCACTTAAGGACTTGATAACCTTCAGGACTGAGCCCCGACTCCTCACTATCCTCATTTTTCAAGTGCAGCATACCATATCTCATTTACAACAACTCTAACCTAAAGAGGAAAAAGTTTATATAAAAAACAGAAAATAGTCTTATCCACAAGAACATGAACCTCACCTGGATCACATCTGACAAAACCATGAGTCAGAAAAAAAAAAAAGCAGTTCTGCATTTAATAAACTGCTTCCTGCACCAGGGCCCATGATTTTTCTTTTGAGACATTATCACTTCAAAAGGAAAGAATCAATCTGGGGTGGTGGTTGTTACTTGGGTGTGGGTTTTTTGTTTGTTTGTTTTGAGGGGGTTTTTGTGTTATGGGTTTGTTTGGATTTTTTTGGAGGGGTGTGTTTGATTCATTGGTTTTATTTGTCTTGGGTTTCCACCCCCCCCCCCCCCCCCCCCCTCCCCCCACCCTTCCTTCTCCCCCCCACACTTCTCAACCGAATCGCACCTACAACCGCCGCAAAACAAACACTAACCACAAACAACC
>WUAM01000071.1:22332307-22349564 GCA_024336885.1 Actenoides hombroni
TTTTTTGGGTTTTTTTGGTTTTTTTTGGGGGGGGGTTTTTGTTTCCTTGGTTTTTTTTGTTTTGGGTTTCCCCCCCCCCCCCCCCCCTTCATTTCCAACACATGTATTGTTTGCAATCACTGTATGAGATTTGAAAGAAAACAAGGGGCAAAATAACAGCAATTTTAGGAAAATCTAAGCAGGTCACAAAAAAACCCCACAAACAACCCAAAACACCCCCCAAAACACCACACCTAGCTCTTATCATTCCTGGTAGAACAAAGATTCTCTTTTGAAGTTTGGTACTTGAGATGTCCTTCATAGGTCTGCAACATAGCCATTTAGCCCAAAATTTGGTTTACCTTGTAGTGCATAAGCCATGGTGCTCACACGTTTCACCATGTTCTGTTTGTCTTGTGGTGTTATTTTACTGGTTGCAACTAATTTATCACTTTCCTTCACTCTTTCTATTGCTCCCTGTAGAAACCAAATGCAGAAAGATTAAGAGAGTAGATTAAAAGAGTAGTCAAGTTAGAGGTCTTTATAGTAATCAAAAACAGGCCACATTTTGAGCTTGCACACTATACACACATACGTGCATAATGACTGATTTCTGCCTTCCTACATTTTCACCCGACATTTGTTACTTCACTCTATTGCTCTCAAAAGCCTAAATGCTTGCAAAAAGTTACTTCAGAGGCATGAACACGGTCACCAGG
Source organism: Actenoides hombroni (assembly GCA_024336885.1). Lineage (NCBI taxonomy): Eukaryota > Metazoa > Chordata > Aves > Coraciiformes > Alcedinidae > Actenoides > Actenoides hombroni. The sequence goes on from WUAM01000071.1 coordinate 22,333,006, forward strand.
AAACAATTTGGTAAAGGCAATAATACACAAGTATATATACAGAAAGGATGAAAGGACCACGTTTCAAAACACAGCTGACCGACACAACAGACATCCAAAAGCCTGAAACTATCAAATGCCTGTAGGACCTTATCTTGTATAATGTGCAAACAAGACTACATGAACTATTTTCCAAGAAATTACAACTCATTGCAATGCATAACTTTTGATTCAGGAAAATCATTGTGTCACAAACAATAAACATAGTAAGAAATGCCTCCCCTTTCACAAGATATTTGTGCCAAACAGTATTCAAGAGAATCTATCTCAACCTTTCTTGGCAGGAGGCTTATGTTTCAAGTTTTAAAAACATATCTTCTCCTTTTATGGTATTTTTCCCCAAGGAGTCTGAGGGATTAGGGACCATAACACTGGAACGGGCTGCCCAGGGAAGCTGTGGAATCTCCTTCTCTGGAGACTTTCAAAACCCACCTGGACACGTTCCTGTGTGACCTAGTCTAAGTGATCCCACTCTGGAAGGGGGGTTGGACTAGATGACCTTTTGAGGTCCCTTCCAATCCCTAACATTCTGTGATTCTGTAAGTATTCTGAAGAAAGAATACATAAATCTAATATGCTTTTATCTTTTGTTGCTCCCAGAAATATGTTCTTGTTTTATACATTTAACAGTGCAAGTGGTTAAAAAACAAAAACACCACCACAAACAAAACCAACAAAATTTGTGTACTTGTTTAGTACTTCAAAATTTTTAGTCTCCTGCAATGTGTTACACCAGGCACATGAATATGCAAAAGTAGATACAATGGCTAAATTTATTATTTTATTATTTGATAGCTTTCATATTACAGAGAATAAAGTGGCTGGTTTTGGTTGCTAGTGTTTTGTTGAGGTTTTTTTCCTCAGAAAAGCCCTATTAATATTAAAAAAATAGGAGAAAGAAACTTCTGGGCAATGTGTTGATTATTTATCACGTATCAGTAAGCTAGCCATGTAAGCATACACCATTTTTCCTACAATACTGGTATGGTTTCGTATCAGCTGCCATGTAAGACTCAAATGCTACAAATCTACACTACCACTGTTTGCCATATTGGTACATGAAGTTAACCTGAGGACAATCATAACACTTCTAGGGCTCTACTATAGCTGAAAGTGATGATATTCTCAAATCTCAAGACAAGTACTAGCTTCCATCCCCTCCTTAACTATTTCTTATTTTAAAATTCAGTTCACTAGTTTCACAGAAACATTCAGTGTTTCTGGAACCAGGGGCCAGGCTGCTGTACAAATGCGGTGTACCACAGCACTGCTTTTGGTGCTGTAGATCTTCCCTTCTGCCCAACCCTTAAAAGGAAAGGCCACTCACATACCTTATGAGCTCCTATGATGTCAGGGAAGCAACCAAGAAATCCCTTATATTCATGATTTGTTTCCATCAAAAAGTGAAGATCTTTTTTCGGCTAATAAACAAAGTGTGAACATTAGTAGAAGTATCTGTGGCATATTAACATCACAGAAAAGAAGCTCTGATGTCAAAAAAAAAGTGAGGGGAAATAATAGAAGAATAGAAAAAAAAAATCAACATCTTTATTGTTTGTCACAAGTTTTTCGTATTTAAAAAAGTCTCTATTAAAATATAAAGTCTTTGGAGTGAGGCACTAAGCACCAGTGAGTAGATGATTCTGTTCTCTGTTTTACTTAACACTGGCTTATGAAGGTTTTGCCTCTAATTTTCACTGACAAGGAGTTCCCAGTACACTACCATTACATATACAGATACATACATGCATGTATCTCTTTAGTTGCTGACTTGGAAAGCTGTTTTAAGAACTTGCAGACTGAACCTTGAGATCAAGAGGATCTGCATTTTGGAGACTAAACTTAATACACTAAACACCAATTTATGACTTGAATACTGATGCCAATCAGGATTTACTTGAGCTAGATTTTTACTGAAGCAGGCATTTGCATGCCAAGACAATGAAAACCAGCTGGATCCCATAGATATTTGGGGAATGCAGGGGAAGGTAGAAATCCTATCCTTAATTAATCTCATTTTTTTCTATCAGTAATGAAGACAGCTCACTGACATCAGAAAAACACATTTAAAGAGGAAGTAATCATTTTACTATTTTACAAACAACGTGAGCTTTCAGACCATCCCATGACATCTCCCCTTAAACTGACACATAGTTTAAAGAGATTAAAGTGTATTAAAAATATTAATAGCAATTTCATCTAATTGGTCTACAGCACTAGCAGTTATGTTTTACCAGAAAAGAAAAAAAAAATAGTCAGAAGTGATCCAAATAGGTGATATGTTTGCACACACTAGGCCAATGCATTCGTAATACTCCTACCTGATCTGCCACAAGACTGGCAATTTCTTCATAAGTTTTTCCTGCTTCTGTTATTGCTCCGTTGAGATCAGATTCTCCTAAAAGTAAACACCAGTGTTTAAATGACAGTAAGAAACTTGCCTTGATTCAAGGCAAATTTCTAAACCAGCTTATTTTACAATCATAAATGCCTACTCATCATTTTATAACCAGCAGTAAAAGTTATAAAAAAATATTAGCAGTTTTTATACCATTAAAGAAGAAAAACTCTGAAGACTTTGTAGGAAATGGATGTTGAAGGGATCACGTGAACACTGTTCTACGGTAGTACTAGCACTATTCACTTCCATATTTTGTAATTATATATAAATATACAGGTATTACCCCACACAGGGCAACAGGAAGCCTACCAGAATGGGAAGGAAGGGAGTATAAGGAGACTAACACTAGAAGACAGACTGACAAAGATGAAGAGACACCTGCTGTTCTGATTTTTAATAAAGGATTTTCATACCTGATAAAGCAGTAAATTCTCCACGGTGCCCTACAGAGAAGGGATGCTAGTCCTAAGCTCTACAACAGTCCTGGATCGTAATTATTAGAAAGTCAGAGAAGCAGAAGGAGGCCCAACTAACTTCTGTCCTTGCCAACAAAATTTCTCATCCCTTAGGGGTCAATATTTTCAAGCTCTGTAAGAACTGCTGCTTTTGAGAGTGAGTTTCTAACTTTCAACATCATATGAAATAGATCAAAGGACCCCACAAACTACACTTAAAAATACAGACATCACCACACACCCTAAGCTAGACAACACCACAAGCACTCATAACACTCTATTACTAGCAGGACAAAGCTACATGGGACAGAGATGGAAACAAGCCTTACATTCTTGCTTTTTCATGTCACTTCACTTTCCCAAAACACCACAGGTTTTTTCCCATCCTTGTTAGCTTGTCCAAAGCATGCAGTCAACAATACAGAAAGCAAATTGAGGTAGAGAAAGGGGAAGGCATACTATGCAGATACTGAATTTTAGTTTAGGGAAGAATCATTTTTCTCATCCTTTCAGACGTGTCTTGGCAGTAGCTAGTCTTTTACAAACATTTTGGGTTTATTCTATAGATGTTAATCAGAGACTTAATTGAGAACTACCAAACACTGATCTCATTAATGATTCATCTGAACATTAAAGTATCTTCTTTTACTACAACATATGGACTAATCTATATTAGAGATTTACTACACAAGATTTCTTCTTTCAGCAACTCCTAAAGGAAACAAGGCAATAACTGAACGTTGCTTCAGTTTTATCAATTTATTCTTACTTTCCATCAGATTGGTGTTATAAAGACAAAAGTTCTGAGGGAAAGCTACTGATCCTAAGAACTACTAAGTCCAGCAACACAAACACTGCTAAACAAATAGTGTGGGTTTTTTAATCCCATTTGAGCCTATCTGGATTTAAAAAAAAAAAAAAAAAAAAAGAAGAAATCCCATTCTGAGATCTAAGGAGTACATAATTCAGAAGATATCTTCACATTGTTGTAAAACAACAAAAAAAATTTCCAGGTAGATACATTTCATTATTTCAGGTACACTTAAATAATTTAATTACTTCAGAATTCCCCATGCCTTCTGAGAAGTAACCTTGAAGTAACTGCTGCATAGGCAATGGACTTCTAGACTTTGGGACAAAACATTGTGTGGCTTTAATTAAGAGTCAGAAACCAGCTTGGTCTAGATGTTGCTGTTCCTTTCATTATGCAATAAACAGCAATTACTTTTCTTATGTGAGCAAAAAGAAAGAGGAAGACTATGGATGAGTAGAAAGAGAAAATGCTCCCCTTCTGTGCAGAACTCACTCAAAGGACCTTCATAGATTGAAACTTCAAAGAATCTAGACAAAGCTTCCCAACACCAATCCTCTTTCCTGTGGAGGCAGCAGGGCACAAAGCCAGCTTGCAAAAGGCACAGGGTTCATTAAGAGTTTCTACTACTAGCAGAGGTGTTCACAAAAAAAACAAAAGCAGGGCTAAGGGATAGCATATTTAAAAATTGTTCCATACAGTGGATCCCAACAACAGACAGGCATGCAAGTGGTAGAAGAGTATTTGCAGGTCCTCATGCTTCATCCTTTTCTTCTACAATCTCTTTTGCAGGTAGTGCCAGGGCAGCCTTAAAGAGACAGATTTCATCTCTCACCTGCCACACCCTCCAAGTTGTATTACAAGTTATCAGCAGTGCCTTGCTGTGCTTGGCCAGTCACTCCCTACACACCAGACCGCCTTGTCAGAGATACCGCACATACCGCACGCAACCCAGATGATCACCACCCATCAGACTAACTTGAATCCCAGCAGCAGACTGACCAAGACGCCTGCTGACAACAGTGCTGGGAGCGTTACTTAGATAGGACCAAGCTTCTAGCATTCTCAGCTTGTGAACTGATGCAAAGCTGGGAATGAGCTTCTTAACTCAAGCCATGAAAGTTGAGCTGGGTCCCAGTGCAAGGATATGCCAGAATGTCAGGCGTTCTTTAATCAATGGAAAAGCAGAAAGCCCCACATGCTGCTGACATTTACAACAAAATTAGGGCAGCATATGTTACATATATTCCCATGAGAAACAGAGGGCTTCAAAGCATTGACTAAAGGTAAAAGGACCAGTTCAAACGGTCAGTAATATTGTAGAGGTATTTTACCCAAGCATGAGAAGAAAATGCTACTTCATAGATTTACAGGCCTGCATATTGTCACAGGGAGATGTAAAAGGAATGAAAATGCAAAACTATGAGGAGTCTTTTGGAGATACTTAGCAAAACATCTCTTAGCAGTTCAACTGCTTGGTAAATGCCAGTGATTATCACCTCTAAGGGAAAACTCCAGGCATACTGAGGGAATTAACCCTCTGTAAGGCTTGACTGGCAACAGATTTTATTTTTTTTTTGGTCAAAATCTTTTGTTTCCTTTCAAGGCATGTTTTAACAGAATCCAGGAGTAGGAAAAAGATCAAGTTTGATGCCCTAGGGAACTACTTGTAGCAAGATTTTTCTTGACAAGTATACCTTAGCCTGATAATGTTCAGCACACAAGCAGCTTGGAAGGCAAGATGTGCCTGTCACTAGCAGGCAAGATAATGAAACTTGCATGTAACTGCCTAACAAAATTCCTGAGGGGTGATACAGCATTAGATCTTAATATGGTTGAATGGCATGCCACGGCCATTCATGTTTTCTTAATATAGGAGAAAGACTTTCCCAGATTTGGCACTGCAAAAGAGAAGCCACGCTATTTGACGCTGTTAACCTAACAGCATCGCATGATGCAATAACACAGGCAATGCAGTGCCAGAACGCGAGACGTTTCCAGGCATATTCTGGAACTGTCCAACGTGCATTTTTGGACCAGGATCGTACTTTCAAAGCATGTGTTCTTAAAGCTGATTGTATACAGGCCCATGGCCAACTTAAATAAGAAACTCTCCATGTGTCCGTAACAGTTTTAAAGTTACCCTTGCCTCTGCAAATATGGGGGACAGATTCCTAACGTGCACTGTGGTTAGCAACTAACTGATATAGCTCATTCTGCAGCATAAGAGCTTGAGTGAGTCAGATTAACGACAGCATCTTGCCTGGTTGCAGTTTTAGGCAAGAAATCAGAAGAGAAGGCAGTAGATATTCACCACATGCTTTGCAGAACAAGCAGACAATACTGATGAAAGAGATAAGGACAACATATACATCCTATCCTAACTGTGCAAATGAATCAACTAACAATGTATTCAGTATGAGAGAAGTCAGCTACCAGCAGCTGGAAATCTGTGTCATCAAATCAGTCATTGCAATCTTCAATGGCCTATATGCTTAAACTTCCAGAACTTAAGTATTAAAAAAACAAAACAAACCCACCAACAAAACAAACAAACAAACAACAACACACATTAGAAGATTCAGCTCCCAAGAGAAACTGAACTTCAGTCTGTAAGTATGGCTGAAGGAGCCATTCCTCTTTACTGACAGTTCAGAAAAATAAATCACACCCCATATTCAGCCTAGCTAGTAGTACTTCATTTGAAGGACTGTGCCTTTTAAATATTGAGACGAGAAAAGTTACATCCTATCAGTTTAAAACCAGATGCTTAAGTCTCTTACATAGAGTCTGCTTATCCACAGACCCGTACCTGAGGCAATCATCAAATGAAATTGTACACAAACAGGACAGACTGAGGGCAGCAGTGATGAAGACATTTAAAGCAACACATACCCTGCACTTACTCTCTCTTCCTGAGAACTCAAATTGAAAAGCAAAGAATCCCATATATAATTAATTCTGAAAAAATACACTGTTGTACCCATTATTAAAAAGAGCAAATTACATGGAATCAGGACAAAGGCATCAGTGAGAAGGGAATTTTCCTCAGCAAGATACTAGGGTGTAACAAGGTACAACAGGGCAAACAGCAAAGAGAAAGATCCTTGCCTTGTTCCCAAGCATCACGGGATCTATTTTTTCATACCATTCGAAGATGCTGGAAATCAAATTGAAGCTTTCCTTCATAAGGTTGATCTGCAATTTTGCATCCTAGCTTTAAGCCATACTGTTTTCCCTTTACCCTGGCGAAAGAACGTGTGTTATAGTTCAAGCAATTTTCAGTCCTTTCTCAAGAATTCTTGCTACAGACTGTGTCTGGCTAGGATTTACAGGTTTCTAACCCATGCTGAAGAGTACATAACTTCAAATCCCCTAACTGGTTCGCACATCCAAAATTAACATTTTAGACTCCAATTCTAACTATGCAGTCATCCTGTTGAAGTACAAGATGAAGATGACAATAAACCACAGGGACTATGCCTATTTCCAATGTTTCCAGCAGCAGAGGACCCAAGTTTCAAAAGTGGCTGCATTTTAATACATGGTTTAAAGGGCAAAAAGCTTTAAAAGTACAAAGCAAGGGACAGGTCAGTAGTCAGAGTAAGTACTCGTCAACTAAAAGTCCTAAGATGGAAAGGATTTCAGAAGCCTCTATGTTATAACATTTAAGGATTTAGAACATTAAGTATAGAAAGAAAACAAAAAATTGACAAGAGAATCCCAGAGAAAAAAGGACTCGAGCAGCTCCCTCTGGGATATGAGGAAATAAGTTTCTGTTATCTGGAAAACATCAGCAAAACTTAACATATCAAAGCAGGATTTTAAGTCTGGCCTAAAGACTATATTTTAGGAGAACTTTGAGCCCTCCTTTCCCCTCCCAACACTTTCACACCTAACATGAGAGGCTCTACATTTTAGGGCTCCTGAAGGAGAAGGAAAGGTGAAGGACAAGAAAAGGCTACAGTAGCCAACACTCCAGACCACATAATGGTATATAAAAATCTTGTAGTAAGTTTTCCATCCTCAGGTGGAGCTGTTTCATGAAGTAAGTCACACAATAGTTCTGTGACAGATATTTTCAAGGCCACATTTTCTTCTCTTTTGTTTGATACCACAAAAAATGCTGCAGCATGTTTTGTCAGTCAGCTCAGTGACCAGATTATATATTAATGAGATCAAGCTAAACTCCACCATCTACAACCCACCACATTATTATACAGTGAAAAAAACCAAGATTGCAGATTAGAATATAAACCCCCCATTATATACTTCTGTATATATACAGGGAAACAAGTTTTTAATATTTTTTTTTCCAGAATTATGTCTAACATCTAAACTTTGAAGAGATTTTGGCAAAAAAAGTAACATGATGTAATTAAAATATCTTTCGTTAAATATAGTACAAATGAAGTTATAGAAGTACCTTGATATCCACTAGTGCTGAAGACCAGTGCCAGGCTTTGCAATGCTTTTCCTATCTTCTGGTATTCCTTGGGTAGTGCTGAAAGTGGGAAAAGGGTGGGGAAAAAGAGGGAAGTGGAAGGAAAATCCCACAAGGGTAAGTGAGACAAATCTTCAACATTTCCAAAACTTTGATAGATGTCAAAACCAACTAGGTTTTACATTTCCTCTAGTGAAGCATTTACGATCGCATTCTCATCCCCTCCCCTGCTACAGACATTCCAAAATGAGATAAAGCAATTGAAATCTGGATTCTTGAAAGCCACAAAGTTAGATAAACACTGTTTGACTGCTATTAAAAAAAAGTCTCACTGCACTAGCTCAGTCCTGCTATGCATACAGTGAGATTTCTTTTCTCCCCCTTATAAGCACACTTTCTTCTCCTGGGGCTTGGGAAGGGGAAGTGCTGCAGTGATACGGAGAATAGATCTCATTAATATTTTAAGAGGTGAGACTGTGAGACTATTATACAGACCTATAATACCTAAACTGTCCTTAAAACATGGATTTTATATTTAAGGGCATTAAAACCCAATATTATCTAGAGATAAGAATTGAATAGAAATGGTTTTTATAATCACTTTATTGAAAATGTATGCATAAATTCCTTCCTCACAATGAAGTCAATAAGCTGTGATTTATGGGTGCACTCATTAACACTTTGAATATCACTACCCCAAAGGCCTAAAAAGCAATCTGAAAAGCAACAGCAATTTTTTTATAGGCTACCTATGCTAGCAGAAATAAAACCACAAAGTAGACATGCTTTTTGTTGTCAAATATTTGTATTCAGAAGGTACACTGTCCATATAGATAGCCCTAAATTTTAGTTGCTCTAACATCCCACTCAATCTGATTTCACAGAGGAACCTCTTTCTGTGGTAAAAATACAACATAAAAACCAAAACCATAAATCCCACCAAACCACCTAATTTTATTGATCTTTGATCAAGTTCTAGCTCAGAAGTTAGATTATTTATGACAAATGGTATTTCTTACACAACAGGTACCATCCAGAGTACTAGAGCTTTGCTATCAGCCATTAACTTGTTACTGAATCTCCAGTGGAAACTTCAGTGAAGAATGTTTCATTTCTTTTCCACTTGCATTTAAGTTTCCACTCTCAATCATTTAAAATATTGTAGAATGGAATGCACGTAACTATTGCTCAGGAAGTGCCAAAAATACTTCTGAGTAGGAGTTAGGACTAGAGCTGACAGGAAGCCTAAAACCTAAGACACTACTGAAATTCTTCAGTTTTGCATGTCCTGCTTTACCAGTCTCCTTTTTCTATTCAGTGTGAATGTCTGGAAAGTTAAAAGTTAAAATTTTCAACACAATCACATCTGACTTACTGTGTTGATGCTAACTCATTAGTAGCTGTAAGTATTAGAAGAGTCATTCAATATGTAAAAGCATTAGTGTCATATGGTTAGGGAGACTTTAGCAGTGAACAAAATACTGAATTTCCACTGTAAGCATAAGTCACAGCCAGCCTTTAACTATGGTGGTGTTTACCCTTGCTTCCATAACTGCAAAACAATGCTGGGGTTTTTTTTTAGTCTCATCTGAGGGACCCTGCCCTCTGCTTCCCCCTCAGTATCATTTCCTAGTGAAGTGAGATCTGTACAATGTTAGAGCTGTGTCAGAATATTTTTGACCAGCAGGAGGGTCAGTGACACATAGAAGAAACCCTCTTATTCAAAGTGGGGAAACGTAAATACTTTGAAGTTCATATTCTACAGATGATAAGGTTCAATATCATCACTACCAAAAGAGACTGGGCTTCTATAACTTTCTTCTCCCTCTGGTCAGCCCCAGATATTCAACTGCAGTGGTAGATGAGAAAGCAGCAAAGAGATAACTCAGAGGATGCACATATTCCCAAGTCTGGGGACAATGGTTTTGGGGTTTTTTTGTGGAACTTCGGGGGAAAAAAAAGAAAGAAAAAAGTGAAGATTTGGGGAGATTTATGTGATAGGTCTCTGGTTGCCAGACACTACAGCCTGCCCTGAAGTGTTTCTTACTATGATCCTCAGCTGTAGTACCTGCTTCCTTTCAATAGCTGCCTTGTGGTGGCCACAAACACTGACACACTGCTGTGGACTAGGAAATTACAGCCCAGGCAGAGTCATAGGGACTTGGTGTGAAGTTCTGCAACCCTAAATATCTGTGGGAAGGAAGAGACAAGATAGGAGAAAAAGAATTGGGCTAAAGATTAAGTTAGAATCAAGTTTAGTTCTTTTTTTTCTTTGTTGTTTGTTTTTTTTTTAACCTCATTGCATCTTTAAATCACTCCTCCTGGCATGCATGAATCCTAAATAAGGGGTTAATGAACTGCAATCATTTATGATTTCATCAGATAGACAGGTCTACTTTGCCCATGACACTAAAATGTAGATAAACAACAAATACATGAGAATAGGTCTAACAATGGCTTTAGCTAGACTACTAGAATTATTTAACTTTTAATGTTTTTAAACCTTTGGGCAGGGACCAGATATTTTTTGGTATGAAGGAAAGGAAGAGAAAAAAAACCAAACCAAACCCTTGCACAATTTATACACTCAGACACTGAAAGCAGCCAGAATGCCATACATGATAATTTAGAATTTCCTTTAGGTTTAAGATGTGCCTTGAATTATAAACAGGAAACAGAAGGAAAAAAAACCAAGACCCCAAAACCAACCAATCCACACAGAGAAAAACAACACAGAAATGACTGCTGAGTTCAGAAGAGACACTTACGCCCTGTACACCTCTTCCAGTGCTCTTGTCCCACTGTCAGCAGCTCTTTGACTCCATCATCCATTGCTTTGGTGAACCTACCCACTGCATCACATTTTTGTTCTCTGTGGCATTGGAAAAAAGGAAAAAACATAAGCAGTTACCAGATGCATTATGGTAACTTTAAACGCAATACTTAAGTATTTAGTTGTGTCAACTAGGTTAACAAAAAAAAAATAAAATCATCAGGGAAATAAATCAAATCCTTGAAATCTCTGCCATTTCACTGAGGCCAGAATTTCCCTCTTTAGATACACACATGTTTCATTCTATCTTCCCCCACTCTGTTAAACATGTGGTACCTGACTATCATTCCTACTATAGTTAGCTACCTTATAGTTCACTACTTCAAAAAAGAAAACAATTAAAAATAAAGAGCAAAAAAAAGCACTACTAGCTAAATATTCCCCCCAATGATATCAAACACTAACAGAACAGCAAATAACAATTTGAGGAAAATGCATCCCTAGAGCACCTAACATAAGCAGAAGGACCTCACATTGACAGGAAATTAGATGTTAAGAGTAACAAAAGTAGCAGAATTCACACAACAATGAACAAATATAAAGACAATAATTGTTCCAGATATTTTAATTAAAGTCTAAAATAGGTGAATAAAAATTAATACAACAGTTCTTCTAGGAAATACATATACATAACTTTATAATACAGTGACTAACACCACTGTGTTCAGTTGTGTTATGGAGGACAAAAGAGAATTCTCTTGAGCATCATTCTAAATTAGTATGTGACTTTTTTGCCCTCTTTTAAGCATGTTTTCATGCAGCTATCAAAGCTTTCCATTAACACAGCACTGTATACACAGCAATGCTCTGTGAACTCTGAAAAAGCTAGACATGTATTTTCTAATTTTCAGTGAGAATTATTCAAACTGCATCAGATCTTACAAAAAAACTCTCAGGCAAAGCCTGTATGAGATAGCTCTGAGCAAGACAACCCTAAGTGACTCCCCAGAGCCAGGGCAGCAGCTCCTGCTGTGGCCCAACCACCTAGAGTCTCCCACTTCCTGATCAGCATCTCCTTCCTCAGCTGGAAACCCAACCTGAAGAGTTACTTGCACAGAAACAGAACTGAGGCTTTCCAAGAGGTCCTCGTTTTACTCCCATTTTCCCAGTAGCGAACAATACTTTAATTTTCTGTACTTCACACTTTATGGTTTCATGATCACAGAAGTAGTTCATGAACCAGCACAGGGTTTCCATCTCTTGATCAAAACCAGGATAACACAGGACTGCCAAAGTACTAGTAAAATTGCTTCAGTCAAGAGCATCTTTTCATTGAAGAACCTAAGAACTACCGAATAGGCTGCTTTGTCCACTTAGAGGAGTGATGGCTTTCAAGACTTTTAACAGCAACCTGAGGTGTTTCGCATCAGGTACTGGAACGTGGTGTGGACGTTTGAGGTGTTAGGCCACTCCTGTAATGCTTGGAGATAGGTCCCCAGAACCACCCCAGGCTGCAAGCCCCAGAGCAGGAGCCCAACACCCTCTGGTGAGTATTCCCTGCAGGTTGCTTGCCTGCCCTCACCCTGTTTGGGGACAAATTGTTTAGCAGACAATATGCTGGTCGATCCTTGCCAGGTTTCTACGTATAATACAGATTCACACACTCCTGCACCCTAAGTACAAAATCCTCCCTCTGGTTCACCCCTAGGATATTTATAAAACACATCTTTTAAAAAATAGTTAACTTTTAAATCCTCCTGTTTGAAGTGGAAATGACCTAAAAATGTCCATCTTTTTTACTAGTACAGAACTGCTACCACATAGCTATTATATGCATCTTAATATAACCTGCATCACTTGGATAAAGCCTATGCTGTTTCCAGGTGAGAGACTATAAACTTTGAGACTTTAAACACCTTGAGACTATAAACACTTCTATCTATATCCACAGCTTCAGACACAAAGCATTACACAAGTTCCTATGTTCTAAAACAGCAAGCAAAGTATATCCTGCATACACCATATATTCTAAGAAAAAACTGTTAAAGGAGTGAAATAAAGGTTGCAGAGTAAATTCAGTCTTCCACTCTATGAAACCCAAAGGTTTACCACCAAAAAACTATACATAAAGAAGTGTATGTATATATAACATATATAAATATATCTATGTGCAATTCCAGAAGGGTAACCCAAAAATACACTACCAAATTAAAAATGAAATTTGATAATTTAAGTCACTTCTGATTTTTAATAGCTTTCCATATATTCCAGATATTAAAATCATACTCTGTGTGTATTATACAGTATTTGACAGAAACATTGTTTTTCCATTGATTTCCTTGATTTTCCTCCACCTGCAGTTATCCTAAGCTACTTGGTAAGTCTAGCACACTTTGGAATTGTTCACAATTGAGGAATTAAAGATCAAAACACACTTCTGTAGCAAAAAAAAACCCCAGCAACTCCCTAAGATCTGCCAGTACTGTATCTCATTGACTAGTTCTGCATACATCTTTGGTGGCTGAATATTGATCCTAAAGAGTCAGAGACATCATATGGAGTTCCACCAAGTTTGGGAGGGGTTGATTCTAAAAAACTCGTATTTGAATGATTTTTCAGATCTGCCTTGATGAATCCTTCTTCAAATCCATGAAATGTATGTGCACACTTACTATTATAGCTTTGTATTAGCTCAGTGTCTGATGTATATACATATATGCATAATGTCCATGAAAAAATAAATCACCTTACATTTCTACCATGTCCAAGTCAGGAGCTTCTGGTTCCATTGTAGAAAAGATCAGGACTCCTACAGTTTCATCTTTTTCTGCCTTCCGCTTTCCAGTTTTCCACTCCTTGAGCAGAAGTCGGGGGGGGGGGGGAGAAGAAGAAGAAAAAAAAAAAGACAGTTTGACCACCACTCTTTACACATCTTTAAGGGCATGTAGTGAAGTAGTGAAAGAAATGTTTAGGAGAACAGTTAACCAATAGACTATCTTTAAATTAAAACCTTTTAAATGAAGGTTTCAATGAAGCTAAGGTTTCTTTAAGTTTCCCTTTCTCCTCTTTGTGCATTTTGTTTTCTAGATTCTGGGGTGAACAGACCCTTCTTGTATATTACTGAAATACAGTGTAAGAACAACTATATTCAGCTGTTTCTGCACATGTGAGTGCTGATATCAGAAGCTACCCAAGAAGATCATGAGACTATTATGCAATTGCCATACTAAGTTATTAGTGGGAACAGATAAAAAGGTTAAAAATTCCATGTGTATTCCAACATCTCTTCTGTTTATGTCAGTCCATAAGATAGCTGCTAAGAACTGCACTCTATCTACCACAGTTATACAACTCTCCACTGGCCATCCAGTAGCACTAGGACAGCTGCTTACTAAGTTAAGTCTCTACTTAGAGCATCACAGAATAATTCCGATTAGAAGTAACCTCAGGAGGTTTGCCTACACAAAACAGTTGGCTGTGACCTTAGTTACTCAGGGCTTTATCCAGTCTGCTCTTAGAACCTCCGAGGATCATTTACTTTTCCAGCAAAATCTGTGTGCATTTACAAGTATTACTATTTTGAGGAGAAAGCAGCAGAATTTTACTGCTTTTTTCCTCATTGGTAGATATCCAAATTAGTAACAGAGTTGGAGCTCATTCATTAAGCAACCATTATTTACTGAAGGTGAAGATACTAAAACCTCTTAAAAAAAAGGCATAAGAAAATGCTGGGGTGGGGGAAGCAAGGAAATAAGAAAGGGCTGGTGATATCAGCTAAGACTACAGCATAATGCTACTACAAGCCATTTGTTTTTTGTTTTTTTTTTTTTGAAGGGGGGATATATGGGGAAGGTTTTTAAATATACAATACAGGATAAGACACATCCTAGATCTGCCACAAAGTAGCTTCTGTTAGCAAAGCAGTACCAATCAGAGGACCACAGTGAATAGTAAACCCCAGAGAAACAAAACAGGGCAACAGTCAAAAAAGTAGTTATCTATGTTTCTATTCTGCTGGAGGACACAAACTGTCCTTAAAAGGCTGGTAACAATGCTACAGAATTCACATCTCTGTTGGAAGAGGAAGCAACTTTATGCCTCATGTTGATCAACAAGCTAAGTTAGTAAATCCAGCAGTTTTCATCTTGTCACTACAGCCCACAGGGGGGCAGACAAATGAGAAGGCCACAAAGGTGAACCCAGCTCGAAGGTGGATGGTGGGAGGGAGCAATTGCTCAATCTCAGCCTGCGTGTGAACTTTTATTTTCCAACCTTCTCATCTCGGAAATTGAGAAATTGCTGGAAAACTTCACTTTCTGAGACAACAGGGTGGCGACACATCCTCGTCATCCAAGCTTGCAGTCTCTCCATGCGCATTTTGATAAATTCTTCTTCAAAGCGCCCTGTTACACATTGAAGAGTAATTGTTACAGTTATACACTAGTACTCTCAGCTTTTCTCTTTGTTTAGGGTTTTGGTTTTGTTTTGGTTGTTTTTAAAACAAAACAGAATCTGCAATTCATCTGGAGAGTTATTAACCATTTAACAACTGAGAACTTCCCAAGAGGGAAACATGATGATGACAAACCAGAAGAACTTTAAGTTACAGTATACTGATTACTGACCAGGGGTATTCCTCCTTTTAAAGACAGTCAGGAAACAATAAAAAACAGTAATACCCACTCATAATTTAAATAAATACATTTTTGGAGAAAAAAAAGATTAATAGACTTTCAGATGGAAAAATCAGGTATTCTGATAGCTCAAGACAGAAGCTAGGCACAGGATCCAAATGCAGACATTCTTCTGATATAGGCTAGTAAATTCTTGTTAATATAAGGCTCAAGAACATTGGAGAAAAAGGAACTACATATTTAAAAAGTTGTCATACCCTAGCTAACAAATGCATTTGAAATTGGACTGCTCAAATACAAACAGCAGATTTAAAAAAAAAAAAAATGTAGTACCTCCCATAAGCTTATTTCTATATAGGTAAATGAACATATTGAGAAAAACTTAAAAAGCTCAATAATTATATGTACAAACCGGTAGAGTGCATACACCTGAGAGTCTTAACTGATTTTTTTGGTAGTTAAGAGATTTTAAACACAAGCTATTTCAGTAAGTAGCCGATTAAAAAAAAAAACCAAAGCCAACAAAAAGATATAATGCATCATCACTGTGTATTTACTAGAACCTTTCAGTTTTAGCACAAACTCTTCTTGAGAGAACCTTTTCCAATTAAAAAAATAAATGTAGGACTTCATACTTCTAAAGCACACAGTGAATAGGATGTATTTGAAAGGAATGAGAGATTTCCCCCAGCACCCAACTCTTCTAATTTCCATAGCAGCACAGATGACAAACCTTAAACGCATGTATTCTTTCAATATAATTCTGTGTAGTTACTATGGCAGCCGCTCCACACAGTTTAGTTTTGGGTTTTTTGAGTGTTGCGTTGGTTTGGGGTTTTTGGGGGGGGCGGGGGGGGGGGGGGGAGCGAAGCGGTCTGCGTGGTGGAGAGAGGTCGTCCCTACTGCGTCGCCGGATTTTCTCCTGCTACCCCTGCTGCCTTCGGAGGATCCTGCTGGGTACCGGGATTAGTTGGAGAGGAGTCATCATCATTGCGTTCCTGT
>WUAM01000071.1:22352012-22363716 GCA_024336885.1 Actenoides hombroni
TTCCCTTCCCTCCTCTCAAATGGACCAGGGGGAAGAAAATAAGATGAAACTCATGGGTTAAGACAAAGGCAGTTTAATGAAGAAGCAAAGCAATGCTGCATGCAGAAGCAAAAGAAAAAGATATATTCTCTACTTTCCATCAGCAGGCAATGTCTGGCTCCTTTTTGGGAAGCAGGTTTCCAAATGTGTAGCAGTTGCTCCAGAGGACAAGCTGATGCCCCCCACCTTTCCCTAGCTTTTATGGTTCAGCTGACATCATATGGTATGGAATATCCCTTTGATCAGTTTGAGTCAGCTGTCCCAGTCGTGTCTCCTCCCAAGATCCTGTCCACTCCATCCCACTGCAGGAGGGATGTTGAAAAACAGCCTTGGTGCTGTGTGAGCCCTGCCCAGCAGTAGCCACAACACGGGTCTGTGATCAGCACCTTTCCAGCTCTCAATGCAAAGCACAGCACTGGGAGGGCTGCTATGGGGAAGATTAACTCCAGCTCAGTCAGACCCAATACAAAAATAAAAAAAATGTATGGTTTAGAGCCTTGAATCTGTAACTACAGAAAAACTTGAAATGCCAGAACAACATATCTCTTCAAGAAAAATGTGTGGTAACTACCACTTAGTCTTGCAATCCTGTTACCAAGCCACACCAACTGTATTATTTATATGTACAAATGACCCCTATTTGTGAGGGAGAAGATACCGTTTCGAGTACACTTACAGTGCAGGTCAGCTGATATTCAATGTAGCTCTTGAGACCATACATCTTAGAACCTTTTTTTGGATCTGCCACCACGCAGTCAAATGTAGAGGTAGGATAAACCCACATTGGGCCATAATCACCAATCTGTAAGAAATTGCAAATATTGTCTTTAAATATATCATGTACCAGCTGCCAACAAGGTAACAAATACCTTCTTTCTTCACTTGAAAGTTTCCATTGATTTCAGTGAGAGATTGACAGTCAGGAAATAAGAGGGGTTTCCCACAACCACACATGATTGACCACAGTTGTGTTTAACTTACTGTGGCTTTTACAATTTTTACCAAACAGCAAAGGAGTTGTGAATTTTAGGGGTTATTACTTCAACCATATTTCACGAGAACAGCATGTATCTAGGAGAGTTTGGTTTCTTAGATCAGAAGATGACCTGATCATGACTCAATATTGTAAACCCTTATGAATGTAGTTCCTAGGGATTAGATAGCTATCTAGATAACTAATAGTGTAATTCATTTGCTCTGCCTCACAATCCCCAAAAGGCTTATTTTCGTGATCACAAGTAATGTAGATCCAGCATGAGAGCAAAAAAAGATTAAAAAAAATATATATCAGAACACTTAGAAGAAAGGAGGAATTAAGACTTCACCCTGAAGAAAAATCCCTCAATGACATAGGACTCTGAAATGTAGTCTACCAGAAATCTAAAACATTTAAATGGCACACAGTTTTATTATGACAGTTCTTTCAGTAGATATGTTCAGTATCAGTTTCTTCTGACCAAAATACATATAGTAACCCTGAGGCTAAAAGTTAAGTTGGGGGAAAAAAAAAATGGAAGAGTGTGGAGGATTAAAAGAAGCAAAACCCAAAACAAACTACCACAAATAAAATCCTCCAAAAGCTCAAACACTCACAAAAACAAACTAACAAACAAACAAAACCAGAAAACCCCAACCCCAAAACAAACCACATCATCCATAAAAACTACACACATGTATCCGACTTACAATTATGGGAATTTTCTCTTTTGGTTTTGCTAGCTGCTTTGCCAATAGATACTGTTCCATCCCAGGTTTTGCAAATCCAGGAAATCTAACAATAAAATGAAGTGATAAGTTTATCGTGTATTTTCCTTCTCTTGACGTATGCAGAATTACCTGCCACTATAGGAAAAAACCTTATTATTTCTCAAGTATAGGAAAGAACTGATACGAATTACTTAACCAAAGATTTACCCTGAAAAAGCAGAAAAGATTTAGTTGCTGATCTCCAACTTTTCTTTGTGTAATGCAGGCGCCTTCTTCCAAGACTAAGTAGATATTTGTGCTCTGCAGCCCATGAGAACAAACAACAGGAGGACATGAAGTAACATCTACCAATCCCCTGCATCCACCCTCTCTGGGAAATACACACACGGACACTGCCCTGCCATTTCAGATTATGGGAACTAAATCACCTGAAAGAACAATGAACTGCAGACTTATGAAGTGCTTCTAAACATCTTACGTTAAATAATTTATCCACCAATTAGAAAGAAAACCACACACACACAAAAAAGTACTTGAAGTCTGTGTCAAAAAAAAAAAATTACAAAAAGCAAATGGTGGTTTTCTTTCTAATGAGGAAGATCTTTAGCCCTCCAAGTACTGCCAACCTACTGCCTGCTTGCAGAAACACAAGAAGTAAAGTAGGCCTTACTTCACAAACAAATAAACCTCTTAAATAAGGTATGTTTATGCTGGTTATACTAAGTAAGTTTGCAACAAGTAGATGCCACAATGTCGTAAAGGTGCATTTACAAAACTGGACAAAGCCTCTGCTGATGAACTAAATCAACTGTCTCTGCATTGTTAGTTCTTAATTTTAGTTACTTACCCAAAAAGACTATTATTCTACTATCTTTTTCCATTCTGCTTTCATTCACTTCAAAATTACTAGACAGTAGCTTCTCAGAATAACAGTTTTAGGATAAACATTAAGTTGTAACATGAAAGAATGCTAGTATAACCCTGACAAAGCTTCGTGCTATTGTAGGTTATCTAAAAATCAAGTTTTCTGTGGCTCAAGAATCAGCCTGAGTGATGCACAGACACAGGAGAGCAGAACTTTCCCCCACTACTCCTAGCGATTCAAATTGCTCAGGAACTCTGGGGCAGCATGTCTGATCAGTCTCACTGTATGGACATGCCATCTATAATCTTCATTTTCACTAAGCACACAGTGTTAAATAGAGTTAAATTTCAAAGACCAGTAGGTGCAGAAGTTTTGACCTTGTGAAGTGTCATTTGCCTGTATAACACCTGCAAAAACTACACCACTTTGTCACGTTCTTTCAGGCTTTCATGGATCTGTGTTCTCTAATCACACAGGGAGAATGCTGGGCTACAAATCCACCTCCACATTTACCCCCAAACTGTAATATTTACATTGATTGTTTCAAGAAGGTTGAATGGACACACATTTACACATCTTGACAAATTTCAATTCAATATATACACATTTGCCCTGCATTTTCCATTACTTGTTAAGTGGTAACTTCATAGCAGCTGCCCGAGAATTTCCACGCTGGACCCCACCAGCTTCTGATGCCTCAGTTTCCTTGTAACCAAGATAAGATGGTGAAGTTGATTTTGGGTCATCCCAGTCATCATCCCAATCATCGTCATCAGCAGCGGCTAAAGTAAAAGAGGGGGCAGAGAAAGAAGAAAGTTAAGTATTTTCTCTTCA
This sequence comes from Actenoides hombroni, assembly GCA_024336885.1. NCBI lineage: Eukaryota > Metazoa > Chordata > Aves > Coraciiformes > Alcedinidae > Actenoides > Actenoides hombroni. Next base: position 22,355,458 of record WUAM01000071.1, read on the forward strand.
AAAGCAAAAGCAAAATCAGCTACCTCAGCACTCATACACAAATAATCAACCAAGTAAATATATTAAGAGTTAGTTCCTTCTCAATTACCACCATCCCTATCAAATACAACCTGCAAAACGCTACACTAAAAAGTCACTGCAAGGGGGAGAGATGCTGGTATGTTAAGATTAATTCAATAGTGTTCCATATTCATAGACTCCACTTTAGCATTCCTCACTTATGAATCCTCCTCTTAATTTAACCCTGAACTACAAAAAAAGCTAGAGAAGACTGCTGAAAGGCTAGTCACTTCCTAAAATTAAGGATTTAAAAGACTAGTACTTTACAGGCCCGAGGGCACAAATTCAAGGGTGTTTAAGTTCCAGTTCCAGCTGAACAACATGCCTGGAAATAGATCATGTATACACAAGACTTTGGCTTGCCCGATTTCCATACAAGTTTGAAGTGTCTATTACAGTGGATCTATTTTATTTTTTTTATTATTTTAGTTTAAAAAGAAAAAAACTAACTGTTTTAGTGTCCAGTTTAACCACATGGCAATGTCCTACTACGAGGCTGGTTTGCTTTTGTTTTTTAAATAAGCCATGTTCTATAGTTGTGACAGATGAAGCAATTCTTACCCCTACTATCCACCTACTCTAATGTATTCAAAAATAAGAGCATTATTAGCACACCTGGTCCTTGATATGCCTGTGGATGACCAAATGCTGCTGCTGTCTCCCAGTTATTTGAAGCACTGTTTCTCTGGCCAGATGTGCTTTCAGGTTTCGTCGTCCAGTTGTCAACAGCATTTCCATTATCCCAGTTCCCAGACTTCCCAACATTCCAGCTGGACCAGGGATCACTGGCATTGTTTGCCTACGTTGTATAAAGACAAAAGTAAAGAAATTGCTGAAGAAACAAGTAACAACCACATACCTTCTTCTTGAAGTCTTTGATGTCTTCCTTATAGGCTATGATTTCACATTCAGCACTTTACTTGTTTGATTTAGGAGCAGCTGCAAAATCTTATGCTCCCAGATACACAGTTCTTGAATGCAGCAAACACCTGGAAGAACTGATCAGCTTTCCAGCAATGTGACACCAATACATACTAATAAGAACGTTACCTCTCCTCTGGGAAATTAAACTATTTGTTCCAACAGTGTTAGGAAGCACTCTTACACATGGCAATTATTTTACACCAACACCGTAAGTATGGTGCCTGTGAACTATTAATTAAATAAATCCATAGACTAATTAGCACATTTAAAACAGGAACTCAAATGTCAAGGATTGGGTTTTCCTAAATGTTTATTTTCTCAAACTCAGATTAACGGCCTTACTAAAAGCAAATCATGAATCGCCCACCCACACCATCACTACTGATATGACAGTTACAGAGTTAGGGCCAGCAATCTGCTCAGCTTCCCTAATAGATCTTAATTCATTATGTCAAAGACAGGGGGAAGAAGCAAGCATCTGCCAGGGAACAGTCTGGCATTTCCCTATAGACCCACTCTCTCAGCAGAGGCTTCTGGTGAAGGTAATGACATGTAACCTGCTGATGCTGCTGTGGAGGTTGAAATCTCAGCGAGAGTGTAGAGCAGACACGTCTCTAACTATTACAACAATTTGTCAAGTTCATCCAGCAGTAAATTGGATTAATAGCTTAGCATCCTGCTCAGCTCCTTGATTTTAACACTATTCTTTGAAAAATCATTGACTACTTAAGTGTAGTCTACTCCAGACACTTAGTGCAGTGACTAGCAGGCAGAAAGGAAAAAAAAACCCTCAAAAACCAACCCACACAAATCAAAACCCACACACTCGAAGTGTAGGAGAAAGGAGGAGGAGAAAGGGAAGGAAAGCAAACAAAGCCTACAAAGCTTGTCTTGTTCGGTAGAGGGAGAAACAGAGTTTGTAAAAGGAAGTCTCAATAACCTGCAGAAGCCAGTGCATTACTTTTTATCATGAAACAGCATATCAAAGAAGGTATGCCTAATATAAATTAATTGCTATTAGACTACAACATTTACATGAATCTGAGAACATTTGCTAGTACAGAAAACTGAATAAAACTCCTACTGAAATCCAAATTACTCTCTGCAAAAATGCTGAATGTTTATTTCTTACACAAAAAAAGTTACAGCTACTCCACACTCCCCTTTTAATTCCCCCCCCAGTAAAATTCCCTCCTCTCATTTCAACTTTGAGATACTACATAGGAATGAGATCTCTTGTTTTAGTTTTTCTTAAAAGTTGTCTTGACAGTCAGATTTCACAGACACTATGAAACATTTATGACTTGAAAATGATTAAGACTTATATTATTGAAATCATGTCACCCCTGTTCTTTAGGTACAGAATTCCCAGGACCTGGAAATTAAGACCAAACCTCCACACTAGAGGGGAATCACCATTCTGAAGACTCAGGAGAGTCAGTGGGTCTCTACAAACTGATGGCGTGAGAGAGATTATGTGGACAGCTTCTATATTGATGGTTTGGGGGACTTTGTTGGGGTTTTTTTGAGGATGAAACTGATGAAAGAACTCTACTTCCTAAGGGACCAATATCATTGAGGTCTATCTAATTCTTGGATAGCTGATACAGAGTGCTACTCACAGCAATTACAAAGAAGCTGTTGGCAGCTTACAAGGTACCAGCCTGCTCTTCCTATGATGTTCACCTGATAGGAGTTTACGTTAAGAGAAAAAAAACATACATGCCATCAGTCAGATCTTATCATCTTTGCTAAAGGAAAACACGTATGGTGGAACCTAACCACATGGGAAAGCATGTCTGCTCCTAACTTAGAGTATCTAGAAAAGAATAGTTTGCATAATATTCATTTGCATATACTTCTGCAATATATGTTGTGCTGATCACTGGCAAACGAAAGCCCACAAGTGGGATGATTGCCAAAAGGCTGAGTAAAGTTTTCCTCTTCACTGTAGTTCATAGTACATGAGTGGGTGGAAAAGAAACCTTAAAATCTGCTGCAAAACATGGGGGGAGGCGATAATACTAACACTGAGTCTGCTACTAAAGAACGACTGTCAAGAATGATCATCACTAACCTTGCAGATAGTTGCTGATACGCACTAAATGCTGTGCAGCAAGAGGAAATGGATTCTTGAACTGCCCTCTCAGATGCTTTATGGAAGCACTATTCAAATCAGAAAATTTTACTTCTCAAATGTTGAGGAAAACTCTGGGGTAAGCTCTTGCCCCTAGGCATATTGCCCACAGGATCTACAAAAGGAGTGGGATATGCTATTCCCACTCACTTTCTTCCAACCAAAGGGCCCACATTTCTTTCCGAGGCACTGGGGAAGAGGGTAAAAGATGGGTTAGGAATGTATACATGAGCAGCACATCTCAAAGAGTATTTACAGATCTTTCATCTGCAGATACTTCTAAGTAGTCAAAAAAAAAAATAATCAAAAAAACCCAAACAAAAAAAACTGTAAACATGAAGAACAACTCAGGAATTAGGCCTGTCATCCCTAAGGTCCCACAACACCATGGAGGACCAAGTAAAGACACAGAACTTATTAAAAGGGTAATCTCAGCTGCAGTCAGCAGTTCTGTGGATCTCAGCAGCTAACAAATCCTGTAGGAGAAGCCATTTGTGTGGCTTAGCTCTGGCTGAATAAACTCTAATTAAGCCAGCAAGTATTTTGTAAGTGATTAAATTGCATGTTTTCACACCTTTAGTTTTCCTTAACTGAAATGGATAATCCTTTGATCTCTCTCTGGTTATTACAAAGGAAAAAGATGAAGAGTCCTTGCAAGAAGCTGTTATTCAGTCAATGTAGTTTGATACAGCACACCTAACAACCAAGTATGCAAGCAATCACAAATGCAAATGCATAGAAAGAAACGCCACACCGCACATAATTAAGAAACTGATCAACCTTCAAATGAAATATTGCATATCTTTGCTTCTCAAGGTAACATCAAACAAGTACACTGAGATTGAAGTCAAGAATCTACTCCTTAAAGGCAGCTGGTTTTCCCCTTTTGTAAACTATTACAGACTTGCTCGCTCCTACTGTTCTACTAAGAGAAAAAACACCACAAGGAAGGCTGTTTGAGGAACTACTAATTATTTTAGAAGTCTTTTATCAAGGGCAGATTCAAACACTATAGAAACAGATCATCACTGGGGGTGGGGGGGTGTTTGGGAGAGGCAGGGAGAAGTCTAATATGTTTTTAAAGATCTAATTATAGTTGAATGAGGAAAAAATTCCACCACAACAGGAAAATCCTCAGCTTGGGGTTGGAATGTCAGTAACTTTGCCCAGTTAATCATGACTTAAATAGGAAGAAGTGACATGTTTGCTGTTTTCTAGATAATGCAAAGTTAAAGACACTAAACCAAAGATAACTCACTGAAGTATTTCTGCTCTGGATAAGAAAAAAATAATCTTTTTTGACCTCATGGCCAACTAAGTTGTGCCTAGCAGGCTCCTTCCTCATTAATGGTTGCTCCCCATGGAAAAATAGATCCATTCTACTCCCGAGAGACAAAAGCCAAACCAAATATAATGTTCAGATGCTAAAACTAAGCCGAGTACCTAAAAAGATCTAGGTAACTGTGCCATCAAAAACAACGACCTCCATCATAAGAAATACATACTGAAACCATCTCTGAGAGATGGAAGCCATGCTGAAGTGGCGAGTAGAGAAAGTCAGTCTGATCAGATCAGGGCAAGCCCAGGACAACCAATGCTGCCAGGAGAAGCATTACACTCCTGAAGAGGGATTGAGAAGCAGCATAGATGAATAGCAGAAAAGACAAGGCAAGTCATGGTGGCTAACCTGAACAGCTCACAGGAACAAGCACAGCTCTCCTGCTTTACAGCTGTCTTAGTTACCTGCATGGAGACAAAGCCTTAGGCATACTTAGATGTGACATTAAACTTAAGTTCTTTGGGTAACAGCCTCTGAACAGATACATAAAAAAATGTTTATATAGAGAGTCATCCTAAAAAAAAAAAAAAGCCAAGCTTTTTTTCCCTCCATGAAGAAATGTGAAGGGCTAAAATCCTACTCTGCAGCAATCACAGAATTGTATTCATTCACTATGCCGTATTTACCACAGAGAAAGTGTGCACATTAGCAAATACTGAAGTAGCTGCCATGCCCATGATATTTTATGTTCAAGCTTTCTTCCTGGTAAATCATTACCTTAGCAGCATGGTCCTGGACACTTCTGCTTCTGAAGGAAGGCCCTCTTTTCTATTGTACAATTTAAACATCTTTTTCCAGAGGAAACCAGCATCTCCACTCCCAGCCTCACTGTCTCCTTCATGAAGCAGTCCCTGCAAAAGAGCTAGGCTTTGCCTGCTCACAAACCACATAAAGCCAAGCTACACCCACCAGGCACTCCTTGTTTTCACAAGGAAAAAAACAAACCACCAGCAGAAGACTGGTTACTACCACGGTTACTACCATGAAGAGCAGAGCAGTTAAGATTTTTGGTTTTTTATTCCTCAATTCAAATCCTGTTTCCTTATCTGTGAGGTTATTCACAACCTAAGTGGACCAGAGGCTGCATTGCTTCTGCACAGCATAGGCACACAGGATTTCCATCTATTAACTCCTGATTCAGCTCAAAAATACCCTCATGTTCGAAGTACAAAATGGTCTTTTAGAAAAAATACATAATTTAGACTGGAGTAAAGAACACTCAGTGATGGGATGAGGGTAGGGAAAAAAAACCCTCTGTTTAAAAGATTTAATTTTTTTTTCCTTTTTAAATTAAAGTCTTTAAGTTTGCTTAGTTTCAACTCTCAACCACTAAAAAGCCTACATACATTTGTTCAATGGAGCTTTCTCAAGCTTCTGTTTTCATCACTCACACTTGCACGTGTAAATGGCAATCAAGTCACATCTTTATATCCTTATCTTCTATTGAGCTGATTTCAATCCCTAATGGTTTCTTCTTGAAACACAGATGAGGAATTTCAGTTTTCCAGGTAGTAGTAACAGCAATGCCAGAAACAAAAGAAAGACTCCCTGTTCCTCTCTGATGTTTTCTGGACATCCCAGGATCAGGCTACAAAGATCAAACAAGGCTAGATTTGGGAAAGGCACTCTCAATTTTTGTTTGGCAACAGAGGACAGGGGTTTTCCTTTTGCCTTTTTTGTTTTGGAGGAGTCGAAGAGTACTACTGGCTAAGGCTTTTCAGCTTACCACTTTCAATTACAAACGCCCATGACTCCACCTTAAAATAAGCGCTCAGTGAACAATGAACTAAAAAAACCAAAATAAATCAGGAAGGAAACTAGATACTGCAGTAAATCCCCTGCTGTGGTGAAGTAGATCGTGCAACACATGCATGCCATATGCCACTAAGTGTGCAAGCAAGTAGAAACACTCATAGGATTCCTACAACTGACAAGATTTTCACCATTATCAAGTTATTCTTTATATATTTGCTGCCAAACTACTAGAACACAAGGCTACCTCATGAAATAAGAAATCAAATGAAAACAAAGCTACAAGAAAAAGAGCAGGCAAACGCTGTAAACTGTGGAAAACTATTTCAGTAGTCAGATTTTGCCTGAGGGTATGGGAGCAGATGAAGGTGAGGAGTGATCACAGTACTACAGAATAACAACTTGCTGCCTGAGCCTTTGTGTTCTACTGGAACACCCACACAAAAACCAAACAAAAAACAAACAAAAAACCCCCACAAAAACAAAAACGAAAAGCAGAACACAATTCCACAATTGGAATGGTTACAATCACTGCCATACATTGGACAGCTAAATATGTGATTGTGATTAATTTCAAAGCCATCAAGCCACTGTTTCCAGTACTGTATAGAAGTCACTGCCTGGTACTTCAGTTAAACAAGAACTGGTAACAAATTCCTGTTACTAATCCGAATGCAATATTACGATTGAGATGGTGGGAAAAAAAAAAGTTGATTTCAAATTACACGTAGCATTGGAGGATGTTATAGTATCATTATCTGTAACAGGAACTATAAGTTACTAATCATGAAAACCAAACTAGCATAAACCACTCTGGATTTTAACAGTTCTAACCCAGCAGTTTTGCTTGTACTTCTTTTTAGACATCTTTTGCACCACACCCTTCTAGACACAACTTATGCACGCATAGAGGCAACTTTACACTTAATCTTACAAACCTATACATTTATGCAGAGTTAAGGTTTATAAGTCAAGGAAACAGTAATTTCCAAAATCCACAAACACAACTGTAACTTCCAAACTGAACCTACCTGCATATTTTAAGGTAATACAGCATACTGGTTTAACTAGACAAACTGGACTCAATCAAATGTGAGTGAGTCACCTTTCCCATGACAATACCTCTACTTCACTGCACACACAGTAACGTCAGAGAATGGAAATGCTGTTAGAGGAATGCAATAACATACATGTCAAAATTTCCACATAAGCAGAATAGCGCTCTCTTAATAATAATAGTGTATTTCCAGCACTAAGTTGCAAAAAGTGGAAAGACATGAAGTTCTGGGAATAGCTTCTTTAGTATCCTTCTTACACATGTTCAACATTTGTCTACACACCAGATAACTTAAGAGTTGCCTCAGCTGCTGTACACCAAACAATGTGTTTTCACTACTATTTATTCATCCTGCCTATACAGAAGTTCCAGTTTTCTGAAGGAATGGGGTTTTCTACCCATAAGACAGTCTGTTTATTTTCATATCCTTCAACAACTGCATAGTAGCTTATCATCTTTCTTCTACACAGGGAGAAATTACCCTGAGTGATTTCACACTTACCACTGGATAAAACAATACAAACATGAGAGGTTTCTGTTAGTTGCTTCCTCTTATCTACTCATGAGGCCTTGCTGCTCTGCCCTCAGCTTAACTGAAGATACGAAACATGTGGATTCACTGAAGTCATACTGAAATTCACTGACAAAATTGAAATTCGCAAAAATGTAAACTCTGAGGATACTTACTTTACCCAGAACTAAGAAGAGCTGGATAGTCATCTTTACACAGAAGTAGAGTTGGCAGTGATTACAGAATCAGTGTCAAGAAAAGGGAACAAACTCCTCTACAAATGCAACTTATGGTTAGCTACAAGAACTATTTTTGTAGCTAAAATACTGTGAAGCCATATCCACAGCTCTTACATACACACAGCTGGTGATCCCACTTCCACCCTGACACAGACAGGCAGTACTCTACTCTCATTTATACATCTTTAATACTAGTTTTTTGTTCCCACAGAGGAAAAAAAAAAATAAAATATATATATA
>WUAM01000071.1:22375273-22393208 GCA_024336885.1 Actenoides hombroni
ATGAGGTCCTTCTTGTACTTGGGGGGGGGGGTGGGGGGGGGAAACACAGCCAAACCCCACACACCTAATTGCTTCTGCCATAAAGACGATAGTAAAAATTTGCTTTCAACAGAAATCATGATGTGACAGGCAAAAAAAGTACCAGCAGACTGACATTCACAATCAAGCTCTGTCTGTCTCAAAACTGCAGGTTGTTGGGATCCCCACCTAAATATCCCTTCTGACATAAAACCAGAAAAAACCCCACAGCTTTCCTCCCCCCGCATTTTATTTTCATAAGTACTGCATGGAAACACTTCTGGCTGGTCAAGAGATACTTACTTCAGTGTAAATAAAAGCAGAGCAGAGAAAAAGATGCATATGTTATAGTTCAGCTGACAAAGCTAATCCTGAGCCATGTGCACAATAAACACTTGGTATCTCCAACAGAGAAGTACAACACTGCAGAAAAGTTTCAGGCACTCTCAATGCTTCCTTGCGTGGAAGCTCTTCCCTTAGAACCGAGGCTTTCAGCACCTTCAGATTATGTCATGCAAAACCAAGATGAAGAAGTGAAAGCTGTTTTCAGTAAGAATACTGACTGCTTTCCTTCCAGCAGAAAATTGGGCCTCCATGAAAATATAAGAACACGCTGCCTTACTTCCCTTAAAAAGTGAACTGAAGCAGCATACCTTCTGAAGTAAAAAAACATTTTAAGTTGGGGTATAAAAAACACCTCCCTCCAGGCCTCTCCCCTCAGCAATAGCTGACAAAGGTGTTGGACATGTCCTTTTTACAGCAGGTTACCAGTAACCAGTTCCAGCAAGTCAATTTAACAATGCTCAGATGCTAGGCATCTGAGCCATGGGGAAAGCAGCTTTCTTAACCAGGTACCCTTCTTAGCCTTCTTCAAGGAGCACACCACAGTGAGTACACCAAGTTCATGCTTTGACTCACAAGAATGATGAAAATTCACCAGAACAAGGGCAGATTTTACCAGCCTTCAGGAAAACTGGCAAAACATCCCACAGTAATAACCAGCTTGGAAAGGTAAGACGTATTTGTGTCGAATATGAAAACAGATGCAAATACTAGATTCTCCAGGTGTGGCAAGGAAATAAAGTTACTCAGAAAAATCTGGAAGTATTCAGCCTGTAGGGAAGGAAAGACCAAGAGAGATAGATAAAATTAAAGTCATTGTGCCAAAGCCTATATATTCACTTGCTCCAGATGCCCATTTCAAAAGTTGTTAAAAAAAAAAGTAGAAGAGGGGGAAAAAAACCCCAAACAAACATACACAATGATTTTTGCCTTACTGCAGTTCAAGAAATTGAAAATAAAAAAGGTTTGCAATACAGCAGAAATGGATTATTAGAGCACTAAGAATTTGAAGTATATCTGTAACCTGAACCATATATTGGTGTCTCAAACACATTCCCCAGATTTTTTTGCTGGTAGTCTCCATTTCCCTTGCATTTCTGGGCTCATTTGCCAAGTCTGGGAATTAAGTCCCTAAGAACTCCTGGCAAGTAAGTTTTAATACTACCCTCCTACTGTTGAGATTTAATGGGATATATAGGATAAACTCAATCAATTCTAAAGTAAGTTGAAATGTTTCCCTTGATTTAGTAAGTGTATTGTTAACAACAGCAAACCCTCTAGCCTTTCCTTAGGCAGAGGCATCAGCCCTAACCCTATTGAAATTTTTGACAATCAGTTCCAATATATTATAAAAAGGAAAATGGTTTGGTTTTTCAATGGACTTTCCTATTTATTTGCCACAAATATTACGTCCAAGTAGCAGTTATGGCTTAGAGTTAGATCTTTGCCACTTATGCAAAATAGCATATGGGCGTGGAGAGAAGAAAGCATTTAATGAGAAAAGGATTTTTGCTTCTGGGCACAGGAATAGATACATCAAATACTAGGTCTAAGCCTGTGGACATTTTAAATATTGAAAATGGGAATCTCTGACAAATCCCAAAGATTAGAGAATGAATACCACAAAGGCAACTTCATCAAAACACGGGTTTAAAAAGCAACCAAACGCACAAAAAACAAAGGAAAAAAAAAAAACCTAAACAAAACCACAAAACCGACCAACTACAAACACAAACCAAAAAATAACCAACCAAAAGCAAACAAACCCCAAACAAAACCAACCAACAAAAACAAAACAAAAAACCACTCATACAGAAAAAACAATAAAAGAGAAACAGAAACAAAACCACACAAACCCAAGACTTTTCACAATAACTTGTTTTTCATATTTACTTCTGATCACATGTAAAAGGGTCAAACAATCCAAGAACTATAGGAACTTAGGAGATCCAAACATTTCACTAGTGGATTAAAGTCCATTGCTTCATTTTGCAGAGTACTGTAAACATGCAAAACAAGTAAGAATTGCTAATCCATCCATTAGCTACAACAACATCAGTTTCTTTTACTGGCTGCACGTATTTCTCCCCTCTCCCCGCCGCAAGATACATCTGGTGCTGGATTCTGCAGTTTCCCTTTGCTCAGCTGGCAGCAGAGTTTCCTGTGCCTGCACTGGGAACTTGTGACGCATCCTGACGTTCAGCTTGTGCTCCCTTGAGCGGGCAAAGGCCCACTGAGACTACACTGAACTCCGGCACAATGCATGCCGAGGGGGAAGAGGGCTCTCTGATTGTCAGCATCTCTGCGGCTCTGCCTCATATTGCGGTTTCTCATAGATGGGGAGGGAGATGGCAGTTGTCTCTACAAGTTGAGGGCAGAAGGAAACTAGTAAGAACTCCTAATTAGCAAAGGAAAATTAGCTTTTCAGCAGTATGGGTATAGACATTTAGATTGTAATAAGAAAATAGAAAGGAAAGTGGTAATTCTCAGCATTACATCAGCATTCTTTACAGCAGGTAGAACCAGCTCCAGTTACACATCTGGACTGTGGTTTCCCAATTTACAGATTTACTGACTTATTATGGTATGAAGCCTATCAACTTCTAGAAATTCTAAGCACTGTAATAATCACTACTACTGTATTTTTAGAATGATACTAGTAATCATGTCTAAACATATTAAACCACAAAAGATTCTTCAGAATGAAAAGCAGCACCTACATCAGCAAAAGTATTATTCCTCTGCAGACCTGGAGCAGATTTAGTTTTTTTCCATTACCTATCTGTCTGAGTATCTCACCCCCTCTTCTCAAAATATTAAAAAGCAAGAGGAAAAAAAAAAACCTAAGAGCATTTGCCAACTTTTTTCTGCAAGCAGTCACAAGGCTATGCAACTATTAACTGTCAGTGTGTCAAGACTCAGCATAAATAAAGGGGGAAGGAAGTTGGCTAGCAAAAGTCATTAAAATAAAATTCCAATGAAGGATTACATTATCACTACATTAAGTTACTAGAAGAGTATCCAAGATCTGCTGATGGACTGGCTCCATTGTATTTCCTCCATCATCTTGAAGGAGATGATAAAGCAAAATCCCTTGAGAAGAATCTTTCTGCCTTTTCCAAGATGTTTCACTCAAGAGATGCTAGGCTCAGATGAATGAGCAGCTTACCCCCAAGTCTGACAATTGTGAGGTGCACAGGCACCCACTTGCCCATGTTACAGTTCACCTGCAGCAGGCTAGTTCTTTCACAGAGAAGCAGGACAACAAAATCCACCATGCATTCCTCACGAGCCATGAGCACACAGACTAATAGTTAATGCACGATTGTGCTCACAGCAGCTTTTACAATAGCATCCCTGTCTAAACCTCTATTGATAAGACTGATTAACAACCCACACAGAGTGATCACTGTTTTTTGTTTAAGTTCACTCTTCTGAAGCAAAATGTGTTTGTAATGCTGGACTTCCTGATGCAGAACTACTGTGTTACAATGGAGGTTATGTTTTATAGCACTAGAACTTAAGAAGCACCTCAAAAATTGGACACACCTTTGAAAACACTTTCCCTAAAGGCAGGACTTCATTGCATTAGAAAGAGCTCTTGTGTTATGCCATATATTCATCTGTTTCAGCCATGTGTTAAAGTTTAGGAAACTTGTACCACAACTGCTTCTCTTGGACAGCTGTCAGTGGCAGATAGTACAAAGGAAGTATCCATAAAAAGTTTGCAGTGCGAAATGCCCATATAATGCACACCTTCCTTTTAGTAGTTAGTGCTTCAGTAGTTCAGTGCTTCAGCTATCCAGCAGTGCTCTTTTCAAGAGACAGGGTTTTATAGGTTTAATTTGCTTGGTGCCACTGTCTCGGCAAGACAACCGCTGTATCACAGCGGCAACGATGGCTACATCTTCCAGGTTCATCTTTCATCCCCAGTTTCCTGTCCTACTCTTGGTGGCAGTGGTTCCCAGATTGGCAGAAAGAGAATCAAATTCCATACTTCTGTTTTGGAAAGTAAATAGGGCAGATAAATCTTTTCAAAGAAACTTGGGATTCCACCAGAGAAGCAGAAACTATAATTTGGGAAGCCTGGTAAAAGTCATTAGTGTCAGCTTTTTTTTTTTTTTTTTGAGCTAGGACTCTTCTTCACAAGTCAAGTCCTTAATTTTAAATAGTCTTGACAGTAAGCAGACTTGAACTTCTCTTCTAGGACAGTAGCTTAAGCTTTTGGCTGGAATGAATAATAAAGGGCTTTTAGTCACCTCAAGTAACTCAGTAACATTTCTACTATGAGTAAGCTTCAATAACGTTTGCTTCAAAAACTGCATCAGTTAGTACAGATATTCTTCAGTGGGCCTAGTAAGCATACGCCTTTGAAACCAGCTGCTTGTGAAACACTGATAAGGAATATGTTAATCACACCTGGAAGCACAGAACAGTAAAACACATTTCTGTCTTCCGTGTCTTTGTTTTACTCATTATCTACTACAAGTTTTTTGGATGTGGGTTTGTTGTTGGTTTTTTTTGTTTATTTGGTTTTTCTGTCGGTTTTTTTTTTTTTTGTTGGTGGTTTTTTGTTTGTTTTCTTTTAGTTACATTTTTTTGTGGAAGTTTTTTTATTGTTTAGTTGTTTTTTGGTTTTGGGGTTGGGTTTTTTTGAGGTGGTGTTGTTGGGGGGGTTGTTGTTTCCTTTTTCCTCAGAATTACTTTTCTGAACAATGTCGTTTTTACAAATAAAATATTCATTCTAAAGGACAGTTCTAAGAGAATAAAATAGAAATAGCACACCCGGCATACTGGTTGGGATCCCAGGATTAGAGAAACTGAGGAAGCAGAAAGAAAACAATAAAGACAAAAACATAGCTGTAAATAAATCAGTTCATGAATTTTCAGGATCTTTTGATTCCATTTGAAAGAACAGTCCAAAATGAAGCATTTACTCTAAGAAGTGGCAATAGTCTGCAAACAAAAGGCAATTAACTTGAGATGATTTTCGCATTTTCCATTCTGTAGTATTTGATCTTTCACAACAACGTGCCCTGTGGTTACTGTCTAGTATTGTTTTTTGAGGTAAGTTACTTCTTAGAACAACTGTCTGACTTGTTATCAGCTAAAGAGTCAGCATTAAACCACTAGAGCTGTCTTCACTGTGTCAGTGAGGCTACAGAAATGAGGCAGGGTAAGCAGGGCTTTAAATGGAAAGTTTAACCACTGTTTCATTTCACCATTCACAAACAGCCTATTTAAGTCACCATGTTTTAATCAATGCATCTTTGAAAAAACTTTGAGCAACTCAAAACACATGCTGAGTCCCACTGTGGGGATATTACTAAGGGTACTGAGAGAAGTTTAAAACAACTGTTGTCCAAAGACCTCAGAAAGACAGTAAGAAAAGTGCTACAGAAACACTGACAGGAACCTCAGAGCACTGAGGACACCACCTTTCTTCCAACAGTGGCTATCATTCACATAGATTTTTACCCACACACCCCCCCTCACCCACCCCCAGCCTTTCAAAGGCTCATTCAAGATGCAGTAAATACTCCCAAGTGAAGAGATCTTCACTGCAGCAGTTGCAATGCTAGGGATATGATTTGAGAAAAGATGCCCCTTCATTTCAGTCCTTCTATCACAGGTGTATTGGACTGCTAAAGGCACATTTGGATAGTCCATGTGGAGATACCAAGCAGCTCTTCAAGTGCCTACACCTCTCAGCCTGGAAAGGCAGCTACCTTCTGTCCTGTCTACAGTAATCCCTACGCATGTACCTCTCTCGGTACATTCCTAAGAGACAAGAAGCAACAAACTACTGAAGATGGAAGCTAAGAGGCCACTAAGAACACAGGCTTCTCAGAGAGACTTCTACAGAAGCCATACCTTAGGAATTCAAGAGATTATACATTATTCTAGAAAATAACAGTTAAAGTGATAAAGATTTATTACGAAGGAAACACAACTCCAGAGCTTATCTTTTTAACTAATACAGAGCAAATGGAGGATATGTATATTGCTTATATAGCACTAGGAATCACTGTTTTTGTGTATGTGTCCAACGTTGTCTGCCTAGGAAAAAAACACTAACCTGAAGAAACTGTACCATACATTCAAACTGGTTTTATACTATGATTTTTTTAAAGAATAAATAAAAAAATAAAATTCATGTGTTTAATAAAAACCCTCCCTTTAGCATTATATTTCTTTTCTAACACAATTGTCTTTTTTCCTTTCAGCAACATCATAATTAAAACAAACTCATCCAAAAAGTGAAACTAAATTCAGTCAAGAACTCAATTTCTGGACTAAGAGAGGTCAAGATATTCAAATATTGTTACTCCAAATTCCCTCACCAGCTTTAACTGCTGAATCCTCACATTACTCTACATAAATTCCCATTAAAAATCTGTCTCTTGACCTCCTGGCCCACTATCTTCTGAACAATTTTTCAACTCTAAAATAAGTTCAGTAGCCTGCAGCTAGTCATTTGAAATCAACACCACTGACTATAAGCACATCAGAAGCAAATTAAATACAATTAAAAAGCTAAGAATTAAGGAGATGTATCATTTCTTTCTAATACTAAAACATGCCTGGAGAGAGAAGACGCAGAACAGGCAGCTGCTCTTCAGTCTCAGATGTTGCATGTGCCTAAAACATTTCAGGCAAGTATTTAATTATGTATTCACACTGGATTAAAAGGCCTACCTCATACTGCAAGAAAACGGTTAATAAAGCATGAAGAGTTTCCAAAAAGCATAAAATAAAAAGTTTGAAGCATTTATAGGGTAAGGGACAGCAATAGAAATACTCTATTCTCACCGACATGCGAGTGGCTTATACCACTTGCACTTCTGAATAAAGATGTAATAAACTTACCTTGAAATCTTTTTTCTGTATGATTTCGCATAAGAAAGAAGTGACTAGGCAAGTTTTCAAGTGGTAAAGAGGCTTGGAAATGTTTTCTCAAGTAATAAAGACAATGACTTACTAGCTTCAGCAGCTCAGGCTTTCCTCAGCAAGAACAGATTAGCTCTCCATATCTTAGAAACAGATTAGCTTTTCATGGGACTTCACTGTCTTGCTGAAAATTACTTTTTGGTCAGGAAAGATGATCTGAACTCTGTTCAGGCTAGTTCAGTTCATTTCTGAATACATATCTTTTTTGATTTACAGAATATGAGCTTCTTTATAGCTTGTCTGCCTGAAACCAAGGTCAGCACACTCCAAAGCCCAGTGAAATGCACTCTTGGCCAGCATTACAGGCAGCGCACACACTTAAACTGCATTACAGTGAATTCCTACCTGTCTGGAGGCCCCTTGTTTAGCTCAAGCACCTAGAAGTTACTGATGCAGCAGGAGAACTAAAATGGTTCCAAGACTAAGATCTCTTAAAAGCATTATAATGTAACAGATCTTAAAACCTTAAGGTATTAAAACAAACTATAGCCTATTTCCATGCAGTCAGGTGGGTAGATAACCACTGCCACAGAGCGGCAAAGAGGCCAAGAGAAACTGATGTTTTCAAGAGTGTTTAAGAATTTTAAGGACAGTGTTTTGTCTATAAGCAGCTCAGTAGTTTTAAAAAGCACCATTCAAATTCTGATAGTTTCAAAGGAACCATCAAGCACTTTTTTTAAAAGAGGTGTTTGGTTACCTTTTGTGGTGTTCATACAGACTTATTTACGGGGCACCAAACCAAACAACAGAATCCCCATGCACCCAAGCAATACAGAAGCAAGGGAAAATCAGTCGCAGAAATACACGCAAGACACCCATGTGAGTTAGAGATGTTTCCACATACTGACTCAGATAGTCCTGTGAATCACATCTGAGCTTTCGGTTGGTTTAAGAACTTGAAGTTTTTTCTTGTTTAAAACATAACTTATAACCCAGTTATCAGCTATTAACAATATGCTGCAAAACCTTTACCTGTGAAGAAGACCTTTTCCAGAATCAATTTACAGCACTGCTCCAAGTGCCCAGATTTCCCTGTATTTTCCTTTCTGAATACCAACATATTCCAGGTCCCCAAACAGACTGAAGACAAAATTTCAAATTTGAGAAGATTAATTCCTGTTATACCAGGACATAACTGCAGCAAATACAGCATGGTTTTATACTGACAGATGTTAGACAGGATGCATTTATCTCAAGTGTGATTAAAATCTCTGCCTAGATTAATCATTACTGTGTCTCTGAAATCAAACTGCAAAACTTGCAACTGTTTGTTGAATCAATATTTAACTGTGTGTTTCAGAAATCTGCTGTGCCAAGTCCCCAAACACTTGCCTGAAACTTTACAGAAACTTCACGGCCATCAGTATCGTACCCTTGCAGTCCTGTCTCCAAAGAAAAAAGACACTAAGAAGTGAAGGTTTCAGAAAAAGCCTGCAGTGCTCACTGGAAAAACTGCCACATTGTGACCTCCTCATTAAGACAACTTGTAAACAAACAATAGTGCTGCTTCTGTGAGAGTGGAGATTAGTAAAAGCAGTAATTATCCCAATAATTGGAGAAGCAAAGTTTTGCCACTGTTATCTAATGAACTTCAAGCCTTTTCAGACTCACCACACTACTCTAGGTTGGGCATTTCAACATACCAGCTGCAAAGGCCAGTCTCCAAGCTAATGAAGAACTAGCAAAGCAAACTACCTGCATGCTAAAATGATACTACTTCAAATAAAAAACTTGACCTGTGCAACACCAAATGAAATAACTGTACTACTTGGAAGTCTGAAACACTGGCTTGGAAAACAAGCATTCAATAGCATGCCATCTGAAGATGGCTGGGAAAGAATCTAAAATACAGTAGAACAGATCCTCATTATGGAATTCTGCTAAATTCTCTGTTACTTGAGTAACCAACATTAATCAATACACTAATATTTTGTGATCTCTTAGTCCATTTTAGAAATGCTACTTCATGAAAGCCCAGCAACTTTTATGAAGACAAGTGAGGAAACTATTATACCAACATAAATGTATTACCATTTTCTTACATGAAGCTTCTTTATTCTAGAAACGAGCAATGTTCACATTTTATGGGTCCTAATGTACCCAAGCCTTCAGCTTTCTGTTGACAGTGTAGAGAAGTACAAGATCCTGTAAAGTTACAAACTGGGTGCATTAAACACCAGCTCAGATAAGCATAACTCAGTCATTAGACCTGGCCAGAGAACACCCAGCACTTGAACTGGACATTAGTCCCCTTCAATTTAATACAATGTGCACACCAGCAGTGTTGCCCTATCCCACTTTGAGGTTAAAAAAGAATGACAGAACTGGATTAAGTGACACAACATTCGAAGTTTCTCCTTTACAAATCCCAATCTTTTATTATCTAGGAACTGATTGATTTTAATTGGACACCACACAAATTTTTCTTGCATCAGCTACCTTTACAGTGACAGAAAGAATCAAAGAAGTCAGAAAAGTTTCAACTTCTGCTTCCTTACAAATTATTAGAACATTTGGCAGCTTGACAGAATGAGACAAAAGCTGTTGATATAAAAATTACAATTCAACAACCATATACAAACCTCCAAGAATATGGTCTAGTTATTTGCATCAAGGATGATACTTAATTTTATATTACATAAGCAACCATTTTCAGAAGACAAATACAAGGCTATTAAGGGAGGAAATTACAGTACTGCTGAAAAAACTGTGCTGTAACTAGGTAAGCACTAATTACATTACATTATCATATGTTACTGCAATATTCAATTACTGAACTAAACCTTAACTCCCCAAAAAGAATTAACGCAGTGGAGGAAATAAGACATTTAAGCTTAATTCTCAAATCTGATGAAGCTGTAGGACAAAAATGAAGCACCTCATCACTCATGGCCTTATTGCTGCAGAAAGATGAATTATACAGGCTCTTCAGGGAATTAGGATTTAAATCAGAACTAGCAGGAACAAGAAATGTAATAGCTTTATATCAATCGTCTTTCTTTTGGAAACCATCCATACAATCATGACAAAGGGGAAAAAAAAATCTGCATACAGAAGAGAAAACCAGTTTAAAGCTATCCTAAGATAATTTTTATAGTTGTTCTTGAAAATTTGCCATTTTGTTGTATCAGCCAAGAAAACAAACACTTCGCTTGAATTCAACTAGAATCAAGAAGACAACTGATTTCTGAATCTGAACATTGAGAACTGCAGTCTTCCAAGGCAAGAAAGAAAGTCAAGTCCAAAACCTACTGTGTATAAACAGATACCATATGAATACACAAAATAAAAGCACAACAGTTCCCTTGCCAAGGAGAAGCAGATGGCAACTCAGAACAGAAGTCAGTAACATAACAGTACATCATAAGAAAAAGCCTGTCAACCAGTTGTACCCCAGTCCCACTTTTTTAAAGACTGGGACTGAATGATTTCACCTGGGTAAGTCCCACTTACAGAAACCCCAGGTCAGGCATGGCTACCCATCCCCAGAAGCAGCTGTTTAGCTTGGACTCCCAAGGGACCTCCCCTCAAGCTGAACTGCCATCCTTCCTACCACCTCCTCCTCCTTCCAGACACCTATTTTGCACATGGGAAACCCCTCCTATACAGCGGTTTCCTTTAAGGGGCAGGGCCCAGGAGAAGAGCTGCTCTAAAATGCAGGAGGAAATTACAAGTTTTTATCAATAAAAATAAGCATTCACACACAGAGAGAGTCACTGGTTTGACTTTGCCCAGCATGCTTACTACAAGCACATACCCTCTCATTAGCAGTGCCCATGATGGCTCTCGTGCCCGGCATACCACGCCATGTGTTGACTGTTCCCTCAACTACACAACAGCTGGATCAGCCGGTGTAAAGGCAGCTCCCTACAAGAAGAGCTGTCCCTTGTGTCCTTCTCCTCCTACTGTAGGTCTCACAGAGGACTATCTGTCAAAGTTAAGTGATTCTGGTCTTAATGGCCTCTTTTTTTCTTTTTCTTGACAGAGTTTCTTACTCATACAAAGCTCAACAGGAAAGACTGCTGTGGAAAAAAACCAATAAGGCTTACAGCTTAAATTACATTTTCTGGTGAGCAATATGCATTTACTTTTTCTCTTCAGTAGCACATCAATTTTGCTTATTGGTCTACTACAAGACTGCTTTGTTTTTTGAACTTTGCATTACTTGGGAAGCTCCTTTCCAATCATAAATTGCTGAGAAAGAAGAATACAGTTAAAGAAAGTAAATGCACAAGCTCTGATTCTTGCACACACACCCATTCTCCCAAAGAAATTTAAAGTGAAATTGAATGATCTTGTAACTGTGAAATATGTTTTGAAAAAGAGGAGGATTAGCTTTAAATGCATATTTAACTGCAATAGTTATTTACTTTAAATAATTCCAGATATCTACATGTTGTTCTGTCCTACTGCAGTGCCAGTTAAAAAACCCCCACAAAAATAAATGCAACAACAACAAAAAACCCAAACGAAACACCCCACCAAATGCTCCCACTATTTTACAGTCTCTACTACCTGCTTTTGTAATGTTTTGCAAGACTGCTTCCAACACCATCACTTGCAATTGCTTGTAAATTTAGTGTAGGAGAGAACTTGTACATTTTAAATGGCAAAGTTCTCATATCACTTCCCTTTTGTAATCTCTAAACT
This sequence comes from Actenoides hombroni, assembly GCA_024336885.1. Lineage (NCBI taxonomy): Eukaryota > Metazoa > Chordata > Aves > Coraciiformes > Alcedinidae > Actenoides > Actenoides hombroni. Next base: position 22,387,235 of record WUAM01000071.1, read on the forward strand.
CTGAAACTTGCCAGGTGTCCTAATCAAATAAGGATTTTTTTTAATAAGCAGAAGAAGGTGTGTATATTTACTATTTCAGGAGCTTTTTCAAGACAAGAAAATCAGAGGGTCTAAAAGATGACAATTCCTAGATGAAAACCTTGAAAGAATGAAGTAAAATAATTTTTTTTTTTTTTTTTTTTTTTAAACAAAGCCACAGTTAATTGTGGAGATTTCTTGCTGAAATACTACCAACATATGGAGAAATTCTATCAAGAGTGAAAATCTGAGCCACTGAATCTATAAACCAGATGAAGATTATGACATCTGACACTAGACTTCCTTCTCTTTAGCTACTGTAATCATGTTTTTAAATGATGACCTCTGGTAATCAGTCTCTGGTGACTCAATGCCTAGGTGCTTAAAATAACTTTGAAAAAACTGAGTCAGAGGAATCATTACCCAAGCAAAGCATCATATAGAACTGCACTGGCTCTCCAGCTTCCCAGAACAGAAATGAGAAGCCTTGCACTAGTAATTGCTGCAATGTAACATAACCCCCTTATCACTGAACTTTTAAAATATTATAAGGTCAGACAGAAAGACAAAAGAACAGGAAATCTGTCTCTTAATAAAATAAGATTGTATCAGTTCTTGTCTTCATCCTAACATTTCACTCCATCAAGAGGTCAGGAAACTATGGTAAATTTGCATTAACAAACATTTTCACCTTCTCATCTTGTTACCCTTTAAAAAAACCAAACCACCAAACCAAAATCATGCAAAAAGTCCCAGAAAATATTTTCAGATCTACTTAATAACAGCTTTAAAAAACAAACAACTTTTCAACCATGAAACCAAAATTATTACTTCACCATAGTTTTGCTCCATCACATCCTACATAGACAAATCAACCATGAGCTCATTCTTTGTATTACGTCTTGCTTTGCTGAATTTAAATAGTGGAATGTGCTGAATGGATTATGAAGTGAACTGAGTAGTACTCCATCCCAACTCACAGATGCATTAACATTGATTAACTGAATATTCTCTTAAGATGCGATTACCTAGAAAAGTCTACTTTCAAGGTTACGACAGTATAGAAGGCAGACTTGCACAAAGCAAAGTTTGGGTATTTCGGAGGGTTTAGCACAGAATAATGCTTCACTTCCCAGCTGCAGATCAGAACAAAGAATTGTTTCTGCCTGGTTCATAATGCAAACATACAAACAGCTTCACGATGGTACAAAGGAAAATGTGAGACTTCTTTGAGGGAGCCTTGCAATAATAAAAGCAATAAAGAATCAAAAAGAAAGATGAAAGGAAGGATACACACTTAAAAATAATCTTTATCTGAAGTCTAATGTGTTGGGGTTTTTTTACTACCTGAACTTTTCCTATGTAACTCATTCTCTTCCCTCACCACAATTACAAGAACCATGCTAAATTCAACAATACCTGGTTAGTGACATTCACAAGACATAATTCAACATTAGATGGACAGCAAAAGCCTTGAACAACAGTTCCTTGTTTTAGAACTACTACTAAGCTGTACCTTCTTTTAAGAACACAACATTCAGTCGAAACTTTCATCACAACGGACTTCTCGACACAACAAAGAGCCCAGTCCTACAAATAGAACCAGAGGAGTTCTTACAGTACACAAACCATTGAACAATCAATAACGTAACAGTGGGATACAGATGACCCTAAAGTCATAAAAGAAAAATTTGTTCCTATTGACACTATGAGGGGCCTAGCCTCATGAAGCTTGTCAATAACTGCCGTGACAAATACCTAGCTTGTAAAAGTAATGTCACCAACTTCAACAGTTTTACCCCTATACATTAGAGCTTATCAGCATCTAGTTCCTATTTCAACTTTTAAATTAAAACTTGCCACGCATTAGTAGCACAGGTTCCAGAAGAACTGTCTTGACCATGAGCATGCATGTAAGCTATCAATTTTTCTTAATATCATCACCTCCTTCTCACATTAGGACTTCACAAATGGCAAAGCATCAGACTTTTCAAGAAAAGGAAAAAGGACTTGCCTACATTTAAAAATAATTAATAACTGTAAAAACAGACTGAGGTAGGGAACATATTACTTAAAAGCCAGCATATCACTTCCTGACATTTCCAGCTCTCCCTATTCAATGAAACTCAAAAGCAAATGAAAGGGCATGCGTAAAGCTGGGACTTGGCAAACTGTAGTGGGGAAAGAAGAGGCAAGGCCAAAGAATTCAAGAAGGAACAAACAGAAGAATAGGAATCTCATCTCTGGCTTTTGTAAGCAACTATGATGGAAGCACATTTACAGTATTCCATTTTCTTTGTGACCGAGTTTTGAAATTATTTTAAGCTTTATTCTTTTACAGTCAGGCACTTTTTGCCTTCTTTTGTAACGTACAGTCAAAAATAAGGAATTAGTAAGCTCAATTCTCTTTCTGTACAAAGCATCCAAAATAAAGTATCTCACTTAAACCATCAGTTCTTAAATATTGACGTGAAATTGATTAGCTCTGAAGTCAGCTTCAGGTATATTTCTGTAAAACTTTGAAGTTAGGATCTCCTAAACAATTCTTTTTATTTTGATTTATTTTTTCCGCTTGCTTCAGTTTTTAAAGCACGTGACATTGAGCAAGCCTTTACAGAATGACAGAATCCACTGCCAAGTTACAGTAAGGATGCAGCCAACCAAAGAACTGACACCAGAAGTCTCAAATCCTCCATTTCCCATTTATATTTGTACCCTTCACCATGAAAGTCTCCCCCTCCCCACCCAATCTTATCAGCTCTGAGCAAACTTTCAGCTACTGTATCTCGCTAGAACTGGGGAAAATGACCCCACTCTTTCCACTGTTTATTTTTTGCTGTTTCAGCAACTTACAGTAGCTCAAAGACAAGCCTGACAAGTGTTGGAATCAGCGCCACTGACATACAGACAGCACAGGATGAGAAGCAAGGAAGGAGAAGGAACAATGGTGACAGCTAGCTAACGTAACAGCATCAGACAGCCTCCACAGCCTTCAGAGTACTTATGGCCTACTGCCACCACTCACCTGTTTTAACAAGAGACTCCCTACCAAGTTGCCAGTTAACAAATACGCAAGGAAAGCACAGGTAAAGGCCTTTTTGCATTAAAACAGTAGTCCTTTCCCCTAAGAAATCTGATGAGTTGGAATGATACGGGGAAGATCTACATGTGTTCATGCTGGAAAACTCTGGGAACTTGATTGCCCTGGTTTAGCAAAGTGGAAGGCAAGAAAACTGGTAAACATTTACAAGCTAGCTGTGGAAGAAATCACTATTTCCACCCCACTGCCCAGGACACCTAGCACTTTGATACAAGTATTTGTAAATCTTCATAGATAAAAGGATAAAACTGAAAAAAAGCAGCTGAGCAGTTTAGATTCAAAATAATAAAGCATCAATAGAAAGAGAGTTGACGGTTTCAAATAAAAAAAAAAACCAAAACAACAGATTAGGTTTTCCATCACTGAAAGCATTCCAATCAAGACTGAGTTTTCCCCCAGCCCTCCTTGGAAAGTATATTCTAGTTTAAACAGGAATTAATTCAGGAAAGACTAATAGCCCATGTGGTGCAGGCCAGGCCTGACTGTCAGTCGCCCCTACCAGCTATCTGGGATTTGACACCGTTAAAGTTTGAGAAATTAACATTCCAGACGACTATGGTTTAGTTTTGTTAACATTTTCACATACAATACAAATACACTGTGCATATTTCTTTTAAAAATAGGCTATTTCGGAAGGAGTGCAAGCAGAAGGTGACACATTTGTTTATAATTTAAAAAATACAATTTACTTTCTGAGAAAACTGGTGACTGGTTAGTTGGTCAAGCTCCTAAAAACTGTTTACTGAGCCAGTTACTCCCTTACACTGTTAAAAAACCCCAACAAACCATCCTTTACTATAGCTGACATTTTGCACAAGTTTAACAAATTAAAACCCAAAACAGGGCAATTTGCAGAGAGGAACCTATCTCCACAGTGAAGATCACAGAAAATAAAGTAAGCTTCTCTTCAGTACTGCTCTCAGTTACCAACAAATAACAACAACAGTAAACTATCAAGTCTTTACAGACTATCACTTCCCAATTTTAACCTTCAAATTCAAGTAATGACCATAACTTGCAATGTATCAAATGAAAAAACTCACACTACCTCATTTCAAGCCTGTTCTGGTTAGAAAGTCAGAAGTTATACACCTTCTAGTCTGAGGCCACGACTCAAAAAAAATATTTCAAGCAAACCAAAGTGTAAGTTTCCCAATATATGAATAACATGGCTTCATTTGTTTGGCACAGAACACACGATCCCATGAGGATACTGAACCTCAAAGCAAGGACACTAAACTGCTTTCATACAGTATCTGCTTAGCATGCTGTGTATTACGTAGTACACACTTACATAGAAGTAATTTTATTTTTTTTTTGCTACCTACAATAGTTTGGTTGGTTACATACTATTCACACATACCTTCCACAAATAGTGGAAACCACCTGCATCACAACTGAGTCCATCAACAATATTCTGAAACAAGAGAACATAAATTTCACCATATTTTCTTAAACTGCTTAAGTGATCCTGAAGCCTAAAACAAACTTCTCTGTGCTTCTGAAAAAGTTTACCAAAACATGAGTCACCATCAACACACATGGCTACAGAGACAGATACTTATACATTACTTTTGACACATTCAAGATTCAGATTTTTTTCCAGTACTGAGAAGCACTACACAAACAGCGTATTGTATGAGAAGTGCTTCAGTAAAAGGAAGATTTTTAACTGCTAGCTAAGTTTGGGGAATCAGGTGACTCAAAGCATTACTTCAAATACCAAAAAAGCCTTCTGCAATATGTAGACAACTTACAGATGACACTGGTGGACATTAACTCACACCCACACAAGCAGAGGTGCTTTCATAAACCAATATAGTAAATAAATAGTGTTAATTTAGAAAGAGATTAGTTTCAGATAGGATGGGCTAATTTTGATTGTTGCAGCAGATACTGTTGAAGAAATGAACAAAATAATTTCACTTCCTGCTTTTTTTTTTTTTTTCCCATTATTATTTTGTAAAATCAGACACTACTACGAACAAGTCGCCCACTACAGACTCCGGGCTCCCTGAAGAGACACAGCACACCCATTCCCTGGATGCCACTCGAGGGGCTCCCCATCAGCTGCCCCGACGCGATGGGGCGGCCGGGCGGTGTAGGGAGCTGAGGCAGCCGGGACGCCCCGTGCCTAGCCCCGCGGAGCAGCCCGGACACCCGGTCCCGGGGCGGGGCGGCCGGGGCCGCCGGCGGCCGAGGCCTTTCCCCACTGCCGGCCAGCGCCGATCCGCAGGGCCAGCGCCGATCCGCAGGGCGCAGTGGAAGCGGAGCAGGGAAGCCCGGGCTGCAGGAGCAGCAGTTCTTGGCCCACGGCGGCTTTTCGGCCCCACAGTCGCTCTGGACGAGCCCGGGGGACGGCTGGGTGGGGAAGGGAGACGTCGGGGCAGAAATAAAGCAGAAAACAACTTTCCCCTGTCCCGGAGCTGGCGCTGCCCCGCCGAGCCCTCCGCGCCACTCAGAGGGGCCGGGCAGCGGCGAGGCCCGAGCGCGGCGCGGCGGCAGCGGGCGGCCCCCTCCTCCGCTCTCTCTCGCGGCTAGCGGCGAGGGGCAGGCGGTGGGGAGGGGACTAGCTCCCACGACCCCTGAAACGCAAGCCCCTCTAGCCCGGGAGGGGCTCTCCCTCCCACCCTCCCGGCGGCGAGAGGGGCTGCTGCCCGCCGAGCCTCTCCCCGGGGCCTGCTCGGCGGCCGGGGTCTCGGCGCAGGGGGCGCCCCGGAGCCGCCTCACGACCCCCCCGGGCAGCGCCGGGGGCTGCTCACCTTGGTGGCCATGGCGCTGCCGGTGCGGGCTGGGCTGCCGGTCTCCCCTCCCCGCCGCGGCTGCTCGGTCGGTGCGTCCGGCCCGCCCGCCTCC
>WUAM01000071.1:22395732-22417085 GCA_024336885.1 Actenoides hombroni
ACTGAATTTTTTATATATATATTTTTTTTAATGCTCTCTCTACAGATTTCTACTAAGTTTGTATTTTTGCAGGTAACTTGTCTGCAGCAGTTCCTGGGAACAACTGCTGCAGCAGAGTTCAGTGTGAAGTGACCTGTTGCAGAGTCTCATCAAACGAAAAGCTCCTGCCAACAGTGCTATGCAATTTTTTTTAATTAAAATGGACTCTGAGAAAGGACAAGGAGACCATTTGCTGAGCACTGTTCTCTGCTGGGTAAGGTCTGCCTGTAGCTTCAAGATCACAGAAAGTCAGTGACCTTGTATGTTCTGACTTATGCAAGCTTGGTGGGGAATGATAAAGAAAATACAAGGTTATTCAGATAACCTTCAAGATGAAAACCATGTGGAGAAAGAACTATGTTTCTAACTATGTGTTCCTAAGCTGCTGTCCTCAGGAGCTCCTTGAGGTGGTGCACCTTGGATTTCTCCCTTCTAGCAGGCTGTGCCTTTACCATTACTTAGGTCATGTAGGGGGCTGCCTTAGGTGGCCCTGAGACATTACCACAGCTGTGGAGGAATTTTGAGGAGCAATTATTATTTTCAGTGGCAACAACTTTGCAAACGGAGCAGCCTGTCAAACATACGTATTTCTAAACTTTTTGCAGGAGTCATACTGAGAACATATTATCCTAGGTCTTTATTTTCAAAGGTGTTTTATAAAGTAAGAAGTGATTTATTTTTTTTTTTTTTTCTTGGTTGGGAGGTTATCAATGTGGTGTATACAATAACACCAGTTCCACACTACATGCTTTTAGCTCGAGATTTCTAATGACATTGATCAGGAAAGCTTAACAATGACTAGGGAGTAATTAGAAAAACATTTCAAATTGTTTCTACTTCTTCTATTTATCACGTTTTCCTTAATCACTTGATGCACCTCTTGTTTTAAGAAGAGGTAGAGATTTTCCATTTCCAAATCCTTAAAATGTGCTGTTTAAGCAATGACTTAGTTTACAAATCAAAAATAGCAGTAGTGTGTATTCTTCATCTTCAGATGAAGACCTTCATCTTCAGATTGCCCTTTATCTTATGTTGGAAGTCTTTGGCCAGAAAGGCTGTGAACTCTTGAATCATGTGGTATTTGCACCAAAGCACGATAGATAGCCTCTCGTACTCAGAACTTTACATGGCAACTTAAAACGGTGCTCAAGAGATTACAGACATATTTCTGTCTTATTCTGCACCTGGTGGTGGAAGATTACTATAAAACCAGCAAGGCAGCCAGTCCTGAAATACTGTAGGATGTTAGGTCAAGACTTCCCTAGTTCATAAAAGATACTTTAGAAAAATATACACAAAATTGCACCCAGATTCCTCTCAGTTTTTCAGTCTCCAAATTTGTCTCTGAATAAGCAGTTCTGAGAAAAACTGTGCTTTGTGCACTTGCTTTTGACTTAAGAGGGTTTTCTTCTTAGAGCTGGTAATCAAACATCATTATTATCTGAACTGTGACATACTATGTGGGCCTTTTTCAAGGTAAGTCCTGAGTTGATATAATTACATTTTTGATAAACACATAGCTAAGATTGGTTTTGTGCTGTGTATGAATAGGCCATTTTCTTTACACTGGGGGAAAAGTGTGATGAAATGCTATGCCATGCTAAAATCCTGTACTCTGATGGTGTCGTGGGTTTAACACATCTTTGTGAAGCTGGCAGTTTTAAGACATGGTGGACTCCCTGGGTTCAATTTTCTCTTTAAAAATCCCTAAGAACAGCTGCTGGCCATTGAAAATGTGAAAAAGCTACACAGGAAAAGAAGTGTGGGTGTTCCGGAGACAAAATGTTGCACTATGCTTTCGGACACTGTTATTTTTTTGAGAGCACTTTTTTCCTTTTTTTCTGGTGAAGCTGTTTGCAAAGGTCATGTTTCAGTGCAAATTTGATCACACTCAAGGGATAGGGGGATGTGTGGATTAAAAACCTAGTGCAGAACTTTATACATGAGCACCATGGCTGCAACAGTTAGGAGGTTGCTTGGTCATGATGATCTGTTCTTTCTTTAGATAACAGTGTGTGAAACAACTTTTTTCTCTCTTTTCTCCCTGGCATAACAAATGTTTTGACCAATTCTAACTGTCTTTTTATGCTTTTACTGCAGAATACTCAGTGATAGATCTATGGGGGTTTTTTTTAGCAGTATAAACTTTGAAAGAAATGATACAACAAATCATGCTTTATTGTGCAAGGAATAAACCAGATTTCATGAAACATCTAACACTGGTATAATTTGTACTTTTGGCATTCTCTTCTGACCTGTACATTGATTGCTAGGATAATATATATGCTTATGTCTGAGCAAGGATACTTGTGCATACATATGTATCATGCACTTTAGTTGGTTTGCATTTGGATCTTTCGTTCATACTTTGAGTTTCAAGGCAAGGGTTGCTGAGGTCAATAGATTTTGAACTCAAGCTTTCCTGAAAAATAGAATACAGTTTAGTGAAAAGAACATTTTAAAAGGTATAAATGTTTCCCTTTTGCTGTTTGCTAGCTCTAGCAGAAGTGGCATACCATTAGCACTATTGATTCTTACTGCTATGGACCCTTTCCATCCGGTATGCTGACTGCCTGTGGCTTATTTCCATTTTTCCCTGTTGTGGAAAGGGCTCTGCCAGCTGCTGTACCCTGCTGTCTCAGGCAACTGCAGTCTCAACGAGCAAAGCAACAGAAGAGGAATGTGATCTGCTATGTACTTGAATTAAATGTACAGGCGCATCTATGATGAGAGCCTGTCAACGTTAAGAAGCCAAGGATTGCACCCGATTTGTCTTTTGATGCACAGATCACTAATCATACAGAAGATGTAATTAATTATTCTTTGCAGTCACATCTGGATGGTGTTCCAGTTATTCATCCTCATTGAGTAGCTTATTGAGAAGACAGCTACAGAAGGCTGCAGGACTAACCTGGGGGATTGGAACCCTCTTGCCCCAGTCTCTGAGCTTCCATGGTGGGGAGTGCTGGCACTCTGAGTCTGCCAGTGTAGCACCAGGCTGCACTTTTCAAGACAGCTTAATGAAAGTAGGAGCAAATCTATAGGAACTAGGCATATATTGCATTTACATCCAAATTAACAGCATGGTCTGTATCAAACCTTCATAAGGCACACTTTGCTCTGCATTGGGATAGTGATCGTGCAAAGCTGCAAACCCAATGGATTTGTTTGTCATGCTTTTTACTGCAAATTAACTAATTTAGATGCTTTCCTTTATCAAAATAAGAATTACTGTTTTACTGACCTGACCAATATGGATCTTGAATGTGTTGATCCCTGGGGTAATGTTTCCTCTCCGGCACTCCAGAACACAGCATTCAGTCATACTTTTTTCCCCCTGACACACACAGAGTTTTGGTGTAATGTGATTCTGAGTTTTCAAACTGCTTGTGTTTTCTAATCCTAACAGATTTATTACTGTATTACATTTTTAATGTTTCCATAATGGAAATTTGGAGGATTTCATAGTCCCTAGCTGTGTTTCCTTGAACAAAAAATTCAGTCCTGTGGCATTTATGTGGGGAGATGCCAGGCCTTGGTGTCCTTTACACCTTAAATCTTGTTTTGAGCCACTGTTGCCTTTAGAAATAATTGACAATGAAGTTACTTCATAGGAAGCAGCTGCTGATCAGCCCCCCCAGCATTCATGAGCTCATCTTTAATGAGCGCAGGTCAAGGTGATAGGAGCTGCTCCAAAGCAAATGCAAAGCAATATTAATTTCCAGAAGCTATTGTTTGTCTGCATTTTCTCTAGTAGGGCTAAGCTATCCTGCAGCTAGAGGAAGAGCTAGGAAGCCTCTTTCTACTGCACATATATTCTCTCTCATGTCAATCCTTGTTAGATCTCCAGCACATAAACTGTCTTCCAACACAGACAAGCCCAAAAGGGGATAAAGGGAGAAAGTGAAAGCTTTCATGAATTTTATTATAGTATAACTAGATGTAGTCCTTTTATACAGTTTTTCCTGTCTTGAGGGAGGAGCTTGGAATCCCAAGGTCCCTTTTTACTCTACTTTTTGTGATTTGTTTTTGCACATTGTAGACAACAAAGACCATACTATCCTAGTAAAGAGATAATAATGTACAACAGAAGAAAATGTAAAGTCTGTGGCTAGATGATGGGCTACAAAAAAAGCTTTGTAGGCTGCATACCTTGCATTGCTGCCGAGGAAATTATGCAGCTGTGGGCAGATGAGAAAATTTTGAGCATCTGTGAAGTTTTTTTGCCTCAGAGTACGTTTTGCAAAAAAGCTTTTTTTGTTTTGTTTTGGTTGGTTTTTTTACATTTCAGGGCACAGAACCATTCATTAGTAGGAGTATTAAATAGCTGGCAGTTCCAAGATACCTTATAGGAGTAGGTATTCAAATCTTTTTGAAAAATCCACTATTACTAGCAAGACCAAAAAGTCTACTTGAGCATTTAATTTATTACCAGTGCTAAAATGAAAATGACAGCTTCGGGATTTAAGTGCTTCCTAACTTTCTGCATGTGAATATTAAGATGTACAAACTAGCTCACGCTTCTTTTCTTCAAGTTATCAGAAACAGACCTAGAGGTAGCTCTAGCTACCCTAGAAATGCAGTTGCCCAAAATCTACAAATATTTCCTGGAAATCTGATCCTTACACTGAGGTTAAAGAGAGGAGACAGAGGGGAATAAATTCTGCAGCTCCCTTTTCCAGAGTATAGATGTTTGTTGGGTTGAGTTTTTTTTGTTTGGTAGGGGGTAAAATTTAAAGCTTGCTTTAATGAAGAGCTCTAAATGCATTCTGTAAATGCAGTTAAGTTTACAGAATATTTGTGTCCAAACTGTTTGAACTGAAGGACATTGCAGATGCAGCACTCAGTCATGTGCCCTGCTTGTGGTTAGCCATATGAAGCCAAGTTTTTCAGATGCTAAGCTCTACTCTTTCTCCTCCCCCCCCCCTTTTTTTTTTTTAAGGAAGAAGACTAAACACAGCTGCTCTTGACATCAAAAACAGTCATTGAAGAAATAAAAAAAGCACTGTGCTATCCAACAGCTGACATTTAGAGTTGATCACAGTGAGTTTACCTAAGAAATGTTGAGGACAAGAAAAGGACCTGCTGTACCACAAAATACCTTTTCTCACTTGCTTGAACCACATCTGTGCATTTTTTCAGCACATCACATCATTCTGTTTGTCTCTGGTAATGCGTTTACCCAAAAGGTGTTCTTCCTCAGGAGGTTGCTGGTATTTGCCTGTTGCTGGTTCACCTGGCCAAGATTTTTATAAGAATAAAGTAGTGCTGCTACAGACAATGTTGTCACAGAAGAGTTAAATTGAAAGGCTACCCTTTTAAAGTTATGATAACAAATGGAAGAGGAAATGTGACTCTAATATGACATTTAAATAATCCAACAACACAAACCCCCTTAGGCACTGCAGTGAGGTACTGTGAAAACCTACTAATATTTCTGTTTTGTGAATCTTCTATTTCCAAGCTTTGTTTTCCACCATACGCATGCAGTATCTACCCTCCCCCACCTTTATAGCATTATCATGGTATAGTGTCAATCCCTGGCCATCCTAATTACTATCATGGCTCTCAGTGTGAAGGACTGCACCCACATTGAACATTTTGCCCACTTTTCCAATAGCGGGCATGTCTGTCATGCTTCCTAACCAGCTCTTTCTTTGGCTTTCAGGGCAAGTTCAAAGCTTTAATTCCACATCAGACCCAGAGATATTTTTTTCCTTGAATGTTTAATGACAGTCAAATTGAAGAGTTTTCTAGCACTTTTTCTGGGCCACAGTGTCTCTGTGGACAGGCAAGCCCTTGGCACCACAGACCAGGGAGACATTTGCAACACAGAAACAAATTAGGGCCTTCCCTCCTCCTGGTCCCTCTAGTGGGTTTCTAACCTGCTGAGCTCTTTTCCCCAGTGCTCAGAAACCCACCTTTGATTTCATTGTCCAGGCCACTTCATCCACTGCTAACCACCGCTCCCCAGCAGTCCCCAACCAAACCCTCCTGAGCTTTGGCTTTGACCCCAGCTGGCAACAACCATTGCTTTTTCCCCAGGCTACAGCTGCCCAGAAGCTTCCTTGCACAAAGGCAGTTGTAATTGCAGGCTTCTCCTCAAGGACAGATGATTTATAGACTTAAACTCTCCAGCCTCTCGGTCGTGTGATCTGAGAGAGGATAAAGAACAGGCAGAGAGGACCTTCTGCAAAAAGATTGTTCCCTGACCTAGACAAATTCATTCACATGTATCCTATGCCCAACGTGACAGATAGATGTGTTTCCTTCAAAGAAAGAGGACTTCTCCTTTAACCCAGCCAGCACGTTACCTCGATGTCTCCCAGCCATGAAGCTGCCTATTCCCTTCGCACCAGCTGACTGCCTGAAAACATCTCTCCATCCAAATCTGCAGCAGTTTCCCCTGTAGCAATTGCTGCTGGCTCACCATCCTCGGTCAAATGCCTCTGGCTGTGTTAGAGCCTTGGATCTTGTCTTCTGGAGTAATTTTCTCTCATTTCTTTTGGGTTTTTTTCCTAAGATGTAAAGTCCTCCATTTGAGTGTTATTTCTGAAGACAAATTGTGTCTTCTATTAGTTTAATTACAGGGGATGTGACAAGGGATAATTCAGGCTGTTTTCAACTGCCTTCCTCTGACAAAATGCCTCCTTTAGGTATCCCAAATAACCAGCAGGATTTGCTTCAGGTGTCTTTCCAAAATAACTGACCCTGATAGCTGTTATTCCTACCAGTTGGCTTCTGGGACATGAATGCAAACAGACAGTTCAGAGTAACCTAATAGCATTTATTATTTTTCCTACCTTCTTGTGCAGAGTCCAGGTTTCACAAGGTCAAAGTAATTTGAACGTTACCGTCCTGTGGAAAAGTTAAACTGGCAGATTTTCCTGTGGGCATTCAGTAAGCCAGTTAAACAAGGAGAGGGGACAGTCTTGTTTTAAATCATTGGTAGATGAACTGCTATGCAATGGAAGCCTCTGTTGGCTCAGTGACAAACTGAATCGGCAGAGGGCTGGGGCCTGGCGAGGATACTGCTGCCCACTGCTGCTGCACTTTGCTCTCCAGGGCTTATTTTATGCTGCCAGTGGCAGAAGCGCATGGGAAGGTGCCCTGGCTGAAGCAGGGACTAATCCTTTTAAAATAAAAGTCAAAAGTGTAATACCTATTTCTGCATGTTGATATCAGCTTTGTGTTCTTGTACCGCTATTTGGCCATTCTTTCTCTTATGTAGAAAGCAATTTCCACTTATAAAGGACATTACAGTGTAAGTGTACTCCCATTTAATTCAAATCGGTGACTTACTGGTCAAACAAGAAGAGAACCATTTATTTTACTGTGCAATTCTTATGGCAGAACAGCTCATGGGATTCTTCATAACTTCAGCATGAGTGCCCTCAGAGACAGTTACTAATTCTCCTTTCTGACACCACATAGTCACAAAATCTGTGGAACTGGCACACTGCTGTTGCTCTGAACATGAGTGCTTGCAAAATATACCTGTGCCGATACCAACAAAGCAAAACCAAGCCTCTACAGTCTGCCTTTTATCACCAGAGATCCCAGAGGTTTGCCAGTCTTCTGTGCAACAAGCTTGGGTTTAGATGAGGAATAGAACGAGTAGTCCCTGAGTTTTGCAAGAGTATAGGTGAAACCACTCACATCTTAGATGCTTTCCTGTTTGACTAACCACATTCTGACTACCAGAAATTCCTCCAGAGAATGCTAATTAAGAAAGATTTGCTCCTTATATTCTTCCATGACTATTTTTATTTGGGAAGCCATATTGCTTATTTTACAACTCCCGCTTTCTTTCACTAGGAAGGTAGGTGGCTGTTCTATGTTGCTGGGCAAAACTAACTCTTCTCAAAGGTGAACTGCCTTAAAATCCTTTGAAAGTAGAGTTTCAGAATACATTTTATTTCTTCAGTGTTGAATTTACTGACTCTGAACTTCTTCAGATATGCAATTTGGTTTTGGGATTATGATAGCAGGAGCTTCTGTTTTGCCATATACATTCTCTGATGGCTATCTTTCCGTCAGCTCCCCATTTTCCCACCACCTCATTTTCTCAAGAAAACATTTCTATGCATTTCACTCTCTTCATATAGCAGTTTTACACCAAGTCCTTCATTTTTTTAATTGCCCTTCTTTATACTCCTCCCAGCTTTATAGCTTCCTGCCCGTAATACTGCAAATGTGGCCAAGAGACAGATAGAGCCTTCCATGAGTTATCAAAGGTCAATACAATAGTCACTGATTATTCACCATTTAAGTGCCTTAAATTCAGCTGGACCAGTCCTTGTTTGACCGAGGACCACATCAGGGCAAAAACCTTACCAGAAAATCTGGAATCAGGCTTTATGTTGAGGAGTTAGAGAGGGAATAAGTGAAATCTGTCTAGCATCTAATCTTCTGTGTAGTTTGAAAGACAAAACTTAGATGGGTTGCTTATTCTATGTGTCTGATAGGGTAATTGACTTGGAAATTATTGTGATTAAACATGCAAAATCCTTTTGGACTGGGTGGAGATGCTTGATTCGGCAAATAAAAGACTAAATTTGTGAAGTGATGGAACACGTCTCGTTTGGTAGATAACAGTGTACTTGGCGAACCTATACAAAAAAATAGAAAATTATTTTGTAAAGATATCCTCCTTTGTAATAAATTACAAAGGAATAAATTTGCATTAAATTAAAAAGGAATACATTTGCATTAAATTACAAAGGAATAAATTTGTATTAAATTACAAAGGAATGCTAATTGTCACATTTTGATTACAAAGCTTGACTCGGATAAACTAACACATGAAATAACTTAAAATAGCTTTTCAGTCATTTCTTTGGTGAATTGAGCTTTGAGGCCTGCATAATTGAGTATGGAAAATCTGAAAAGCTGATGCATAATTTGTTTTAACTAAGACAAGTTTTATAAATTTGCAGAGCCAGTTTCTAGAAGATGCTGGGTTGGTTTGTTTGTTTTGGAGAAGCTTAAGAATACTGACACTAAATTCTGTTAAATGAACAATGATATCTGACATTGACACGATATTTTTGTAAAAAAATCTCTTTGCTTATAAGATTTTGGATATTTCTCAGCTTCAAATCCCTTATAAACAAAGAAATTTCCCCTAGCACTCTTTCAAAACACATTCTTAGCTGATATCTTTGAATCTGTGAGTGTTGCTGCTGGATTTACATTTTCAAAAGCTATTCCACTGATAGAAATGGACAGGAAAACTTAATATGCAATTACTGAGATATAGGGGAGAATAATATAGTACAGCAATAAAGGAAATCTTAATATTCAGGCTACTGAAATAAACAGGGTAATAATAATGTTTAGTAAAATGGGCAGGAAGTCATAGTTTAGAAACAAACAGATAATATGTATTTTGGGTAACAGAAGGGTAAGTCACAGCCTAATGGGAAAGGAAGAAAATGTTGATTCTTTACTATAAAACTTGGCATTTTTTCTTTGTTAAACAATGTGCTTATACTCCCATAGCATAGCATTTCCTTTACATGAATTCGAAAGGAGGACAGGATGGGGGATGAGGTTTCAGAAGATAGGAAGAAAGGCTGTATAATGCCAATTTTAGGCAGAGGAAAAAGGGGGAAGCAGCTAATTACAGCCTTTTCAGTAGGAGGAAACCACTTGGAAAAGTCTTGGCCCTTCGGGAGAGACTGGGAAGCGAGGTAGCTGTCAGGATGGCTTTACAGCCGAGTGGTCCCAGCAGACAAAGAGCATCTGTCTGGCAAGGAAAGGAGGTCATATTTAAAAGCAAGCTAGCTAGGGTAGAGACAAAGACTGATCCTAATCTCTTAGATATGTTAAACCTGTTGTAAGTAGCATTTATCACTGGTTTGTTTGGGGGTGGGGGTCTCAAGAGCATGTTAGCCCAGGTCTCTTTAAACATGACCTATTTTCCTCATCTGGGCGAAGACAAGAATGGATTTTTTTATTATTTTTTTTTCCCAAAGGGAGACAAACCAACCCCTATCAGTCAAACTGGTAATTTATGTGGGAAACAGATATGTTCTGAATGAATTTCAGTCAAGCTTTTTAGTAACGTGTTTCAAAGAAGATGAATTAAAGATTAAATCTTTAAAAACCTGGTTTAAAACCAGATGCTGGATCTGAGAGAGAAGTTCTGCAGGAGGTCAGATGGGAACACAGCTAAGAGACAGTAATTGGGCCTTGACCCAGCATACTTCACACCTGGGAGAAAGTCTCCTGCTTGGGGAATTGGAGAGAGTTTTACTGGGGCTCCTGAACACCACAATTTAGGATGGGAAGCCTAATAATTTCATACTGGCAGTCTACTACCCTTCTGCAGTATCTTTCTTCACAAGCTGCTAAGGTATTTTAGCTTACACCACCCAGCAAGGAAATTAATTTCCTACTAGTTAACTCAGGTGCAGGGAAGTTATGCAAAATATTTTGCAACCCTTGCTCAGGATGGTGATTGCTCACTCACACGTCTTACCCATAGCAGCCAGTGAGACTACTCATGTGTTTTAAATGCTCATCAACATGAGTAAGGATGATACTACCCAGCCCAAATGCCTGGTACACAAGGCTATATGGGAAGTATGTGGAAAAGCTGGCAGTAGGCTCCTGATTCCAGCACCTCTGACCCAACAGGTAAAAGGTCAACTGTATTAAAATATCAAATCATCTACTGTGGTAAAATCTAATTGCAAGAGTTAACACATGAATAAAAGAGCAGAAAAAGGGGACTCATGGACAAGCAATACCCAAAATTATAGACCCCATGTAGGGAGTCAAAATTCAGTCTGCGAAGTCCTCTCTGTGACATTAGTGGTTTTATTCAATAGATGATCTGACCGCACAAACCATTCTGTGTTATCCAACAGCCAGAGCAAGATTTTTAGGTGCAGATGTCAATAGACCAGAGGAAAAGAAATCAGACAACAGCTGCCTGGATTAAATGAGTTAAAATGTAGATGGATGGAGTCTACCCCTGAATAGAAATTCTTGGTTCTGACCTGGTCATTAACCAGGTCTATGAAGTAAACATAGCCTGATGCACAGTATTAATAATGTATTATTTTATGTCAATATTTGATTTATAGATTTCCCAAACAAAAAGTTTTCAGATAGGTGCTAATAGCACCTATCTGGTATCAGAAATGTAAGAGACTTGAGCTTTTCAATCTTGACAAATTGTCATTTAATCCTAATGTTACAGTTCTGCCCTAGCTGTGTGCTCTATGTTGTTGACCCCCTGCCTTTCTGCTTTAGAAAGGCCCTTGATCTATGCCTGTGAGCTTGTTGTTTGAGGTCACTTGCATCACCTGAAGGCTCACACCCAGTAAAACACTCAGTGATTCATCACTGCAACCTGGAAAGGCTGAATTCCAAAGTCGGGAGTTTGTTACTATTTCATCACACATTTCTATCTCGATTGTAGGCAGCTTCCTTTTCTCAGCTCTTTAACTCTGATGGGCCAGCACTGACTCTCTGCTAGTTATTATTTACATATCCTCCAAAGATATGGGTGCATCTTGTGCATGCACTCACATGCACACGTGTTTTAATGACTTGGTGGCCAAATTTCTTTGTGGAGTGAATCACCCTTCTTCTAAATCATTCCTCCACCACTGTCAGCTAATAGAGCTTACTCACACTATTCAGATGCAATAGTCACAAATAAGGACAGTGTGATAAGAAAGTCAGGAGAAGCTTGAAATCCATAGTGACAACATCGTGTCTCTTAGAGGCAATCTCTATTGGAGCAACGCAAATGTGCAGGTCTGGTATCCCTACAGTTTTTAGTGTTGATCTTAATCTGCAAAACAGTGTCAGCTGTCCCTTATTTTTTTTTTTTCTCTAAGATCCTTGTACTCTCATCCCTACAGAGAGACCTGCTGAGGAAAATGACCTGATAAACATGAGCAAACCCAGAAATGACTCCATATAAATTGTCTGTGTGGAGTATCTGACTAATTTTTCCAGTGTAATAGAAATTCTCCAAATACACCATTTTCAAATAAGCTCAGTTTATATGTACGCATTAAATTAAAAACTTTTCAGGGGAATTTTGCACTCAGTCTTTAGAAATCTCAGGAAAGCTAGCCCTTGATAGCTGCTATGATGCCTGTCACTAATACTTTGGAGGAAGCAGCTCTTATTATACACAATAGGAACTGATATAATTTAGATTATAATTAGATTTACAGCAGGAAGAATATAGTTAACACAGCTTCTTGGGCAAGAGTCAACATATGATTTTTCCCCTAAAATCATATAGTAGCTATCAATGTTGCATCCAATAGAGGCAATGAAAACATAAATCAGCACAACCAAATCTTGAATTTCACCCTAATGACCTACATACCTTTAATCGGCCTTTCAATGCTGTATCTGTACACATCTGTTTCAAACTGGGTTTATGCATAATTACAAATTAATTTTCAAAAACACCTTCAAAGAGCTTCACAATTACCTTTGTATATTTAAGTATCTCAGAATCACTTTGACTAGCAAATTACATAATTAGATCCAAACAGGAGCAAAATTCAGGAAGTTTGCTAAAATATTTCTTTTTCACAAGCCAGTGAAGGAAACTGAGTGTCAGACACATCCTGAGAAGATGGATGTTATCCTGTAATTAAAAGGCCTCTATTCTACAAAAAAAGGGAATTTCCTGCCTTCTCCACTCATCAGAACTGTATTGCTTACTTGGGGAAAAAGAAATGAGGGATAGGGTTATTTTTTGAACAATATCGTGCCAAATTTAGGTTGATCTCCTTGTCTGCCTTAGGGTGATATGCCAAAGGGATCAGGAACTTACTCTTATCACCACATTGTTACGGAGGTGGCAAAACATACTCTGGAGACAGATGGATTCAGTCTGAGTCAACTTTTATTTTGCCATCCTCTGGAACAGCTGAGGACATTCCCTTGCACTCTGCATAAAGGACCAGCCCGCCTTTTCCCTAAAACGCATTGCAGAAATAAGGGCTGCTGTACTAAAGTATCTCCTCTTGTTTCCTTAGAGAGCTGTGAAACCACTTCATGCTGGATTCAAGAGCAATACTTGTTGCTGTCTCCCTAATGTTTCTGTCTAACATAAATTATTAAAAAACACACATGGGCATTAACACACATCATCTCATACAGCTTTGATTTGCTGTACTCTTCTGCTCTGTATCCAAAGCTGCTCACTAGAGATTGAATTTCCTGAAAACTAGTTCCTAAATGCAAATTTTTATCTTGTCACAGTACATCATAACTAGAAGTAGGATCAGCCCCTTGCACACTACACGGAATCCCCTGTCAGGCCACCTGTCCAAGACCCAGCAGATCAGAGTAGTTTATGCAACTCGGCATCCTGAAAAG
Organism: Actenoides hombroni; assembly: GCA_024336885.1. Taxonomy (NCBI): domain Eukaryota; kingdom Metazoa; phylum Chordata; class Aves; order Coraciiformes; family Alcedinidae; genus Actenoides; species Actenoides hombroni. The sequence goes on from WUAM01000071.1 coordinate 22,409,137, forward strand.
ATGTTATTAAGATTGCACTTTGTGTTATTTGTGAAAGAAGTACCGTATCTTTTCTGAAATAATTCTTACCACAACTGTCACCACTCACAATAGCCCTAGAGTTTGGTTGCAATTACTAAATTAATTTTTAGAAGCAGATGGTTATGATTACTGATATGCTAAGTAATTGAACCATACACCTTAAGAATTAGATTTTCTTTTCAAATGAAGAACTGAGCATGTTTTCTGGCTTGATAGAAGGCACTAAAGTATATAGGATACCAGAATATTGGTATCCTAAATTGTAAGAATGGTACCCTATATTCTAGGAAGTATCTTCAGCTCTTCCCAAAATTGTATGCCCACGTTGATGCTGACATGAATTGCTTTGAATTAAAGTATACTGGTGATCATATTTTGTGTTTGAAATGACATAACTATTCCTGTCTTGACTTTTTTTCTTCTAGCTGTGTTATTAGATTTCCTCAGATTTTATACTGTTATGCACTTAAAAAGTTTTGGAGATCCATTTTTCTGTGATTCTGTAGAGTGCAGATTATAGTGAAAACACTACAAATAGACCTATATAAGGTCTGAAAAAAATTCAGCTGAACAGAAGGCCATCTGGAAAGAAGCTGAGTTATGGGAAAAGCAGCTGTATCTGATCTTGAAATGGATGGTCAAGGGGGACAGGAATTTCCATCTTGGATACAAGGAAACAAAAATGATTTTGGATAGAAGTTACAGATGATACTGTCTGAACACAAGAGTCCCTTTAAATAGATACTGAAAGTATCAGTATATCAGATTATAGATACTGACACATTTAAACACATCCTACAAATGGTAACAGTTTCCTGGCTTTGCTTAATCAAAATGGTTCGTATTTTATTAGATGTCCAGCAGTTGATGTTTTTAATCAGATGCACGCAGCTGGATCTGACTTGTTTCAGACCAACATTTTCCATTTGCCTCATATTAGTCACTTTTGGGAAAGATCAGCTTTCTGGGACTTCAGACCATTTGTTCCAGGGTCATCTTTTACTGACATTGGGTCTGTTTAGACAGAGGCCTTTTGACACAAATATTGCGTAAAGCATAAATATAGCACGACACCCTCCATGACTGACAGAACTGGGTGCTTCTGCTAAACAAAGCCAGGAAACAGTCAAAAGTATCTTGGAAGAAAAAGGCAGGAGGACAAAGAAATAACCTTTTAGTTACCTCATACTGTCAGGGCCAAGAATGCAAGCAACCTAGCTTTATTTAATTCAAGCATCATATTACCATCTGACAAGTTTACTAGATGTAAACAAGTCATACATTAAAAAATATAAATTTTAAAATTTTATCTGCACATCAAATGACACTGTAAGAAAATTATTTCCAATATTGCTATTCACTGCATTTTAAGGTCTATTGCTCTTTCCATGAGCAACTCCCTCACTGAGAGGATGGATTTCAGTTGTACAAGCTCCAATCTGGACTGAAGTCTGGCATAAAACCATCTGGATTCATAACTTTATTCATATTCATAACAGATTAATAATACTGATCAAAAGTATGCAATGCTTTCAGAAGAGCTATTTTCATCTATTGAGTTAACACTGTAACACATTTTCATCTCCTTGTCCTGTTACAAGGGGTTGCCAAGGAGAGGACTCAAAACTCAAAAGCAAAGTGGATTTTGGTGTCTCGTGAGTTCCAGCCTCAGAACTCTCCAAATTAGAGAGATTAGAGAAGCATCACAGTGTGCTCCTCCACTAGCTTCTTGCAGGAGCATACAAATCCTCTCCCTCTTTCCCCAGGTTTGAAGCCCTCAAGTTGCCCTGGGGAAGGCTGGCATGGCATGGCACAGTAAGCCCGAGGTGGTCCTCTCCTGCCCAGCTGTGCCAGCCTTGAGGCCACGCTCCTCCATGCAGCACAAAGCAGCTGCAGTGCAACAGAGGATCTGGCTCTGCAATTAACAGCAGGAGCACACACTAAACTCCTTCTCAGAGCACCAGGCACAGACAGACGAGGTTGTGTTCACTTGCACACAAGCAAGTATTTATTCGGTCCTCCGTCGGCTGTCTCTCTCGCAGGCGCCCGCCTCTCAGCTTCCCGTCTCCTCACGCAGGAGAGAAAACACGGGAGCAGAAGCCAAGGACTCCCATGCTTCAGTTCCACTGCTGGTATTGACTCATTGTTTGGCCTTACTTAGTCATTTAACCTCTCTGTCTTTAGTTCCCTCACTGAAAAAGGACAAAGAAGCTGGATGTGACTCGGCAAGACAGCTCTCCCCAGGAAAGAAACAGGGGGTTGTTTTGGAGAGCAGAAGCAGCTCCTTTCTCAGAACAAAGTGCAAGGGGCAAAGTCAGACTGTGACCCGTGCTATACCACGACTAATCTTTAACCTTGGAAAATCATTTTCCTGAGCTCCAGTAGTGCAGCTCCCTGTAGCTGCTATAATGTAGACATCAAGCTATTCTCTCTCTCCCCGATGTAGCAAAGGAAATCATGGCTTGACTCTGTTTACCAACCATGTGATCCGCCCAGTATGGAGCAGGTGGTTGGTTACCACATTCCCCTAGGAAAGAGAAGGTCACAGGAAAGGCTGCAGGTAGGACCACTAGGCCAAGCTTTGGATACCCAAAGGTATTTGAAGGAGGGGACTGCTCTGCCTCAGAAAATACCTGAGTGGCCTTTCTGAGAGCAAGGGACCTTGTAGACACCCACTATCACACCAACAAATCTACCACATGAGAGAGGAGTAGTGCTGCCCAAGTGGCCAAACCAATGCAGAATGAAGGGGTTTGGGTCAGTGTGTTATGGCCTACAGAATTTCCTCCTCCTAGCTAAATTTCATGGTAAAATTTCAATTCTGTGACCTTTGGTAAGCGTTCTTCACTGCAGCATGTGCCCCACACATAATATGACTAGCAGGGTAATGCCATTGTTTTATTATTATTAATGGCAATGAAGATTTGAGGTTATTTTGTTTGTTATTTGTTTTTTTTTTAAGTTTCTAGAATTTTAAATTCTGATATGGTAGCATTTCTTCCTCAGACACAAAAAAAACAAGGCTAGTGGTTGTCATTTAGCATTTGGCTGCAGGAGTTGAAGATTAGCAGAGCAACCCAACAGCTTTTGACAAAAGCATGAAAGCTGGCAACACGAGAGTCTGCCAACACAGGCACTTGCCAATGTTAACAGATAGAAGAAATAAGAAAATATTTCAAAGCACTAGTGAAGAAACTGAAATGGTCTTTGACTGAGGAGTATCTTTCTACATCAATTCAGCCAGGATGAAGATGGAAGAGGGAGCTGTGCAGTTCTGGCCAACACAGCTACACTAAGCAGAGCTTGAATACCTGCCAGGGCACCGTCTGTCCGGCTGCTTTAAAATTCCTATCACTCTTGCAGTGATGCAGCAATGAAGTGCCCAGCAAGGGTGGAAATCAGAACCTGGGCATGTGTGTGCCTCACACATCCTGCCCTCATAGGGCACCATCTGTGGGCAGATGCAACGATAGGCTCCTATCCAAAAAGCAAGGGGCTGCATGGGGGTCTTGCTCTGGGGAGGAAGTGCAGTGGCATGGGCCAGGAACAGAAGATGACTTTTTTCTTTCATCCCCAAAAGAGGTCAAGCAGAATTCAGAAGCAGAAACTCAATCCAATAAATTAGTCAATCCAGTTGGTCTTGAAAGCCATACTTCAGCTTCCTGTTCCAACATGCCCTTAATTAGATGCTTCACAGGAAGTCCACAAAGGAATTTAAACATCAGCCACCTGTTTATGTGCCTGCACTCCCACCAAAATCACCAAAGAAGGTAGAAGCTGTCTACCATCTTTGCAGAGCTGGTCTTGACTATCTGGGAGTGACTGTGCTGTCAGAGAAGTGAAGGCACAAGTAGTCCACCTTCAAGACTTGAAGGGAAGTGATGGAAGATCCCATCCATACTGAGCACCGTAGCATGGGGCCACACGCAGACTGAGCATGTGTAAGGTGAAATGTGCTACCAACCGGGCTGCCACTACATATCCTAGCTAGTTGCAAGAACAAATGCAAGCTGTTTGGACATGACAGGTACTGTACCAGCACATCAGACAAAAGTAACATCCCCACCCTGATGGCTAAATATCCCAAGGCAGCTGCAGCTCAGGGTGTTGAAATGGGAGAAAGCTCCTATACAGAAGCAGAGAGTCCTCTACTAGGTCTTGTAAAGTCCCAGGTTCTTCCACCTCTTATAGAGGTTACTCTGGTACATCAGCTCCTGCCCCAACGAGGGGCTGTGGTGTAATTTGTTGACAGATATTTCATCTTCCAACTTCCCCCAGGCAGCTTTTTTCAGAACGAATGATCTGGTCCTCAGTAACATGTCAAATCTCACATTCTAGAGAGGAAAAGCCAAAGCATGCTGATAAAAAACCGATTAAAAGATATTTCAGTGACTAATATGTCACATGGAGAGATAACTCACTACCTGTTTCAGAAGTAGGGTTTGGGCAAGCTGTCCTTCACAGAGGCTATACTGCACTGAAGGGCTTTAATTAATACTGTGCCCACAGGAATGGGTTATGTGTATTAGATCCCATGAATTTTACATGACAAATCATAAATTCATATACCCCATAAATTCATATACTCATCTCAAATACACAGATAGTTATGTGAAAAAAAACCTGCAATCTGGAATATGAATGTTGTCCAGCTTCATGAGGAAGGACATTCTGCTTCACAGTGGGTTTGCAATCTGTTAGGACTCAGGTTGGCTCTGAAATGGTAGTTACTTAATAGAGTTTAACATTTGGGAAGCCAGTAATTGCACATGGTCAGGCGGAAGCAGGAGAGGACAGAAAAAATAAGACAGAATATATAGCCTGATCAAACTCTTGTTAGTATCTACAGCTTGTCACTTAGGTAAGGTGAAATCCAAAAGACTTTCACCACTGGATAAGCAAGTATGGCTTTCTGTACAGTCTTTTATAAGAACCTAGCAGGAGTTAGGGACAATTACTAAAAGACAAACGACACCTCAGGCACACCTGACTGAGCATGGCAAAATGATAAAGAAAAGGTCACAAATCAGTCTTGATAAAAGTAAAAAACCAAAGCTTTGCTTCTGAAAAGTAATAGATGAGGAACCTGTATATGATCTGCAAGGACTGCTGCACTCAAGAACGGTCCCTGAATGTGTCTCTATAAGCAAGCAAATTACAGTAAGCCTAAATTAAGTGATGAACTAGTACCATAAACAAACCATGCATCTATTTGCTTTGCCTCAGAAATATCTGGAAAAAAAAACCAAACCAAAACCAACCAAACAAAAAGAGATTTAATATGGATATCAAAGGCGAGGAACTAAAAAAGTTTTAAAAACTATTTTTGGGGAGGCAACATGTATTGAATAATCAGGGAAACCCACTGCCATATGTATCACAAATGCCAAGATCTTAGTAGGAATCAAAAGCACTGGAAATTTCTAGTGAAACACAAAACCACTTTCTTTTTTTTTTTTTTCAATCTTTTACCCTGGATGTTATTAAATGGCTAAAAATCATCAGGCTTCATGTCTCAAGCCTGCACTTCCTGGGAGAGATTATTTCCTCACTATTCTTGGCAAGATATTGTGCATCTTCCTTCTGGCCATTGCAAAGAAATGTGACTGGTCTAAACAGATCCATGACCTGACAATTGCTCTGGTTCTATGTTGTATTTGGAATTAAGCCTAAAGAAGAGGCAAAGTTTAAATCTCTACCTTATAGTAACATATAGCTCTACTTCTGAAACTTGCTCTGACTTCCTATTCTATTAATTGTACAGAGAAACTTCAAACTGATTAAAAGTATCTTGATTAATAAGGAAGAAATTAACCAGTTCCAGGAACCTTTTTGTGTGAAACCAGCCCTGATTGCATTAGTCTCAGTGATTTATTAGGATACTACAGATGCCATGCCTCCTGCTCTCAGAGAATTAAATCAAAAGAAATAAATATTCCTTTTGAAACTGAGTAGGTTTGATCTACTAGTTGATTTTTAGGGAAGAGAACTATGCTATTCATCAAAATTTTTCTACATAGCAGCTTTTTACTTTTATACTACTGCTAGTGAAAGAGAGATGAAAACTAATTTTCCTGAAGTTTGCTGAGATTAACTTTATTTTCAAAAGTTCTTTGCTGTTTTCTGGCCTTTTCAGTAGGAAAGACATTACTAATACTTATTTTAGTAAGCTAATTTGTATAAAGCAAATGTTTCAAAATGAAATAAAATTCACTGAGCTGTTGGCATCTCTTCTGGTTCATTTGGGCCTTGGGACAGCAGTCGCAAGCCAAGCAGATACAGCTGGTCCTCATTCCCCTATATCTATCATAGGCATATATTACTGCCATCAGCTGACTGAAGTCACAACCCTTCCTATCTTTGCAATGTATTTTCTTATCAAAATAACCAAATCAATTAAAAAAAAAAAGCTAGAAAAAAATCTACAACTTGGAAAATTGTCATTCAGTAGTTTTCAATACAGTTTAATGATGAACAGAAAATAACATGTATTTTCCTTTCAAAGGTGTAGTAATTTTAGCCAACATGAAGGTATCTGACTTATTTTGAAATGTGGGTTGTGTAGTGGGTCTGGCTGAGCTGCTTTTCCCCATCCAGCCCTTATGCTGTAGTACTGGGAGCTGGAGTGTGTTGATCCCAGGGCACCTATAGCACCCTACGGCACCCTATGGATCCCTACGGCACCCTATGGGATCGCTAGGGCACCCTATGGAACCCTATGGAACCCTATTGCACCCTAGGGGGTCCCTACGGCACCCTATGGGATCGCTAGGGCACCCTATGGGATCCCTACAGCACCCTATGGCACCTTATGGGATCCCTAGGGCACCCTATGGAACCCAAGGGCACCCTATGGAACCCTATGGCACCCTATGGAACCCTATGGCACCCTATGGGATCCCTATGGCACCCTATGGCACCCTATGGGATTCGCATGGCACCTGCTCGTTCGACCACACCACCACGTCTGGGGGGGCACCCAGGGCACCTATAGCACCCTACGGCACCCTATGGAACCCTATGGCACCCTATGGGGTCCCTACGGCACCCTATGGTATCCCTACAGCACCCTATGGCACCTTATGGGATCCCTAGGGCACCCTATGGAACCCTATGGAACCCTATTGCACCCTATGGGATCCCTATGACGCCCTATGGGATCCCTATGGCATCCTATGGGATCCCTACGGCACCCTATAGCACCCTATGGAACCCTATGGGACCCCCATGGCACCCGCTCATTCGACCACACCACCACGTCTGGGGGGCACCCAGGGCACCTATAGCACCCTACGGCACCCTATGGGATCGCTAGGGCACCCTATGGGATCCCTATGACACCCTATGGGATCCCTACAGCACCCTATGGATCCCTACGGCACCCTATGGGATCCCTATGGCACCCTATGGCACCTTATGGGATCCCTAGGGCACCCTATGGAACCCTATTGCACCCTATGGGATCCCTATGACACCCTATGGGATCCCTACGGCACCCTACGGGATCCCTAGGGCACTCTATGGGATCCCTACAGCACCCTATAGCACCCTATGGCACCCTATGGGACCCCCATGGCACCCGCTCGTTCGACCACACCACCACGTCTGGGGGGGCACCCAGGGCACCTATAGCACCCTACGGCACCCTATGGATCCCTACGGCACCCTATGGGATCGCTAGGGCACCCTATGGCGCTCTGATTGACGTTAATTGAATATTGCTCTTCGTTAATTCCCCGTTAATTGAATCCCGCGACGCGCGGGGAGCTGGCAGCACCCCCTCCCCGGGCCACCAGCCGCTGCTTGTCCCCGGCCCCATCCCCATCCTCATCCTCATCCTCATCATCCTCAACACAATGACATCCTCACAGCCCGGTTGTCCCCATCCCTGTCCCCATCCCCGCCACACCAGCATCCCCAGCAGCCGG
>WUAM01000071.1:22443379-22453772 GCA_024336885.1 Actenoides hombroni
GATCTTCCCAAAAAAGCAAGATCAAGGGCTTCTCGTCGGGATTTAACATGAAACGCGGCACTTTGATGGCAGCGCGGGGAGCGGCGGCGGCTCCGCGACGCTCCCCTCCCGCCCCAATCCCCCGATTAAAAACCGCTTTGTGGCTGCTCCCTGTGAAATGAGCGTTAATTGGGATCATTAACCGGGAGCTGCGCTGGGAGGCTGGTGGAGGCGGGGGGGTTGTGTTGTCTGGCTGCCACAATGAGGGAATTTCGGGGGCTGGGCTGGCGTCGGTTGGGGCTCGAGCACGGCTGTTGCTGGAGCCAGGCTGGTTTTTCCCATCCCCATCCCCATCCTCTGCTTTCCACGATGTTCGGACGTTAGTCGAATGCTTTTTGCGCTTTCCCAGCATCACCCCCCTCCTCATGCAGCGGTCGGAGTTGGAGAGGTGACAGCGGGGGCTGTAGCCGGGAAAAATTCCGGGGTGATGATGAGGGTGGAAGGAAACCCTTTTGGGGGATGCGGCTGCAGCCCTTGGGAGCGGGGATGAAAAACAGGAGCCGCAGCTCAACCTCTTTGCGGCCCGAAACGTCGGGTCTCTGCTCTTCTGCCGGCACCAAATCTCCTCCCCGAGCCGATGGGGACCTCTCGGGGCTCAAATTAAAACTGGGTCAGGGCTCAGCGGGTGTCGCCGTCGCCTTTTGTTCACAGCCGGGGTCGGCCCCGGAGCTCCTCGTCCGCGGCTGGGGCCGTGCGTGGGAAGACGCCAGCAGCCGTTTGCCCCCCGACGCGGGGTCCGGAGCTACCCCGAGCATCCCTCGCCCGGTACCGAACAAAAAGCTTCTGAGACATCGTCTTTCAGGGAGGAATCCAGGCCGTCGTTAATATCCTTCGTTTGAAGCGTCTGCTCTGCCCGGGTTGGGGAGAGAGGAGAGGGGGGGACAGCGCTGGGGCCACAGCACGTGCTGTAGCATCATTGAGTCATCTCTCCCACCCGTGAACTGGGGTTACGGGGACACCCCCAGTGCTGGTGCCAATAATCCCCGTTCAAGCTGGGGGGAGTTGGATGGGAGATCTGGGGGCCTGACCTCGGTGAGGGTTTGCAAGTGGAGAAGTGGGAACCCTGGGGGGTGGTTATGGCAGCTCTGAAGGGGAGATGTGAGCCCTGGGGGCTGCCTTTCGTTAAATAGAATCATTAAATTGGTTGGGTTGGACTCGTAGAGTCATGAAGGTTGGGAATGACCTACAAGGTCATCAAGTCCAACCGCCTACTGAATATTATCAAGACCACTAAACCATGGCCTGAAGTGTCACATCCAGATGGTTTTTTGAAACCCTCCAGGGATGGTGATTCCACTCCCTGCCTGGGCAGCCTGTGCCAAGGTCTCACTGCTCTCCCACGGCCAAAAATTTTCCCTAATATCCGACCTCAACCTCCCCTGGTGCAACTTAAGCCCATTTCCTCTTGTCCTATCACCTGGGAGAAGAAACCAACACCCACTTCACTCTAATCTCCCTTCAGGGAGCTGTAGAGAGGGATAAGGTCTCCCCTCAGCCTCCTCTTCTCCAGACTGAACAACCCCAGGTCCCTCAGCTGCTCCTCACAGGACATTTTCTCCAGACCCTTCACCAGCTTTGTTGTCCTTCTCTGAACTTGCTCCAGCACCTCAATGGCTTTTTTATCCTGTGGTGCTCAAAACTGAACCCAGCGCTCAAGCCTCACCAGTGCCCACTACAGGGGCACAATCACTTCTCTACTCCTGTTGGCCACACTGGTTTTGACCCAGGCCAGGGAGTTGTTGGCCTTCTTGGCCACCTGGGTACACACTGGCTCATGCTCAGCTGGGTGTTCACCAGCACCCCCAGGTTCTTTTCTGCCAGGCACTTTCCAACCCCTCCTTCCCAAGCCTGGAGCCCTGCCTGGGGTTGTTGTGACCCAAGTTCAGGACTCGGCACTTGGCCTCATCCCATGGACCTCGTCACATCCATCCAGCCTGTCCAGATCCCTCTGCAGAACCTCCTACCCTCGAGTCGATCGACACTCCTGCTCCATTTGGTGTCACCGCTGCTGAGGGTGCCTGGATCCCCTCCTCCAGATCATCAATATTAAAGAAGACTGGTCCCAGAGCTGAGCCCTGGGGAACCCCGTTAGTGGCCGGCCGCCAACTGGATTTTGTCCAGCTCCTCACAGCTCACTGGGCTCAGCTATCCCACCAGTTTTTAAACCCAGTGAAGGGTCTCCCCATCCAAGCCATGAGCTGCCAACTTCTCCAGCAGAGTGTTGTGGGAGATGGTGTCAAAGGAAGAGACCTTTCAGCTCATGGAGTCCAAGAGTTGCCCTAGCGCTGCCAGGGCACCACTGACCCTGTCCCCCAGCACCACTGACCCCTGTCCCTCAGCACCACAGCTCCACGGGGGGCTTGGAAACCCCTCCAGGGATGGGGATTTCACCCCCAGCTTCCTATGGTGTGGTGTCAATGAACCCCTTCCAAACCCCTCAGCTTTTGCAGGTTTTGAGCAGGTGATTGGTTCTCGAGGAAGCCCGTAAGCGAAGGAGGAGCTATGCTGAGTTCATCGCATTCCCCAGCATCACAGGCACCGCACCAACCTGTTTCCTGCTGAACCTTGCTGAACCCCCAAGTATAGGCACGGGGGCTGCGGGCTTGAGAGGGGTCCTTGGTGAGCAGCTGCCTGGTGAGAGGGGTTCTCACCCTGGGGTTTGGACGCGGAGATAAGATGGCGACGGGGCTCACAACGGCGTTCCTCTTCCTCTTCTTCGTCACGCGTGGTAAGGCGGGGGGGATCCGCCATGGCAAGGCTGCTGGTTCGGGCTTCTGGGGGTGCTGGGGGACCTTGAGGATGTGCCTGTGGGCAAACCCGCTCTGTTCCTGCTCTCTCCTCTGGCTTTTCCCAGCCTGATGCTGTGCCCGAGGTGCCACCCACCAGGTCCCTTCCAGGGGGAGTCCCCAGCGTTGTGACAACCAAGCTGGTGGGTGCGGGGCTGCTCCGTGTGGGGCTGGAGAAGGGGAGGGAGGGGTTCCCAAAAGTGAAAGCAAAAGCAAAAAAACCCAAAACCCAACCAACCCATCCTTCACTGTGGGATTGGAGCAGTCCCGTGCTCAAGGCAGCAATCCCAACAGCAGCCGTAGGGCTGGTCCCTGCAACGCGCCTCTGAAGCCCAGAGAGGGCGAAGGCGTTAAGACATTAATGAGCAAATGGATTAATGTGCGTTTTTTTTCCACGTGTATTGGAAGAATCAAAGTGCCCAAGCTGGGATGGGTGCTGGGGAGGGGTGGGCTGTGTCCAGCTGGTCAAGCAGCTCTGGTCTTGGCTTTCTCATCAGCTTGGGCACGAGATGGTCCATCGGAGGTGGTCGGGGCTGTTCATGGGGTGGCATATCTCAGCCCCAGCCTGCAAACCCAGACCTCCCTCTACCAAATCCACTGGCGACGCAACAACTCCGTGAAGATCGCCAGCCGGGACAGCAGCGCGAGGGTCCAGTACCCCAACAGCACCTACAAGGGCCGCCTGGAGCTCTTCCCCAACAACACCCTCAAAATCCTCTGCCTGCAGAAAAACGACAGCAGCGTGTACCAGGTCTACCTGGAGGATGAGATGGGCAAGGAGCACATTGAGAGCATCCTTCTGACGGTGTACGGTGAGCTGGGAGGATGGGAGGGTTGTCCCCGTGCCTGGGGGGGGGGCGGAACGTGGAGGCTGTGGCAATCCAGTTGCCTCTTGCAGATCTGGTCCCGAAGCCCACTGTGAGTGTCAAAGTGATCAGGAATGACCCGGACTCTTGCAAAGCCACCCTGGAGTGCTCGGTAGGAATTGAAGGGGTGACCTACGAGTGGATCCACCCCAGCAAGTTCCTGCTGGGGGGTGTGGGTGCTGCTAAGCAGCAGGTTTCCTTCAACCCCTTCGTAGACACCTACATCTGTAAAGTCAGCAACCCCATTTCCTCCAACACTGCCATGCTGACCTACAGGCACCCCTGCTCCTGGACAGGTACCACCCGCGGTGCGCGCACGAGATGATGAACCTCGGGTGGGATAGGCTACAAGGTGGCTTTGGCTTTGGAGGGTCCCTGGAGCAGTAGCAGGGACCCTGAGGACAGAGGGTCCCTTCAAGGATGGAGGTGACCCACTGGTCAGGGCTGATGGGTCCCTTTTCTGCCTGCACTGTAGGCTGGTGGTGGGTGGGCTCCCAGCTGGGGAGGGGGTTGGGGGGTCCTCTGCCAGAGTTGGGCAACCCACAGCCCTCCTCACGCCCTTGGTCTCTCTTTGCCCTCAGGGGAGTCCTCTGCTGCTGCATCCTCCACCACCACTAGCATGCTGGTGGCCTTGGGACATCTCCTTCTCCTCCTCTTCACTCTGGCTTAAGGATGCTCTGAGGTTGACTCCTTGCCTCGTCTCACCACCCCATGCCACAGGATCAGCACCTGCATGAGGTGGATGCAGAAAGATGTCGTCGCTCAAGGGACCCGTTATAAACAGCGCTGGTTACACCAGCACCCACCAGTCTCATCCACAGTCATCTGCTTCCAACCAACTCAGGCTCTGCTGCTGCTTTCAGGGTAGTCCCGTGCCTCAGTTTCCCTCCTCACCTTTTCCGCTTCGCTTGTGTTTAGTCAGAGGACATTTCTCCTTGGAAAACCTCCCCTCCCCATCCCTGAGATCTGCGGGGGCACCCAATCTGAGCTGATCTGTGGGGACACCCAATCTGAGCCATTCCCAGGGCTCCCCGTGGACTTGGGAGGTGCCCTTGGCCATCACCTGCAGTTGGCGATGCCCTTTATGGGACTGAAGAGCAATTCGACACAGCAGGGCAATACACAACGTGGTTCACTTGGAACTGGTGACACCAACGCAGGTACAACTGGGTGCTGGACAACCTCTGGCTCTGGACCCACCGGAGCATCTGGAGGGGGAGAAGCTGAGGAGGCATCTTTGGCTTTTATTGCCAGGAAGGACACAGCCAGTCTCTGCCTTCCAAAGTGTATCTCTGACTAAACATTAAACTAGTTTTCACCTTAAACCCCCCAGTTTAGGTGCTTGTTCTGCGTTCTCCTCCGGGCTTGGCCTCAGCTGGTGATGATGGGGGAGGGTGGGAACCAAGTTTCCTCTCCCAACACCCTTGCTGGGGACAGGAGCCCTTCCACAGTTGTCCCCCATGGGAGGAGCTGGCTCTGGATGGTGGCCAGGAACCCGTTGGGGTGGGAGGATGTGTCTTGTTGAGTGATGGAGATGGTTGCCCAGCCTGCGAGGAAGGGTGAACTGCTGAGTTTTGGGAAAGAGCTTCTTCCCGGTGGCTTTTTCCCACCCCCCTGCTCAGGCAGATGCGTTCTGAGCAGGAAGGAGCCGCCTTCGCGCGAGGCCGGGGTGGTTTAGTCCGGTTTTAGGCTTTTTATCAGTAGCAATAATTTATTAGCAGCAAAAACTCACGGAGGTCTCGGAGCTCGGCTCCACTGAAAAGCAGCGGGGTGGAAATTTCACCCTTTTAGATCCTTCTGGTCTCAAACAGCAGAGGAATTCCCGCTTCGCCCCGTTGCCTCCGCTCTCCTCTGAAAAGCAGAAAAAGCAACGAAAGCTAGAAAAAAAGCCATCGGAAAAAAAACAAAAAAAACCCAAACACAACAAACCAAAAAAAAACCCCGAACCCAACAAAAAGCGTTCTCCCATTTTAGAGCTGCTCGGGCCGAGCAACCGACGGAGGTGAATAATTCATTCCACTAAAAACACAAAAACAAGCTTTTCTCACCCCTTTCCAGCAGCGGAACAAGCGAGCGGTGTTTTTCCTGAGCGCGGGAGGTCCCCGCTCCATCCCCACCCGGGGGTACAGCCAGGGGAGAGGGGAGGGGGGGTGTGAACTGTCCCCATCCCTGAGCACCGGGGATGTTGTTGAACTGGAGCAAATCGAAGCCCAAGTCGCTGGGCTTCGGGGACTTCTAGATAAGAAAATTGGGACAGGCTTTTGAGTAGAGGCTGTTAGGATGGGCCAAGGGGTGATGGGTTTGAGCTCCAAGAGGGGGATTCAGAGCGGAGAGAAGGGAGAAATTGTTGGTGCTGAGGGTGTGGAGAGCCTGGCCCAAGTTGCCCCGAGAAGTGGTCGCTGCCCCATCCCTGGAGCCACCCCAGGGGAGGTTGCAGATGTCCCTGCTCCCTGCAGGGGGTGTGGGACCAGATGAGCTTGAAAGGTCCCTCCCCACCTAAACGACTGGACTTTTCCTTGGTGGGTTTTTAAAGACCACCCCTCCTCCTCACCCTCGATCCCGCACAGCCATACGGCTTAACCCCAGAATATCTGGGGGCCGAAAGCAGGATCACGGGTGCATCCCAGAATCTTCAGGCCTTTCCCACGCCTCGTGGGCATCGTGGTTTTGAGCACCGGTGAACATCGGCTCGCTGGGTGACCTATGAGCTGGATCCCAGCCCTGGGATGAAGCATCAGTGACTGGGATGCCATCACATGAAGGGAATTGCCAACTCCACCCCGCTCTGTGCTAAGCAGGTTTCGAAGGCTCTGTACAGCCCCAGGAAGCTGTGACCATATGTGAAATAGTGGGTTGGTTTTTTTTGATGGCTGTTTCCTCTTCTTGCAGGGTTTGGTTGAAGACCCCGTGGCAGGGTGATGGAGCTTTTTGGCCAGGCTAGAACTCAACGCTCTGCTTCCTTCTGCAGGTCCCTTGGGTCTCGTCGCCGGGCGAAGCTTTTGGCCCCGCGACTCCACTCGACGCTTTGAATACTTTCCACTCGTAACGCAAAAGAAAAAAAAAAAAAAAAAAAAAGAGAATCATTCAGCCAAAAACAGGAAACACATGGCCTAGGGCAGCACCTCTGATTTGAGTGCACCTGCTCTTAAAATGAGTCCTGCAGAAGATCTCGGCTCCATTGCAGCAGAAGCTTCGTGAAGTGAGGCATGGACTGCAGCGTCTGCCTCTGGCTGCTCATCTCTCTTGGCGGTGTTTGGGGTACGTACGCTCTCCTTGCCGTGGAGGAACTCGCTTCGGATTCTTTGGGGAGTGAATCATTTTATTTTATTTTTTGGTCAAAGAAAAAAAAAAGAAAAAAAGCCCCGCCAGCCGCATGCCGAGTATAAATATTCATAAATATTCATAGAGAAGATAAATGGCTCGTGGCTCCGAGCTGGATGAGGCGGCGCATCTTTAATATGCTCCGAGTAGTCGGGCGGAGGGAGGAGGGGGATGAAAGATGCTGAATGAACCGAGCCGGTGATGGACAAAGTGTAGCTGCGGGACTGGAAAGCTCTGCCGGGTGTTCTCGTGGGGCGTTCGTAACGCTGAGCAGATAATTTAGGACCTGGTGTGGATTGGGGTACTTGAGATGAAGGTCCTTGGTGGGTCGTCTCGCTCTTTGCGGTGGCGAGTGTCTCTGGGTCAAGAGGTGCCAGTGGGCTGGGAGGTGATACCCAAGGAAGAGAATGCGTGTGAGAGGAGTGGGAAGGGACTGGCAACGGGGTGGTGCCTGGTTTTGGGGTGCCTGGAGCACCCTGATCAGCTGCGGGTGGTGGTGTGTGGACAGTGGGGTCCTGGATGAGTTGGAATCCCCCCCACCACAAACTATCTGCTTAGGGAATGAGGACCACCCGGAACCCCCAAACTCCTGGGTCCTCTTCTCCCAGCCCATGGCAGCTTTGCCTGCTGCAAAACCAGTTTCTCTTGTGGGGAGCCTGTGCAAAAGCACCTGAGTGAGTCAGGGCAGAGGGAGCTCTCCCAACCCTCTTCTTGGTGCCAGCTTGACATCTGCTGCTCTACCCTGGGGAGGTGTGGCCCATGGGCCCTCTGTCACAGCATCTATGTCATTACTGCCTATAAAACAAAGAGCTGGGCCAGGAAAGCAGTGACCTTGACAGAGCTGAGGTTCCTCCTTGGCTCTGTTGGCTCAGTGTCACTACGATACCTGCCTTTAAACCCCCCTCGGGGTTTTCTGTCCAGTTGACACCACGAAAGTCCCACCAGCTCAATATGTGATGGGAGAGCTGCTCTGGACCTCACTCTGTGCTGGGAGGGATCGCTCACCTTCCTCCAGCCCCTCCATCTGGGCTTCAGCACGGATGGCTTGAGACCTCTCTGAAGGTCTGAGGACCTCTCTGAAGGTCTGTGGACCTCTGAAGCTCTGAGGACATCCCTCCTCCTGCAGCCTTGCTCCAGCCGGGTCATCTTTCCAGCAGAGGAGACGCTGCTCGCCAGGGCAGAGGGATTTTCTAAGGTGACCTAAAAAGGGCTTTTCTGTCGAGTTCTGAAGGAGGAGCCTGACTGCTGCATCTCAAAACCACACAGTGCTGAGGAAACGCAGCATCCCTCTGCGTGTTCAGCCTGACAGTAAAAAAACCCAATAAATTCATAATCAAGATTTTTATCATCAAAACCAGAAAGTGTGGGGCACTGGGACAGGGGGAGCGCAGGGTTTCTGTGTGATGACGGCTGTGTCCTCATGGCTCCTTCAATGCTGAGGAAATGTAGTCCAAGGGGACAACTCAGAAACTCTTGTGTTTCATACCATGGAGCAGGGGAAAAATAAGTGATGGCGCTGACTCGGGTTGGTGGCTGGGAGAGTGTTTGCTCTGTGGTTTTTAACTGGGACTATACGTGCCACGAGACAAGCGGATACCGGACTCATCTGAGCCTGCCCAAGCCTGTTCTTCTGGGGTAGCTCCCCCTCTTTTCTTGTCATCTCTGGGTGAGGACTCACCCCGATGGAAAAAAAGTCGGTAGGAAACGTGGGGGTGACACAGTTGGGACCCTTCCCTGCTGCCAGTGGCAAGCAGGAGCCATGAGCTGGCAGCTCTCCCCACGCTCTTTCCTACACAAACAAACTTGTTTGCCCAGAGGTGTGGGCAAATATGAATCATTGTCTTGCTGCAGAAGACAGGAAAAGGTTTCTGGGAAGATTCTCCCGTGTGCTCTCCAGGAAACCTGGGTGGTTGAGATGGTTTGGGACGCGTGGGAGATGCTCACATCTCTCTTCTTAAGAGCACTAAGAAACATATCTGGCACCACCTCGACTAGGACAACCCGGGATCTGCACCTGAGCCCACCTCCAGGAGGCTGCACGTCCTATCATTTCTACAAGAAAAGTCCCACCAAAGGTTTTTGTAGCTGAGATGCTCGAGGTAGGTGGCTGCCATGACATGCACTCAACTGCAGGCTTTGGCCAAGAGCCACCAAGCATCACTTCCCTCTGGCCTGCAATGATGTCACTGGGACTGCTCCAAGGTGGTCCTACTGCTGCCACCAACCTTCTCCCAGGACCAGCATCTGCACTGGACTTGGACCACAAGTACCTTCTCCTGCTCGAGGTGGCCCCGCTCTACGAGGTGACGCTTCACTGCGCCGACTTGTTGTCATTGTGCCAATGGAAAGCCCAGATCCTCAAATCCGGATTTGGCCATCGCACGCAGAGGTGCCCAGCGTGGGAGAACGCTGACGCTGATGCAAATGAAGACTCTCTTCAGCAAGTGGGGAGGAAGAGCAGAAGGAGGCAACACTTCCCCTCCAGCTCCTGAGCCAGGCCCTTGGCCCGCATCCTTCTGGGTCAAGGATGTGGGGCTGAGGACTGGGAATCACCGGGGGTTCTGGGGACAGTCCTGCGGGGTGGTCGTGGGGCAGAGCCCCGTTGTATCATGTGACTCGTGTCCCCAGCCGCTGGCAGTCGTTTTGCAGGATGTAGTGGGTGACCCAGAGCGTGAAAAACACCATTAGATAATCTGTTCAATTTTCAGCCGATTTCTCCCAGGAGTCCCAAACTGCCCCCAGTCTGCAGATTACCAGGGTGGGGCCAACACTGTCACCGGCGGCCGTGGCTTCGCGAACATCCCACCTCCTCCGGCAGAGCTGGGAGGGGGAGGGGGACCGGTCGCTCTGAGCCACCCCCCCCACCAAGTGCCTCAGCCCTTCTCTCCTCTCTCCTCCCAGGTGTGGGCCGCGGGGTGAAGGAGACAGTCCTGGGCACCCTGGGGAAGGCGACGATCTTGCGGATCCCCCCCGATCTCCAGCAGCTTACCCTGCGCTTCGGGTCGGCTGTCTGGAAACGGGACACGGAGGACCCGCAGAGGAAGCTTGTCCTGCTCAACTACATCAACGGCACCTATGTCAACTACATGGAGGAAAGAACTCGCTTCCACAAGTCGAACTTCTCCCTGGAGATCCTGAACACCAGCCGGCAGGACAGGCAGCTCTACCAGTACATCGTCAACAAGGGGCCGGAGGAGAAGGTCTGGCCAATACAGCTGGAGGTGTTTGGTGAGACACGCTGCTTTGGGAGGACCGTGCTGGATGCTCCCAGCCTCTTGGTGGTGATGGGAGCAGGTCTGGGAGGTGGGTGGTGGTCAAGGGAGATGCCCATCCTGCTATCGAGGTGCTGCAGTGAGTCCAGGACCCTCATCCCAGTATGCC
>WUAM01000071.1:22476153-22520124 GCA_024336885.1 Actenoides hombroni
GGGCTGGGGGGGAGCACCCGTCACCCGGGTGTCCCTGACCCCAGGCCAGTCCCCTCTCCCTGGTGCCCAGGTTCTCCCCGTTGGCCATCGAGGCGGTGCCGGGTCTGGCCGGGGTGGGCTTGGGGACCCCCGGCACCGGTTGGTGCATCTTCGTCTACAACCTGGCGCCGGAGGCGGACGAGAGCGTCCTCTGGCAGCTCTTCGGGCCCTTCGGCGCCGTCACCAACGTCAAGGTGATCCGCGACTTCGCCACCAACAAGTGCAAGGGCTTCGGCTTCGTCACCATGACCAACTACGAGGAGGCCGCCATGGCCATCGCCAGCCTCAACGGCTACCGCCATAATTATTAATTTCATTTTCATTAAAGCTGTTCTAGTTTCCTTTTCTAATTGCTAAGTCTCTCTCCCTTATTCCCTCTCGTTCCCCTCTGGGGAGGGAGGGGGGTTAACAGAGAGCATCTGTTAGAGGCCTAAGGGGCTGCCCTGACTCTAAACCATAATAATCCCACTGTCCATGCCACTGACAAACATGTTAAAAAGCACGAGTCCCAGTACCAACCCCTGGTGAACACCACTTGTCACTCGTCTCTGCTTAGACATAGAGCCATTGACCACAACATTTTGAGGTCTATTTAAATTTCTTTCTTTTTCAATTTAACGTCTAACTCACACTCAAAAACAACATTAAGGAAGTATTAATTTTGTGACACAAACTGAGAAAAGTGATAAAAGTAATACATAAAAGCACATGATACAAAATAACTTTTTCTAGGGTTTAGGTACAATAGGATACCTACTTAAATCCTTTCTTATGTGCCCTGCTAGAGAATCAGAGGGCATATGGCAGGGTTCTGTCCCACTGCATGCCTCCTTTGATGGTGCTTTGTACCTCAGCCCTCATGTCTTTCTAACTACAGGTTTTGTGCCCAAATTCAAGTGCCAATAAACATCATAGAGCAAAGAATTGAGTGAGTATTCAGGGTAAGATTTGAACCTATCTTTGAAGGAAGCTCATTGGCAACTTTAACTGGAAAAAAAAATGGCATTTCATAAAACTGTGTAAATCAGCCGTCCTAAGAAATCCTCCAGTAAGATAAAACTTGTCTATTCACACAATGTCTCACCTCTCACTGAGCAATAAAAGCAGAAATGACAACCATATGAAATCTTATCATGTGGAGTAGCTTGAACTGTGTTTAGAAATTCATTTTTATACTTTTCCCAAGGTGTTTCATCTCCCAAATAATATATTCATTTGAAATATTCTTTTTTGTCACCTACTGTAACTATTGCAAAGTGGAATGATTTACAAATAACTTAAAACACTTGCATATTTGCATTGTTAGAAGCCGCACAAGTATTTTGAAACTGTCATAATGGAGGTATAACAAAAATAATACTTAAGACTATATCATCAATTTCCAATAGTAGCAATCTCATTTTTTCAGAATAATGTGTCTCATTTCTCATTTAAATCACAGTTCCATGGGACATTTTACATACTGGTTTTTTTCATCAGCCAGATGTTTTCTCTTGTGTTAATACTAAATCAGTAAACAATTATTTTTAGGATTTCAACCAGAATAAATATCCATCAGGACAAAACTACTCAGAGGCCTATGTGCTCCTTTTCATAATAGGAGAAAAAAAAAAAAAAAAAAAAAAAAAAAGGAAGTATTTCAGTCAAAGTAACTGAAAAGTGAACAGCAGGAGGGGGGGAAAGGTGCTTTTTGAGTGAATTGGAACATCTCATTGTGATTATAACTTTTTCACTTTTTATTTAACCATAGGGGGAAAAAAAAGAATGTAAAAAACCCAGTTATTTCCAATAGAAATTCCAAATGGACACTTCTGCCCTTTTTAACAATCTATGGTTTGCACTGTAACCCTAGAGAGTCACAATCTGATCCACCAGAAAAAGGTGAACACATACTGTCTAGCTCCTGTGTGTCACCTTCTAGAGAGAAAGCAATTTGTGATAGTATTGTGCTAATCTTTTGAGAAGATATATTCAATATTTTGTGTATCTAGATGCACAATATGGTCATAACATTTTGATATTTACTACAAATTGCTTTTCGCAGACTCCAATGGGTAGCCTGCCATATAATGCTTAGTTTCTCCACACAGGACTCACAGTGAAGCTTATTCTTCTGTAGAAGCACTTTTCTGTACAAGTGTTATGTAGAAATGATTTTTTAGAATTTCTGAAGTGCCTAAAGCAAATCACACAGTATGTCACATGGAAGCTTGCAGGTAGTTATTGGAATGGTTTTATTTTAACAAATGGAATATATATGCTCCTCAAGTTTTTTCATTTAGATGTCAGTAATACATTTGTCTTCTGCAGTTGCTTTTTTAATCATTCATAGTCTTCAAGAAAAAATAAAAAATGATCCTCTCTAATATGGTATGTGAAAGATTAAGTCAGTTCTATTGTGCTTCTTGCATCCCACATCATTGCTTTGCATATAGTTAATAACAACACATTTAAAGATAACTATAATATTAATTTTCATTCAGGTGAAAAGAACTCATCTATCAAAAATTAAGGCTTAATTCTCTTCTGCTTCTTGTCTGAGTGTCTCTGGTATAACTGGACTGAAATCAATAGTTTTCTACTGACATCACACCAGCATAGGAATCAAGCTTTTCCTCCCTAACTAGAAAGAGGTGAAGCAACCTAATGCACATGTTAAAGTTTTTTTACAGGCTAAGAGCAAACGTTTAAGTTCCTGCCACAAACTACTCCAAGTGACCTCAGCGGTACACCGTACCTAGTTACTCAGCCTGAAGCACGCAATACTTGATTGACCACTTCCTTACACAGCACAGTGTGAAGAGTCTGACACATCCAGATCATCATACCTGGGCTGGTCACTTTAGCCTTAGAATGGACTTTTCATCTTTTTTTTCCAACACCTCAGTTACTGTCTGGGCAGGGGGGAAAGCTACAATTTGAACTTTGCTTAATGCTAAAGTATCTCAGGGCTTGCTACGTGACTACACAAAACAGGTGGGGACCATTGTCACCAGTTTGATCTCAAAAAATTATAGGATATCATGGCTCTGTAATCTTTCAATGCCTACTAGTCACTCCTTTGGTTTTTTTGAAAGGAAGCTATGGTAGTTTGGCCTGGAAAGACATACTGGGATGATGTCTTTCTCCATCAGGAACAAGAGTTTACAGCACAAAGGCACAAGTTTCAAAGGGAACTTGATCAGACCAACAGGCAGAAAGCAGTAATATTTTTATGCTTAAGCTCAACAGCAGATGTAGCTATAATACAGACGAGGCCACCCAGTTTATCACCTGATCTTCCTTGCAAGTCCTTTACAGTAGTCAGAAAACAATTGGTACTAGAAACAGGCAAAATACATCTTAAATCTGAAACTTAGAGATATAGCTCTTGCCAAAACACACATGAACCTCAGAATCTGTTTCTTCCCTTGAAGAAAGGTTAATTGTAACAATATCCAAAATTACAAGGAAGCCACTAAAAATTAACAGATTTGTGTCTTATAACATACATATATGTTTAATAGTCTGTGAGTCACATCCCCAAGACTACATGTAAAAGAATATTTCATCTAGGGAGTCCATGTTTTCTCTTGTCCAAATGAGCTCAGGTTTTATTATTGAAGAGGTAGGAAACAAGATTAATGGTCCCATGGCTTGCAAGTTATTTTTACCTTATTGCTCTTGCTGTATTGACATTGTCTGATTGTGTAGCGTAAAACAAAATGATATGTCATATGAAATACATTTGGTTACCATATTTATCTGGCTATTAAATTAATTTCAGTATGAATGATAATGTACATCAATAATCATTTAATTCTAAAAAGCCTCAAGTTCCAGCTTTTTTCTGAGATATTCAAAATGATGTAGAGTACTCATTGACATTCTCATTAATTTTAATACAAGACATGTATCTAAATCATGCATCTAAATCCCAAGACAGTTTTGTAATCTCAACCCATTTTTCCTAACGACATGACTTCACTCAATTATGTAAAGATGCATCATGATTTGTCTAATAATATCTTCTTAAATTTACATTCCCACAGAAGATCAATGAAAATACAATACTACCATATCTGCATATGACATGGAACAACACAGAGTGAGGAATATTCACCAGTGCTTTGTCACATTGTAGAATGGCAGAAAGCCATGATGATTTCTATTTAAAGCTAATTATTTGGAGAGGCCAGTAGGGTCACTGATCAAAACATCAGAGATTATTTAATTTTCAAAGTCATCACTGAATAATTTATTCAAAAATCAGGCAAAGTAAATATATAAAACAGTGAGACTGTATTTGACAGCTCCTACGTTTCTTTTAATATTTAATGTTTCTGTAGGTAGGTTAGTAAGAAAATCTAATTGAATTAACAACATCATAATTTGAAACATTTGTCTAAGTTTCAGTGGATGGTCACTGTAAACAATGAAGTAATTGAGTGGGTCTGATTCAAATAGTTAATACACCATCCTACACACTCCTTTAGGCAAAACAGAATAAAAAAAGCACTAGGGGAAAAAAAAAATGATATCCATGAAATTTTGAAGCATCAGAATAAATTATAGATATGATTATCATTTCATGACTCCTTCAGCAAAACATAGTTGAGTTTTTTTGCTTTAATTACTTAAAAAAATATATTTGTGAGTAGAACTTCACAAGTTTTCATACTAAAAAGAGAGCATCTCCTGTCTAAGCAGCTACAGGGAGGTATTAATACTTGGAACATCCCAGCAAATTAGCACTACATTTAATATTATAAAGCATTAAGGGTAACCAAGACCTAGTCAGGCACAAAATAAGGGATGCTTTCCATTTAGAGCACTATGAAAAACCATAACAGAGAAATTTGAACGTTGATCCAACTTGTTTTTTAATCATTACATTATGGACCACTTCAGATTCTTTTATTAAAGATGTTCACAGCTTAAGCCACTTAACGGGTGAACATCCTCTCTCTATATTCTCTGGCTTGCTATTGCCATCTTTGCTCTGCAAAACAGCCAGGACAGCTGCTGTAATATAATGATGTCTTGTCAAGGTAATCAGGGCATTACCATGGTAGGGTGATAATAATTGAACTGGGGACATGTCAAAAGAGTAAACAAAGTATGTGATCTGACTGCCTTATAGACAACAGGGGTGGGGAAAAATGATCACTGTGTGTCAAAATACTTTGTGCCTTTTAAAGACAGTCCTGGGTAGATAAAAGCTAAAGGATATTCCCACACTAAAGCAATGATAAAATACAAGTGGCAAGATAAAAGAAGAGGAAGAGACAGAATAAAAGCAAGTTTTTAAAGTGCTTTTCCATCTCTGTAATTAACCAGACTGCCAAGTGTTCAGCTGCAAAGGGTGCACCTGATCTGTGACCACCTCTGTATCTCTCAGCAGCACACATAAGTGAAGCTTTTGTCCTCAGAAGCCATGCTGTAAGGCAACTCAAATATCATGCATTGTATCAGAAAGGGAAGATGGAAGTCAAAGGGTAAACTTAGCGTGCTTCACGTGTGTGCTTCAGCTGAGCTGTTATCCAGATGTCAGATGCTGACTGGTTTAGTCAGAACAGGTGAAGCCTTAAAAGAAGATCCAGAGAAAGAAAAAATTTCAGAAGCATTATTAGAAAATAATAGGTCACCTCTCTCCTTTTTTGTGTGATGCTGTACAGGGCTTGATCCAAAGACCACCAAAGTCAAACAAATATTCCACTGACTTCTAAAGCCAAACTCAGAGGCTGATCAAACGCATGGTTAAGTCATGCATTTATTTCTATACTTTCCATTTCTGAACAGGCTTATAAACGGTCCTTTGTGTGGTCCTGTGCTTTTTTAAAGAATGACAATAGATAAGACAGAAAGACAATATCCCTCTCCTATTAAAATAGTACAGCAAATTGACTACTATCTATTACATTTGTTGTCCAAAAACTGAATGATAGAAACCCGATATTTAATTGTAGGCATTTAAATATGAATCTAGATTTGTAAACAGGGGTCCAGATTGGCACTAGTCTAAACTATCATAATTCAGCTAACTGATATCAGATATTGCTGTCTGATGCCTGAGTTGCTGAGTGACAAGTGCCTGAAGTGATGCACGAGTGCTTACCAGCTGCAAACGGGGCTCCCTGCCAACTAAAAATGTTAGCTGACAGCTAGTTGCTGCACTAATATTCATTGTTAGGCTGAAAAAAAGTTAAATCTATTTGTTCTAATTACCATCAAGAGAAGAATAAGTAAGGATTGTTTAGGGTTTCATAGGTCCCAGATGGAACCCACTACCTTTGGCTGGGAATACTACAAGTGCTTCTCCAAAAATTGTTTCTTAATCTTCAGTGATGCAGTGTAGGATTTGGCTCCAATGTAAGTATTAATGACAGTGGACTTTGGTTTCTGAGCATTTTATACTATGACAGAGCATCACCAGGAAATGAAAATGAAACCAAAATAGTACTGCCCTAATTGTGGTACTTGCCAAGAGTCCAGGTAAGCATTTGCTTCTCTCTTCAAACACTTGTTCCTGAAAAAGGTTGAATGATCTTAGCTAACACATCACAGGTAACAAACTTCCTGATTAAAAAAATTATTAGAGTTGTATAATGTACTAATAGTAGAATTATTGAAACTATTAAGATGGTTGACAGAGATAAGAGAGAAGGACATCATGTAGTATTTTGATATTGGCTTGGCCTCTGACTTGGAAACAAATTTTCCACGAGTAAGTTTTTAGGTCCAAAGGTAAAGCCAAAGACTGCAACTCTTATGAGAATCCAATAAAGCATTTATGAAGAGCTATGAAAATTTTACTTTGGACAGCTCAGCAGCATATCACAACCACTGCACCAGAACTCTGTGGAACTTCCATAGAATCTGAGGATTTTATCATCAGCCTGTTTGCATACTTATCTCTCAGTCTGTTCTGGTATCTTGGTTGAGACAGAGATTCTGGTCATTGTAGATTTTCCTACTCATAGTAACTTATGGATTATGGCTATACCATGTATGCATGTGAACAAATGAAAGAGGAGCCTGGGAGACAGAGATGAAGCTATGGATAAAGAATGCAGTTTGGGAAATGGTTGTTATGAAATACTTACAAGGAAATTCAAAGGCAAGCTTGACCAAGTTTTGGGCAGCAGGTAAAAATAATAATAAAAACGAACAAATAAATAAAAAAGCAAGACCAGGTTCTTTTTTATTTTGTAGTGTTCCTACTATCAAGTTATATCATGCTCTTATTTTAATGGTTTCCTTGGGTTATGATATTTACATATAGTCATGAACTCCCAAGAGAAATCCAGTAAGATGAGTAATACATTAAAATGCTAACTTTGTCTAAGATTAAGAAAAGAACTGTAAGAGTTTTAAGCACATGATATATTGTACTTGAAGGATTGCACCCAAAGTACTCTGAGAAAGAATTATAAGAGAAGGTATGATCAGAACTGTGATATCACTCTTCTTAATTTTGCTAGGAAGCAATGGAAATATAAAGGATGACAACTCTGTCGCTTTGGGGTATCATTATAAAGCTCACTGCTTTTGGTGGACTTCTGAAGCAGGTCCAGGCAAAACTAGTGAGCAATCAAACTTTATCAAGGACATCATGAGACACAGTTAAAAAACGCATGATTCATTGTGGTCCCAGTGAGTCACTAGCAGTAACATTTTCACGAATTTCAGTTGAAGCCAAAAGAGGATCGCAGCTATGTTTAAATCAATGGACCTAGAAACACTTCCAAGATATTAACTTCAGGTCTGTGCCCTTGAACATCCTGACTCCATTACAAAGAGATATTTTGCATGCAACAGCCATCATGCCCTGATTTCCACTGAAAAGAAACCCAGCCCACAGATCAGTATCTTCTAGCCAAGTCCTTGATCTGGAACAACCCACTAGGAAGGTAAATAGCCAAGTCAGCCAGAGGCAATCTATCTGTCAGCTCAAATTCCCCTTTCCAAGTAGGACTGAGCATAATCATTTAAACAGATCGATACGGAACTATTGTGTATTACTGTGATTTCCTCACTGCACCTGGTTTTATTTAAAGTGACTTAATAAGCAAATATTTTACAAAATTGCATGGAAAGTTTCTGCAGGAATGGAAATCCTGGGATAATTCATGCGCATCAAGGCAATGTTTTGAATCACTTTCAGAGAAAGTCTTAATTTCTCAATGGAATCAGGACTTACGACCCCTATACTCAGCTTATTAACAATGAATAAATATAGGTTTATATTTATAGGTCTGGAGACAAAGATAACACAAACTGAATTTACAAAGGTAAACGTACGTTCCCTGAAAAGCGCTTATACATGTTTCAGCTTGAGGACCCTCGCCCTGCCAGCAAAATGAGAAGCTAGATGGGCTCCTCTGCTGTGTGACACAGACCTGTCTGGAGCTATTCCAGTAGAAAAAGTTTGGAGGTGTTCCCAGCTGTATGACTGGACAGAATTCCCACAAGATGAGAACCTAAGTTACAAAATAGACATATTTGCATGTACACTGATATAAAAGTGGGAGGAAAAAAGATTGAACTGGTGAGAGAACTGGAAAGTGAACAGTAACGTTATGTGTCAGTGTTTCACTATCCTTTGTTATAGTTTCATGATTAGTAAAACTTCTTCTACAAAATGTTAATGAAAAAAGTTCTCAATCACATAAGGTTAAAGATTTTCAAAGCTGCACCGCAAGGTTTACAGGCTTCAACAACTGCCATAACTGGCAGTGTTCTGGAGTGAGGGGCCAATTCATGTCCTAGTCACTTCTGTTCATCAGGTACTAACCACTTTTGTAACACTCTATTTCTGTTGTCCAGTCTACTACTCATCTCCATGGATGTTTTTGATTTCATCCAGGAAGACATCTGAGGCAAAGATGAGGAGCAAAATATTTTGTCATTACTGGTATCATTAAAAACTACTTCAGAGACTATTTGTGTTAACAGTTCACAAGTTCTCTGCTCTTACTTGGACATATTCTGCTCCCAGGGACACTAGCAACCTCGCTTTTACTGGAGGTGATTTGCACATGGAGTGTTCCCTGCAATCCTACAGCCCCAGTACTGTGTCAAAGAGAAGAATACTTATGGGGCCAGGAATAAGGTAAATGTATCTTAGTGATAAGATATACACCACTTTCATGTTTCCAAAGAAATGGTGAACCTCCATATTAGCTTTGATTTTTACTCTCCTTGAAGCTTCCTACATCACACTGCCAGCACAGAGGACTTAAAACATACTTAAACTACACCTACATTCACTTTAAGACTCAGACTATTTGTAACCTACAAACTGCTGCCTGTAAGAATAAATTTGTGACCCCTGCCCCTCCAGTGCCACCTAAACATGCCACCTAAGCCTATGCTCACCTTACATAGGTATCCAGTGACACTGGAAAATCATGCTCTTGCCACTGTGACTGGTACTTCTCATGGGCTAAGGAAGGAAGGAAGGAAGATGTTGTTTTAATTAACATTAAAACATGAAAATGAGTTTTATTTTTTTTTAAGTTTTATGAAAAGTAAGTCACACAGCATTCACCAAATTTTTTTTTTAAACATGTTTGGTATCTTTACTGTGTTTGAGAAAGTAAAGATACTTCCTCAAAATGGAATTGAACAGCATGCATCCACTTGTAAGAGCACTGCTCTTGCTCACTGTACCTTGTCTGCCAACCTCAGTCTCAGAAAGTGAGTATGAATGAACTGATTAGGCACATATTGAAGGACAAGCTTAGAAGAACACTTAAAAAAAGCATGCATCCCAGTCAGTGGGGAATGTAAACGTTTCCAAGTGCTGGAGCCAGCAAAGCTGCTGTAATATGAGATAACATTCAGCAGAGGATCCCTGCATGAGGATCTCATTCTGAATGTGACTTTCATTATTGCTTGTTTTTCATAAAAGACACGGGCACAAGGTCAGTGACGTGACAATTTCACAAAGAGAAAGTAGGTCTTGGCTCAAATGTTATACTGAATGTTAAAAGCAGAGGAAAATCTAAAATTATCCAAAGAGGGCTACAGGTAGTGGCAGGGACTATGGAATATGAAGTAGAAGGACCATTTTCAAATTAATTCTTGTCCATGAAGAAAGAAAAAATAAAAGCCCCAAAGCAGCAGCTTCTACATTAGATTCTCCATCAAAAGCAAGATGACTTGAAATTCTTGACTATGGCATAAATATGTGCAGAATCTGCACTCCAAAATATAACATCATCTGCTTGAACAGATTGATATACACATAGATAATATCACTTATGTATTTGGTCTAATGTTCTGCCAGAAGGACAATTAAGGGTAATTTTGGAGAAAAATAAACCTCTTAGGTTTATCTGTGAGACTGTTACCTATCTGTTAGGTAGAAGTCCTATATGTATGTTTTTCTTCTACCCTTACAGTTACCTTTGAAACTCCTGACCAAGGATGCACTGCACACCCTGGTATCACCATAGAGTCATGAGATTATCTTAGATCCTTCCCTTCTGAAGGAAACAGGTAAGAAGGTTTATATTTATCTATGAGTTCAGGGATGTGTGTGGGACTAGTCCACTATATATAAATTCCTTTTCAGCTAGAGATGAAACATCAAAAATCCTACCTTGTCACATCACTGGCAAAGCAAAAATTATGTTGTATTTAAGCCTATTTTCTTTCAGACTCTAAGCACAAATGTACAGTATGGCACAGTATTATCTGACATGCTAACCATTATGCAAAATTTATTCATTGTAGTCATATGTTTTCCCAGCCTTACTCTATGTTCCTTTCTTTTCATCCTATAACATATTCAGAATAGATACTATCTCTTTTTTATATGTTAGAAAAGCAGTTTGCACAAGAAAGACTTGTTTATTATTTGGCTCTGCAGTTCTAGGATAATACAAACAAACAAAAAACCCCAACCAAAACCTACTAATAATAGTAATGAAAACAATAGAATATTGTCAAAAGAAAAGACATGGAAGAGAAACAAAGCATCCATCCTTGACTACACAAATACAAAATTAATGTGCAAATACATTCATAAATTAAAGCATTGAGTTCTCGTTGCTGTTATTTCTGGAGCTGTATTATTAATTGTTGCTGTGTTGTACTGAATTATATTGCATTCTTCTGTGAATTCCCTGACAGATATGTAAAAATGTTCATTTAAGTTGCAAGTTTCATGAGTTTAACACAAGTAAACTTTTATACCAGAACTGCTATGTTTGTTATACAACATAGATATTTTTCTTCTTTCAAAAAATTTTATAATTTGATTAGCAATACAAGAAAATGTAATATAGTTACAGCATGTTAGTAAATCATGGCTGGAGAAAAGACAGTTTGCCTGTCTATCCTTGACTAAAATAAATCAACAAATTTTTAGGAATAACAATTATGAGAAATCAGCAATTCAATGTGACTTATTTCCAGAGCCTAAAAGGTAAATTTCAGACCCATGGTTTTATTGAGCCTGTCATATGTCTGACAGCTTCACCAGCTGAAGCTCTGTTTCGTAAATAAGATCTAAACCCACCCTTTTTACTCTTGAGCTAACCATCATTTTTATAAACTTAAATTGTAGCCTGTGTTACATATGGAAGGCTCCTACTTCACACGAAAAGAAATGGAAATTGTAAAACCATCAAGCACAGTGCCCTTTACCAATGTGATGCTATTTTACAAACACCTGTGCTAAACACCCTACCTACTGTGATAATGCACAGTATTCAGCAACCTTTAAAATTTTTCATTTGTTACCCACAACGAAGAAGGGAGGCGGTGAAGTGCCTGCATACTAGACTGTAGGATAAAAAAAGCCACAGAGACAATAGATTTTAACTCCCAGAAAGACCTTTCAATGATATGTCAAAAAGGCACCCTGGGACTTCTTCACCTGTTAATCAATGTTCCCTGTTTCCACACTGATATTTAATCAGTTACTAATAGGACTGGAAGGAAGTTCTAAATATAACCCTGGTGAACTGTGCTGTGAAGAAGTAGAATGCACAGTTTTCATTACTTTCACACAGAAAACTAAGATGAACATTAAGGTTTGTTCGTTTAACAAAATCTGAGCCATTCCACACAGGGAGAGAGAGTATAGAACTGGAAAGCCAAAAGATGGGTCATTAACATGAAGCACACTACAATGCTTTTGAGCACATTAAGTTAAACTGGTAAACCATGAAGTGTTACTAGCAGAAATAACTTGGCTTTCAACTACACTAGATTATGCTCTCAATTTAGAGGAAACAGCTGCTTCAGAAAGAGGAAAAAGAGACCAAAGAATCTCAGTTAACTGCTGGCACAGTAGGCTAATATGACCTGCAGAGTCTCAGCAAGAGCATACTGGAATAAATGAACAGTGAATCATTTTCATGAATGAAACGTAAAATGCCCCCTCAGTGAAAGGAAAAGAAGAAAACTTGAGGAAAAACTGAAGAGGATCATCAGATAACTCTCTTATCTGTAAGATTTAGGATGGAAAAGGGATGTTTCAAAACAAGACCAAATACACATTTCAGATTCTAAAGAAATGCTTGAGTTCTGCAAGAAACTATATTTACATAAATATTCAAGCTGTAGATATCCACAAGTACTCATGTGAATACGCTTCTTTGGAATCTATATATATAAATATGCTAGAAAAATATTGTACAACTCATGCTCCTGTCCAAGTGAATTTACAGCTTTCCTATCAGGGACCAGAAATGATCCCACCCGACTAATGAAATCGGTTCTGGAGAGTGACTGGGAGTTTACAAATAGAAGAGATACAGAAGAGCCTATTAAAAAGCAAACTGACATGACAAAGTCAGAAACAGTAGTAAAACACACTGAGTTTTGCCAAAAAAAAAAAGGTGGGTATTGACCATTAGTTATATAACAGAGAATGTTTTTGATGCTTCCAGCAGGAGTCCTCCTGCAAGTGTTTATCGACGTAAGTATTCCCAGCTCTTTCTCTTTCTACCAATTAGTAGGCAGCCATGTATGATCTCTGACTGCAAAAGAGCTTAATGTTGAATCCTTGACCCACAGAAATCACTCAAGCTGCTTATCCTGCCAAACTGCTCATTGCTCTGCACTGAGAAAAAAGATTCCATGTGGATCAATGAAGAGAAAGAAACAAGATCAAAAGGATGAGGCCAGTTAAGAGATACCATGGCTCATGTAGTAGAAAATGAGAAAATATTTTCCAAGTTTTAAACTGGACAAGATTCAACTAAGAAAGCTAGAAGGAACAACTCTACAGAATATGACCAAAAGCAGACTGATCTGACTGTTTATTATAAGGCTGACAAAGAAAGGGCAAATTTTACAGGTGATGTGAAAGATCGGAAAGAAAAATTTAGTTAGGCTGTTAATGGAGAAGGAGCTAGAAAATTACAGGGGACCAAATTATAATCTTTTGTAAATTATTGTTTTATTTCATTTTGCCATCAGTAGGCATTCTGTTCTTGAGTCGGAAAACGTGCATTGGTTGGAAGACAGTGGAGCAGCTGACAATGACAGAGAGAAGGATTATGGGAGAAATAATTATTGAAGAATAGAGTTTCATACTGTAAACTGAATTTGAGCAGGAAGCACAGACCTCCAGAATGACAAAAGTACAACCCCAAAATGTAATAAAAAAAATTTGGAACACTGAGAAGTGCCTTCATATTGTGCAACTTTTCCTCCAGAAATTTTTCAAGATAATTTGTCACTTTTTATAAATGTCAAGACAACTTAGTTTTGTCTGCAAGATCTTTGAATTTCTTACCAAAACTGTCATAGAAATGGCATTAGCAGTTTGATCCAAAGGTCACCAAAGTCAGTGGGAAGAGCACCACCTTTTTTCATGGGGCTTCAGATGAAACAAAAATATGTCCTGTACATATTTCAGTATAGAATAAAAAAAAATTCAACAGAGAATTATAAGGGAAAACAGAGAGCAGAATAAGAAATGATCAGCCCTAAAATTATAGTTACTGCCTACTTCCTCTCTATCATTAGAGAGAAAGACCAAAGGAAGGCTACAAGGATGATGAAGAGACTGGAACACCTGCCTTATGAGGAAAGGCTGAGAGACCTGGGGCTTTTTAGTCTGGAGAGAAGACCGAGAGGGGATCTAATTAATGTCAGTAAATACATGAGGTCTGGATGTCAAGAAGGCAGGGACAGCCTCTTTTCACTCATGCCCTGTAATAGGGCAAGGGCCAATGGATTCAAGCTTGAGCACAGGAAGTTCCACCTCAACATGAGGAAGAACTTCTTTATTGTAAGAGATGCAGAGCATAAGAGTAGAGAGGTTGTGGAGTCTCCTTCTCTGGAGACTTTCAAGACCTGTCTGGATGCATGTCTGAGTGATCTGCCCTAGTTTTGGTCCTGCTCTGGCAGCGGTGTTGGACTCGATGATCTTCAGAGGACCCTTCCAACCCCTAACATCCTGAGATTGTGATTACAACTGCTATTTTCAGAAGAGGCAAACACCCTTTCAGTACTGCCTGTTTAAGCACAACAAATATTACACTCTCTCAACAGTTCTATGTCTCTCCTTTATTAAATAGTCCTGTTTTGAGCTAATTCTGTGCTTCTCTTGGGATGGCCAAGAGCGTATAATTAGATCCACTTCATATGGAGAAAAGAGCCTGTTAACCAGCAGTTGCAACAGCAGATGCTTGTTCACTTGCAAAAATAAAGACAGAAAGTTTCCATCAGTCATTTAAAGCTACAACCGTAACAGGCTGGGTTAGCTTTCAGCAGCTTTGCTGTACATGTGGTCATACAATTTTCCTCTTTTTAAAACTGGTAATTCAGGTTTTCAAAAGATACTTCATTACCATTAAATAATGGTGCAACAGCGAGAATCGCAATAGCAATATGTCGTTGAAGTAATGGTATCTCTGTACAGATTACCATAATGCAACATCCAAAGAGAGCCCTTGATGATGTATTGATGAAGATGAGACTGTACAAAAAGAAGAGATGGATTCAAAATGCAGCCAGTGTGGTTTTACTATGCAAAGGGGAAAAGGACTTCCAAAGAGGTATTAAACAGTGCATTATCACATACCACTTTTGACAATGATACAGGTGATCTGACAAACGAGGGCAAAATTGTGATCCTGCTGAAAGACTGCTGCCCTCTGTGAATGTAAAACTGTTTCTTTCCTTGCATCACATGT
This sequence comes from Actenoides hombroni, assembly GCA_024336885.1. Classification (NCBI taxonomy): domain Eukaryota; kingdom Metazoa; phylum Chordata; class Aves; order Coraciiformes; family Alcedinidae; genus Actenoides; species Actenoides hombroni. The sequence continues at coordinate 22,491,336 of WUAM01000071.1, forward strand.
GGATATATGCATTCAATCCTCAGGTAACTGAATACTCTCGCTTTGGCAGTTGCACTGGGACAATAATGATTTCAGGGCAAAATATCTGGTAAAGGCTACTCATTGGCTTAATGACTTCCAAATAAGAACCACAGTTTTGCTAATTATCAGCTTTTTTGTTTTAGGTTTTTTTTTCCTTCCCTCCTTTCCTCCCAGGTTTTCTGCCTTCATTACAACACAGGGTTTCTTTACACCCTAGATAAGTATAATTTAGGATTGAATAAATTTATAGGATGGAGAGTACATTGCTTAAAATAAGTAATCTACCAAAAGCATCTCTTTCCTCAGCATTACACATACCACAACACTGCAGAGTCCAGGGCCAGCAACCAAGAGTTCAGACATACCTCACCTATAGACCAGGGTTGAGATGTATGCATTTGCTAACCTGTGAGCTATCACAGCCTGAAAGGTAGCCACATTCATACCTACAAATCCCTGAAGCAAGTAAGCTAGTAGGATTAAAATAACAGCTAATGTGGCCCAGTATTTAAACAAGAGATTCACTCACTGTATTCATGGAAAAAAAACCAACCTGGAAGCAGTCAAACAATCTTTAGGCATAAAGAGGTGGGTTTATTTTTAGAAACCATTTTTTTTTTCCTAATTCCATATGCAGAGGAATCCATTTCATCATGCTGCATAAGGGATTCAGATTTCATAACGAGAACTTTTCCCTCCGCACTCCAGAATGACACCAGCTGCTTTGCCTTTTGGCCTTTAGGTACATAGGGAAAACAAAAAGAACAGGCAACAGTGATAATTTCTTGAAATAGCTTGTTCCTCTGGCATTATGCAAAGCTGGTGCAAAACTGCAGGCAACACAGGCAGCCACCAAGGGAAAGTGTAAAATAAAGGAAGTGCAGCTTTAGTGTCTGAGCTGAAAAATTCAATAATATAACAAAATAGGTGCATTAGCCTTACAATTTCATATAGCATTGAAATAATTTTTAAGTCATTTGGAAAAGCAGGTGTTTTAACAAAGTACTGTAGATCAATAAGCCTTTTTTTCTGGGTGGAGATACATGGAAGGAGTAATTTTCACAGGAAAAAGCAGTGCACCCAGCAAAATATAAAATTTTAACCTTTCATCTCATTCTTCTTTATCTCCTTCTTATAAAGACACAGATTTCAGAAAGGTAAGAGTTAAGTAGAACTTCTAAGGCTGATTTAATCATTTTATTTCGTGTAACTTCATGGTAAAGTCTCATGTTTCAAAATAAATCTAAGCAAAATTAAGAGAACAGGAGGTCTATGAGTCACCTAATAGGAGTTAAACTCTTTGTCTCAGCTTCCCCTTCTTGTTAGTTTAGTATTGTGTTAAATCTATGAATAATATAATGTAAAAAAAGAGCACATTTGTATCACATGCTATGAAGAAATATCTAATTCCAGAATTAAGCTGACAAACGGGGGGCTGCTGCTGTCCTCAGCCATCAGGTGCAGAAGCACTCTCACACTCCTGCACTCTGGCAGGTGTACACCAATGTGCTTCTGCCTGTGTGAACACACACACGGACAAACTACCTCCCAGGCATGCACACACTCATATATGTGAGTATTTTACAGCAATCTGGGGCTCATATTTATAGTGATGAATATTAAAGCAGATTCTTTCAAAAACTAATTTTTACCAAAACCAGTAATTCTTGCCTTGATGAAGGCTATTGTTTCAAACTTCAGCATTCCATCTAAGCATCAGTGAGATACAGGAGCACAGATCAGTTATAGACAGAAGATCACCCAGCAACATGAGGACCACCACCTATTTAAGAAGGTGAGGGATATAGTGGCTGAGGAGTCCCTATGGAGCTAAGGGCTACTTTGCAGATGGGATTTCTTAGAAATCTGGGTCCTGCCACCCACACAGCAGTGTACAAGCAGGGTTCTTATCTAGCTGTCTCAGAAAACCAAAAGGCAGGTGTGTGCACATGAGACCTTCAGCCTGCAACCTCAGCAGCTCTGTATGCTGGTAGGGCCATAGCAGCGTAAGTCTAGGCGGACACTCCTCTATAATGGTGTTCAGGGAGGAGAGGAGCTTGTTCTGCCCTGGTTCATCTCCAAGCTAGTGCCCTGACACCATTCTTCCCTACTACACAGCTGGGCTCAAATGTCGTACGAGTGCATGGCTGTGAGTACAGCACACAGATTTAGGCCACTTTGTGTGAGCACAAGTCAGGACTGCCAGAAAGAGCACAGAGCAGAGCTGAATGGAGCTCACATGGGTCTGTCTGGGATAATCCAAACCAGCCACACTCTGCGGATTAGGCAATAGAAGCAGTGATCTGACTAGCATTTGCCATTTCCCAATGACCATTAGGTGAAGGAATGAACTCAGCACATGCAGAAGGCACTTTTGAGCTGAAAAATCTGCAAAGCATCATTGCACAGACATTGAGAGTTTTGCTCTAAGACAGAACCACAAAAAAAACCCCAAAGTTGAACTCCAGTCCTTTCCCTTAATAAGCCTGTTTTTCCTACAGAGTACACTCTCAATCCATTTCTGTCCACCCACCAAAAAAAACAAGATACCCAAAAGCACAAGATAAATCATAATACATCGATTGGCTATTCCCCCAATACCCTAATTTATACGTTTATTTTGTTCCAGTAAGGAAATAATGAGACTAAGAAACATAACCTCATTTATAAAAACTCGTTTGCCAAGACAGGGGTGTTCTGTTTCTTTCAACAATCTGGAGTTACCAAACAACAGTAGTGAGTGTTAAAAGCAGACAGATACATTGCTTCCTATTTATTGCAGAATTGTATTAGGTTTGTGTTGCAAGGTTTTGGTAGCAGGGGGGCTATAAGGGTAGATTCTGTGAGAAGCTACTGGAAGCTTCCCAGATGTACAATAGAGCAAATGGCAACTGGCTCTAAGACAGACCCATCACTGGCCTAAAGGCTGAACCCACCAGTGGTGGTGGTAGCACCTTTGGGATAAAGTATTTAAGAAGGGGAAAAGCTGCTGCACAATGGAAAACTTCATACAAAGGAGTGAGAATATGTGAGAGAAACAGCTGTGCAGGCACCAAGGTCAGGGAAGGAGGGGGAGGAGGTCCTCCAGGCACCAGAGCAGACATTCCCCTGCAGCCCATGGTGAAGACCATGGCGAGGCAGGTTGTCACCCTGCAGCCCATGGAGCTTAATGGTAGAGCAGATATCCACCCTGCATCCCATGGAGGATGCCAGCCGGAGCAGGCGGATGCACCCAAAGGAGGCTGTGACCCTGTGGGAGGCCCATGCTGGAGCAGAGCAGGCTCCTGGAGGGACCTGTGGACCCATGGGTAGAAGAAACCATGTTGGAGCAGATTTGGTGACAGAACCTATGACCCCATTGGCTATCCACACTGGAGCAGTCTGTTCCTGAAGCATTGCACTCCATGAAAGGGACCCATGCTGGAGCAGTTAGTGAAGAACTGTAGCCCATGGGAAGGACCCACATTGGAGAAGTTCAAGGACTGTCTCCCATGGGAGGGATCCCACATTGGAGCATGGAAAGAGAGTGAGGAGTCCCTCCCCTGAGGAGAAGGGAGCAGCAGAGAAGTGTGATGAACTGACTGCAACCACCTTTCACCATCCCCTTTGTGCTGCTGAGGGTGGAGAAAATTGGGAATGAGGTTAAGCCTAGGAACAAGGGAGAGGTGGAAAGAATGTGTTTTAAGATTTTGGGCTTATTTTCTCATTATCAAACTCTGATTTGATTAGTAATAATTAAATTAATTTTCTCCAAGTGAGGTCTTCTTTGCCTGTGACTGTAATTGATGAGTAATCTCTCTCTGTCCTCATCTCAACCTACAAGCTTTTGATTATGTTTTATCTCCCCTGTCTAGCTGAGGAGAGGGCAGTAACAGAGCAGCTTTGGTGGGCACCTGGCATCCAGCCAGGGTCAACCCACCACAAGAATATACAACTGTGTCCAAAAGAGAAATAAGTTGTCAACTACATAAAGCCTCTCACAATACTAATTTGACTGCCAAAATGTGAACAGCTTACCAAGTCCCACAAAGTCCAGGTTTGCTTTGTGTCAGCAGTACATGGGTCCCAGAATTGGTGACAGGTGCCAAAACTAAAGAATTGCTTCAAAAAGGGAATAAAAGTATGGAGGAGCAGAACTGTCTGACTAGCCTTACTATTTATCTTATATAGATATTTTGACCACTTAAACATCCTGTGGAAAATCAGTTATGCTACAGATCCTCTCTTATATCATACACTGTAATTCGAAATAAATAACAATAATAAACATTTAATGATACATACTAAAAATAGGTAATGATGTTCCTAGATATTCACAGTACTCTACTGAACTGATTAATAAGCTGTAAATTCTAAGAGTACGCAAGAAGAGGTAAAGAAATGACAACCTTGTCCACATTTACCTTGAGTTTGTTGAATCAATTGAACTGATCTCTAAGTTTGACATGATATTGGGCAATAAAAAAGACATTTTAATAACAACAAATCCATAACAAGCAGTAAAGGCATCAGTGAAGTTCTTTACTTAAAGAAACATCATGTGGTTGGTGTTTCTTTCAGCAATAAGCAGCTTGAAAAAGTAAAGATACTGTTATTCTTTTAGAAGTAGCTACTGAATTCGGAATGCCCTTTCAAGTGAAGTGGAACATTCCAAAATAACTTGAAAAATTTTGAGAATCATAATATAAACCCTAATATACTAAAATAAGTATTTCCCTGACTGCAGTTTTGACTGGAATTCAGATTCCAGTGCACTCTCATAACAAACAGCCATTTACTTCAGAAAAAAATCTCATTAAAACCTAAACCAAAAAAGTTCTCACCTAAAAATGTTTAAAACAATCATACCTTCTGCAACCGAGTATTTGCGTTTGAAACCAAAGGTCTTTTTTTTTTTTAAAAAAAGAGAAAGGTTTAAAAGAAAAAGATGTTTGTTTACTTTTCTTAATGTTCATTCTCAAAGGCTATTTTGTTGAGAAGCAAAAAGAGTATAGTCATAAAGAGCAGCTCATTTTTCTCTTTCACCAGTAACCTGCTTCACAGGTAGTGCTACAAGAGTAAATGGTCTCCGACTCCAACTGTTGGTACACTCAACCCAAGAACCACTGCCAATAACACACTAAGGTAGGTCTGATTCTGACACAATATGACTCCCCAGAGAAATAGGGTTACTGGCCACCACCTAAACCTGTGAGCTCCTCAGATGGGGATTTTTATCAGGATATGAACACATACAGAATCGTAGAATAGTTTGGATTGGAAGTGGACTTTCAAAGATCTTCTAGTCCAGCTCCTCTGTCATGGCAGAAACACCTTTCACTAGAACAGGTAGCTGAAAGCTTCATCCAACCTGACTTTAAACAATTCCAGTGATGGAGCATCCCCAACTTCTCTATACAATCTGTTCCAGTGTCTCACCATCTCCATAGTGAAAACTGACTTTCTTATATCTAATCTAAACCTACCCTCTTTGGAGTTTAAAACTGTTGCACCTTGTCCTATCACTACTGGTAAAAAATCTTTTTCAATCTTTCTTATAAGTCCTCTCTATATATCTAAAGGTCACAATAAAGTCTCCCTTGGAGCCTTCTCTTCTCTAGATATGACGCATCCTTCAGAAATTATCTTTTTATGACATTGCTTTACAGTGAGTGATTAATCTTGAAGCCTTCATCTGAAATGCTTTTTCAAGTTTTGGTTATTATACAACATTTGCAATGAAGCAAGAACTCTGAATAGATGGCACTGATGTGATACGAGGCAATATACACTAGGGCAGGCACAGATCCTGGTAGCAATTCAGTGAGACTCCAAGAAGGGAAACAGAATTCATTTTTCAACAAATATTTTGGTCTAGTTTCTTTGTAAGAGATGTTTTTTTCACAGTATTACCCTGAAACACAGTTGGTTTTGGTTTTTTTATCAAGCCATGACAATTTTAAATCACAGCACAAAGGGCTTCCTTCATATACGACTCAACAATCAGACCCCAACATTTCCTTGGAAAGTCGGTGCAACAAAAACACACAAAGTAAGAATGCACTGAATGCAAATATTAAAACATTATCAATATAAAATAGTGATCTGTGGTTTATTTCAGTGACCACAAGTATCGTAGGCCTCTCAAACATAAGCACTTCTGTAAAATTTGAATAGGGGGGTTCTACCGTGACACTTCTCCAGGCTGGGAGATGTGATAGCACGACTTGAAATAAATGGCTATTCAATTTCACTGATAAATTAGCAGATGATATTTTTTAGAGTCATATCCTTTGAAATGGATTTGTTATATGTTGCTATATCTTGTGTTATCATCGCAGGCTCCAATGGCAGTTAATGTGGGTGAAATTGGTGGATGTTGCTTTGTCCCAGTGATCAAGTAAGGAGAACAGATCCCACATCACCATTAGGTAAGCCTCTGTCTTGTTTTAGAGGCTGATAAAACAGTAGTTCTATTAAAGCTGGCAGATTAAGGTTGGAGACTTAAACTCTGCAAAGGTGCCTGCATATTTTTTTCAGTTACCTAAGCATTAACAGGAGACCACAAAGGACCGAGGAAACTCTGAGACATCCTAATGTGTCCAAGAGACCCAAAGTGACTCTGTTAGAGATGCATAAAATAGTTGCCTCTAGCTTTTTGGATCCAGCTCTGTTTGGCCATCTGCAAGTGCCGGGGTGTTGTAATGTTGCATGTTATCAAATTGAAGTGCTTTTGTGGATGTCAGCCTTTATATCCTCCAGTAGAAGACTGAGTCAACTCCTATTTAAAATAAACAGGAATTTAATTGCTGGTGTCAACTGTCCTTGTATCAGGGCTTTATGAGGAAACCTCAGTCTCTCACCCTTGTAATGATGTACACTGAAATAGTTCTCAGAAGAATACTTCAATTAGTTCAGACAGTTATCACATCGATCCTTCTCCCCACCTCTTTTTTAGCACTAGCTGTTTTATTGCATTTTTCTTATCTTACTGAACAGAAGTAAAAATTCCTACAAAGTATTTCTTTATGTTTAACACCCATATATAAGAAGGGACAGAAGGATGATCCTGGGAGCTACAGGCCTGTCAGTTTGACTTCAGTACCAGGGAAGCTGAGGGAGCAGATCATCCTGGATTCTATTATGCAGCGCATGAAGGACAAACAGTTGATCAGGCCCAGTCAACATGGGTTCATGAAGGACAGGTCCTGTTTAACAAACCTGATCTCCTTCTATGACAGGGTGACCAGCTTGTTGGATGAGGGCAAGGTTGTGAATGTTGTCTATCTTGACTTTAGTAAGGCATTTGACACCGTTTCCCACAGCGTTCTATTAGAGAAATTGACTGCTCTTGGCTTGGATGGGCATACACTTTCCTGGGTGAAAGACTGGTTAGATGGCATCCTGGCCTGTACCAGGAACAGTGTGGTCAGCAGGAGCAGGGAGGGGATCATTGCTCTGTACTCGGCTGTGGTGAGGCCGCACCTTGAATGCCGTGTCCAGTTTTGGGCCCCTCTCTACAAGAAGGACATTGAGGTGCTGGAGAGGGTACAGAGGCAGGATACAAAGCTAGTGAAGGGTTTGGAGCGTGGCTCTTATGAGGAAAGGCTGAGGGATCTGGGGCTGTTTAGCTTTGAGAAAAGAAGGCTGAGGGGAGACCTTATTGCCCTCTACATCTACTTGAAGGAAAGTTGTAGTGAGGTAGGAGTTGGTCTGTTCTCGCTGGTGACAAGCAATAGAACAAGAGGAAATGGCCTGAAGTTGAACCAGGGGAGATTCAGGCTGGATATTAGGAAGCATTTCTTTACAGAAAGAGTTGTAAGGCATTGGGAGGACCTGCCCAGGAAGGTGGTGGAGTCACCATCCCTGGTTTAAGAGGCAGTTAGATGCTGTGCTTAGGGTCATGATTTAGTGGTTTTGATAGGACTAGGAGTAAGGTTGGACTTGATGATCTTGAAGGTCTCTTCCAGATGAAAGTATTCTATGATTCTCTCAAAGCTTGTGCTCTTCCATCGACACAACTACCTGGCCGGGGAAAAGCAATCTTCACAGAATTTATTACTCCTATCCCTTATCGGTGGAAAGCAGGTGCAAGAGGAGCATTTATAATCACAGAGGAACCTTCAATCTGGAAAACTACTGCTTCTCTTGCAGCATAACTGGTAACCTTTATGTCTTAAATTTGGTTACTGAAACTACTCAAATACATTTAGGGTGCTGCAGCAACAGAGAAGTAGAAATTGTATGTATATGTGTCCATATGCACATCTGTGAACATACATCTGTGTGTACGTATTTTTATTCCCTCCCCACCCTAGCAATTTCTAGGCCAAGCATTAGATTTGTACATTTAACTGAGAATTTGATTTGTGGCAGCTAGCCCATAATGTTAACAAGAAATGTATTTATGACTGTCTGAAGTTTATACCAAGGATTAACAGCCCTGAAAGAGTCAGAGATGAGGAACTATTTTCACTAGTACTCCTGAAAAAGCCTCACCCTTAAAGCAGTCAGAGACCTCCCACCACAAAACTAGCTGAGCACAGGGAGGATAAGGCATCAGGGGGAGAAAAGCAAAGCTGGCTCTTACAGGGACCTTCCTCCAGTGCCTGATGAGATACACAAGCTCCTTGCAGGACAGCCCTATACTTTGGACAAGGTCCTGCCATAAGTTTTTTTCCAAAGCTCCATGCCACAGACATTTTCATCCTAACAGCTCTTTGCTAAAAAAATGCCTGCAATTTGCACTTGCTCTGTGCCTTCTCATTCCCTAGGGAATACTGACAAAGTTCTCTATTTATGCAGGAGAAGCTGATGATGTTAAAAATACATGGCACGTTCTCAAGTCTTCACAGGCCCTCACTGTTAGATGGATCTTCGTTCCCTATCAATAAAACCAAAGTATTTTCTTATCAGTTCAGGCTTTCTCCTCGCTTTCCCTCCTCCCCTGTGCAAGTTTGTAGAGGCAACCACAGGCTGCTGCTGACATCAGTCCTTAGCAAAAACAGCTACTTATGTAAAGTAAATAAATTACTACTGACATCTTCCTATAATATATCCTAAAGGTCCTATCTGTTAGACATCTTCAAATACACACCCAGTCCTGTTCCATAGAAGTTGGAGTCACAATTTATTTCAAAACACAGCCAAAATCAGAGTCGTTTTTCATCATCTCATGCCTAATTCTTTTTCCACGTGACTTGCAGTTCCCATCTTTTATCCCATTAACATTTTAACAGAAAGCACAGAGAGCTCATTTGAGCAGCCAAAGCCAGACAAAGAGCACGTGCATTCCAGCCACAGAGGACAGATTATACTGCAGCATAAGGAACTGCATAACTGCAATATGATTATTTTTAAATAGCCCTCATGTTGTTACAAAAGTACTTTGATTTGGCCAGCAGAGCTCCTCCAGCACTGAGTGGGAGCACAGAGATCTGCACATCATGGGACATAAGAGGAAGAACCATATGGAAATCAAAGCAGTTGCTACTGTAGAGATGCAGAATAAGTGGGGGAAGAAAAACCCACCACCTTTATGGTTATTCCCCAGTAGCCATAAAATAATCCTGTTCTCTACTTAGCAGACAATTCAACCTCAGTAATGAGCAATATAACACTTCAAACACTTTCTTCTTGTTCCCCCAGCAGGGGGTCTCCAGGGATCATAGATTAAAGTCATATTTGAAGATAAAAAGGAAAAAAAAGAGGGGGAAAAAATGCAATGACAAATTAAAGGAGATCCCAAAAAAATGAGAAGCAGAAGAGACTGAAGACCTAACCTGACAGGAGAACAAACAAAAATACCTGCCAGTGCTAAGGAGGAAAAGGAAAGGAAAGTGTTTACATGGCAGAGAAGCTTAATGGATTAGATGCTCCTTTTGGGAACATGAGCTTTAGCCTGATTAGGTAATGCACCTTATCCACATCTTAATTAAAGGCAGAATTGAGCCTTTAGAGGAATAAGAGAAATCAAAATATCTGACAACCGGAAGCTAATAAAGCAATAAACTACAAGAAATCCCCATTTGTTTTCCAGCCCTAGCTAATTTTCTTTCCAGAGCATCTCTAGAGGAAACTCCTCTTCCCATTCCACTCAACAAGACCCTCAATACACATCAACAAGACCCTCTGAGCACTCAGCTTCGTGGAGCCAGATGATCTCTGAAATAAAGCACAGAGCCACCTGTATTGTGGCAAAGCCTCAATGCACAGGCTGGCACTTGATATGTCTGTAAACTGCTATCATCAGAGGAATAAGGGAACTTGATTGTGGTAGTAAACAGGATCGATTTTGCAGTGATGAATCTCAGCTGGAAGAAAGTGGTTAAATGTTATTTTTTAATGAAATATGCAGAAGGGAGCTGTGCAACAGAACGTTACCACAGGAATGAAAAGAAAAAACAGAAAGCGTCCTCCACACCCAAATGTTAATTCAAGAGTGAAAGGTTTAGGAAAATATTACAACTTATGTGAAAAAAGGACTCTGAAAAATAAAACCCATTGCTAATTAAGCATCAAGGCACAAGAAGGAGTACACCGACAATGCTGGGAACACCAATATTAACCAACTTTATAATACCTGTGAGCTCTTTTAGGATTAATGAGCTACTCCATCCTTTAATTCAAAGCAGTTCGCAGATCACATGAAATCCAACCCAAAGCAACAGATTCACATCAAGTCCCCTCCAGACTTCCTTTCTAATATGCTTAGATGGCTCCCATCACTCTTATTCCAGTATCTGGTGGCACAGGACTATATCTGTGCCACTAGGAATATACGTATTTATTAAACAAAATTATGATAGAGTGACTTAAGATCATAATATAAACCTCCTAAGAAATATCATCCAGGTTCCACATATAGATCCTTCTCCCTACAGAACACAGAGAAAACAGCAACTTCAAAGCATATCTTGAGTGCTAACAAATTTGGGCTACTGTGGACCAAAGAAAAATTCCCAACTACCAGCCTCTCTTCTCTTTGCTCTGTTCTTCCTGCCCTTCACACAATATTTTGTTACTACAGGACTGAAACCAAAGAGAACCATGGACCAAGGAGGAGGACCAGTACCTGGGGAGAGGCGTCAGGAGGATCTGAAGAACCAGGGAAGGGATGAGAGAGAGGTATAGGTGAGTCACTCGGCAGAGTAAGCAACAGCTGTATGAATTGAGCTGAGCTTCTCTTCTTCGTCGTCCTTCCTTCAAACCATCTGAGTTAGGGATTCAAACAAGGCCCATCTTTGGGCCGGAGCAGATGTGGTGGGGTTTGCTGATGAGCATCCAAACATAGCAAAAGTAACTTTTCTCTATTTTTATTTCATATCCTCTTACCAACACAAAATGTGTGTTTGTCCTAATAGCCTCGACATCTTGCTGTTCTGGTTATTTAACACACAAAATTGCTCACAAGAGCTGGGCTTCATTTTCCCAGTCATTATTGCAGGGCTTCTCAGAAACACCAGCCTGCTGGCAGCACTTTGTTTTGTTGTTACATGAAGAGGAAGGACCACATCCATTTTTTCTGGAAGAACAAAAATGTTGTCACAGAGACTTTTTTTGGCTACAATAGCTGCCCAGAAAGCTGTCAGAAGCAGCCTTTTGTCTCTTAGTTAATCTGCACCAGGAAATGGGGAAGGGAGGGCAGAAGGATGAACTTGTTGCTAATAAATAGATGAGCATCTGCCTCTCTGCGGCTGAGAAATCCTTCCCATCACCATGTGCAGCCTAGGGCAGCATGCTGGTCCCCAGCCTGGCCTGATTAACACCAACCCAATGCTGCAGGAGCCTCACACTGTGATTAATTAGACATATGCAGTTGAACTCCTGGTGCACACTTGAGATGGCATTAGCTGACATCAACTGTGACACTCTCAGTTGGGTCCCTGTCTCCTAACAGAGCCTCTTCTGTTCTTAGCAGCCCAGCTATTAGGAATCAGAAGATGCAGTAATTGTTTAGAGTCCAATCAGCAGGAAAATGTCATTAATTACATAGATGCTGGCAGGGCTCTTTACAGAAGCCAGGAGGAAAAAAAATAAAATAAATCCACAGGATTATTTAAGGAATATGTAAGTGTTCCTCAGACATATGTAAGTGGCCTTTCTGACCAAGCCATGTGATTCACAGGCATTAAGATCATTAACTCCTTCCCAAAAAGACCTTCCATAAATAGATAGCACAGGAATTCAAAGTCAAAAAGTAAAGTTTTTTTCCTGAGAGGCTGCAACAGGAAATTTTAGGCACCTGATTGCTTCTGCACAGGAGCAAAGGAGAGGAAAAGAAGGTTTTACATGATGGGTGCCTCCACAGGAATGTGACTGGTGGGTAAAACTGTGAGGCTGCCTGTTCACAAGTGAGCAAAGATGCAGCCAGAGAACCTTGTGTTCTGAGCATCCAAGACTTTGAATACAGAGCCTCCAGTCAAGGGGTTCCATGCTTCAGTTTCCTTCATTTCTAAAATAAAGCTAAATGTAATTTTTTTTTGCATTTAGAAAGTTTGCTGATATCCATAAGGGAAGAGGTTTTAACCTTAAGGGGATGTATCACTTCTAAATGGTTTTGTCTCACATTTTTGTAGAGTATTTGGAGCCATTTCCCACTCTTACAAAAACTGCCTCTCCCTACCTAGGTAAAACACCCTCTAACAAGTCAAGCTCCTCTGCTCTGCCACATGTCTCATCTTCTGTGCGTGAGAACAATATTTTCTGTGTTTCCCCTGTCTATTCCTGACCTTTGACTGGAGGACTAGGGCTTCAGTACTAATTTTGAATTTATTAATTTTATTTTACTCTTCAGCTCTGTTTAAGGGCTGGTGGGGTCAGTTGGACTTTTTAACATCTCCTTCTTTGTTCCTGTCTCGCACTGATAGGCACCACTCCCAAACCTGCATTTTCTTATTCTTCCCCACCACGTGACTCAGACTCATGCAGCAGATCCCTATTAACCTGCTGGTATTTCTTTTTTTTGCTATGAGTGAAACGTACACAGTTTTACTTGGTGTGTGCCCAGAAGATGCAGCTGGGTCCATTTTCACATGGAGATGCCCAATGTGGTATAAGGTCCATGGTGGATGCTCCTACTCCTTTCTCCAGCCCCTTTAAAGCTGCACTGCAAAACCCTCATGGACAGGAAGCAACCCAAATTCTGTAGACTCCTGGTTGCCCTTTGCTGTTCTGAACATTTGTCTCTAGGAAGTTCATTAGCAGAATTCTGCAAAGCTTTTTAAAAACACATGAATGCACTTTTTATAAGGAGATATGCCATTTTAGACTCTTAAGCTTTTTATTACCTATAAGCTACTCAAATATTACAGTCACACTAGTCCCTTAAAGGAGTTTAAATCATGAAAATTTAAGCCTATAACTAGAGAAGAAAGGAAACCAGTTTGAAATACCAGAGGTGCTTTTTCTTTTTGATTCTCTATTCAAAGAACAGCTGGAGGCCCCAGAATCTGAAGTCCTGCATGGACTGACTTCAGGCCTGGAATTCAGCACAACTAACAACCCAGACCTATCACTCAAAGACATACAAGTCCTCGGGAGTGGACTTCATTTATTCCTTCTTTTTTTTTTTTTTAAATAAAGTCTAGCAAGGCAAATTCCCTGTGTAGAAATAATTCCTTGGACTTCAAAACTGCTGTGGCTTAGGCCCAGCTGGCAACTAAGCACCACACAGACACTCACTCCTTCCCCCCCAGCTCCACAGGAGGAGAATCAAGGGGCGGAAGTAAAACCCTATGGGTTGAGATAAAGAGAGTTTAATAGAACACCACAAAGAGAGAAGAAACAACAGTAGTAAGAATAATACTAATGGAATAATACATAAAGCAAGAGATGTACAATGCAACTGCTCATTGCCTGAACATCACCGTCCCTGACCCCAGCCACAGCCAGAACCACCGTTCTATCCCCAGTCAGCACCCCCCTTTATATACTGGGCATGTATGGAATATCCCCTTGGCTGTTCCCCTTGGGCTATCCTGGCTGTGTCCCCCTCCCAGCTTCTACTGACAATTAACCCCCTTCAAACCAAGCCCAGGACAAAAGCCAATTTACAGGAAATGAAAACCTGGCTCACTGTTTTCTCCAACTGATGCTTTCACCCTTTACTGCCCCCAATTTAGACTAATTATTCTCTCCAACAGGCTTTCAAAAACCTTCTCGCTTCCTCTTGCAATTACTGTTCTAAGTTTTAATAACTATCCCTTCTAAGTAAATTGGAGGCCCTGAGCTACTCATGCCCTGACAGCTTGTGAATTCCACATAGGAACAGGATACATTCTTCTGAGAAACATAATGAAGCTCTTACCAAGCAGCACCACAGCAATACGCTATGAGGAATGCACTCCATGCACCAAGCAGTCCTGCACCCCGTCTCTAATGGCCAGCGATGAACTCAAGTTCATTTTAAGTGGAGACCATCAGCAGTTTATCAGCAGAGTGAGCAGTAAAGCTAGCAGATGAAGATAGGCATTGCCCTCTACCTCAGAGTTAAGACCTAGCGGTAAAGCTTGGCACGTTGGTAGCGCAGTCCTCAATTTGTGTTGCAAAGCAATCATAAATGTTAGCTGGGAAATGGATTCAACTCCTCTCAGCCAACTGGAGCAGGGTCCCTGGTCCCACCAGGATTTCATGTATGTGTCACTTAAAAACATTCATCAGCAACTCTGTTCCTAAAGGACAGATTAAGTCAATGGAGTAAATGCCTTCCCGCAATATGAATGGTCCATTTTCAAGCAAGTGTTGCTGTTTTTCAGCCATGTGGCAACTGCCACAAGATTCCCTGTGGGCTTTATGGTTCTGCATCTGTGAAGTTCCGACTAAGGAAGGACTGGAAAGAAGAATTAATGTTTTCAGCAGGTTATTGAGTTACTCGGGCATACAGGTGCCAGCATTATTGCAGCACGCTGGAATTTTTAGCTCTCCTGCTAAGTTCAACCCTGGCTGGGTTTTGTGTTACTTTTGAGTTGAAGAGCACAGCCTTGCCCCGAGAAAGCGTCTGACTTAACCAAAAACTTCCCAACTGATCAGAGGCAAAGGGGAGAGTAGAGGACAGCTCAAAGCACTTCCAGTGGAAAGGAGAAATAGTCCACTAACTAAACACAAAAAAACCCAAATTGACCACACTTTGCTTCAACTTCTCTTCGTTCTTGTTCATTACAGAAATACTGCTGTTTCAGAGTGAAATACTATAATAATCAAACACTGATCAGCCTGTCCTTGACCGCAGCAGATGACATCTAGCAGTGAAGGTACATCTTTACGCTGTCTGCAACAGCAAACACTTTGCAGGTAGCACAGTGTGAGTACTTGGGTTATTCTCAGAAGTACTTTTCCAGGTCACACATTTGATAAGGAGTGTGCTATCACCCTCTCTTCAATATGGGAACAGCATTATAACGTGCCACTCGCTGGGCACCCATCCACAAGACTGGGGTTGGAGAGCTCAAGGTTCTGCCCAGGGGACACTGTGTAAATCCAGGTGAGAGGTGGAGCAGGTAACTTCCTCTGCCTCAGGAATAACAAAAGGTGATTACAATTCCTCTGGTGGGCTGAACCAGAGGGACATAAGCAGAGAGAAGCCATCCCTGCCATGCCACGGGGATGCAGCAGGAGCCTGTAGACAAGGCTCCAAGCCGGGCTGAAAGCTGCTGGAGGTGCTGCCATGCAAGACTGCATCCTGCCACACACGTGACTCCATTAACTGCCTGCTCCCTCAGGAGCACAGCACAGAAACAAAGTTCCAACAACAACAGAGGATCTTTCCGAGTCAAAATGAAGATTACTTAAGCTCTACATTAGAGCTAAAGATGCCATTACCTCACAAAATATAAATAGTTTGACACAGGAACGGCAGACAGCAGTATAAACACAGGGGTAGATAGCAGGGGTGGGAACTGCTAGCAAGCACACATTCATTTTTATATTTAGTGTGAAAAAACCCACAGGCAAATATAATTTTCCCCATGTTGTTTCACCTGCTTTAAAAACGAGCCAGGAAAGCAGCCAAGGGAGCTGGCACGCCCATTCCCTTCACTGCCAGAGCAGCCATCCTCACACAAGCTGTGGGTCACTCTCTCCAACTGCATCATTTGTTTATTTTGGGTGCATTGCAGCCCCCAGCCCGATACTGGTGTAAGGTTGACGCACGTAACATCACCAGAGCCAAGGGAGAAGCACAGGAGAGACCCCCGCTCCCAAGAACCCAGCTCCTCTGCACCTCTTGCAAGCTGCCTCCTCTAAAAACACCGGGGCACGGAGACCTGCCAAAGGCTCCAGTGAGTTAAAGGGACCTGCAGCTTTCAGACCTCTACTGCTAAGAGATGGTCAAAGACCTAGCTCTGATGCCAAATTAGCACCTACTGCCTCAAGCCCCTGCTGCTTAGGGCTGTTTGCTCCTACGGGAGATATGTTTTGGGGAGACCCAGGTCAGGATACTCAAAAAGGTACCTGGGTGTGAAATAACAGCTGATCTGTGGGCAGATGTACGTGCAAAAATAAACCCACTGAAGAGAGCATGAGCACACACGTGGCTGCTGGAAATTGCTGGTGTTGCGAGGGGAAAGGCACGAGCCACGAGTGCAGATGGGAGTTTTGGTACCTGGTGCAGCAGTAAATTCTGCTCGGCCTTTGGCTAATGTCATTTCACCACTTTGCTCTCCAAGTGCTCTCCAAAAAAAGCCACTGTCATCTCGCACAGGGAAACCATCAGGAAAAGGCAACAACTATTATTGAGGCTGAATACTACAGAGTTTGGAGGCATGTCATTATTTTGAAAAGGCATATTTTTTGAGGCTGAAATGGAATTTGAGAAATGTTAGTGTGGAAAAGAAAAGAGCCCCTGCACGCCACTATTTTAGCTGCTTCCCAGCATGACGTGATGCCAACGTACCTCCCCAAAGCACCACCCTGGCACACAGCAGTTCACCCTTGCTATGGCAGGCTCTGCAACTGCTCCATTAAGTCACTCTCATCATCTGCTGGTCATTATAAACATGCACACAAACTGCCATTTCTGTTTGCAGAAAGGCTAGCGAAAGATGGAAACACCTGCAAATTTAGCACATTGCCACATAAACCTTCATGCTGGAAGGTTTTTAGAAACAAGCAGAGAAAAATCAAGAGTTTTGGTCCAAGGGAACACCCTGAGACTCAGGTGGTCACTCACAGACCACAAATACTCGTTGGCACAGTCCAAGAAGAGCAGTCTGCAAAAGCAGCTTCTCCACAGGTCTCTGGCAGAACTGTCAGGGAAAGAAGTTGGCAGAGGAGATCCTTGCCTTGCCAAGTCTTACTCACTGCTGTGAGCCCCCTTCAGCCTCTCGAACACAAAGGTCACCCAAACACTATTTCATAAAGAAAGAGCAAAGTGCCAAGTCCAAAACTGTGACACATTTAATTTCATTAGGTGAAATGTGTTTACCTTGGGCGTTCTGTGGGTTTTGTTGTGAATGAGGACGGAACTGAATCCAAATAGAGAAGATGTATCAAGCCCTGCTTTAAAGTTAATTGACTGATGTGATTACCTCTAAATGTTTTGCATCAGCCTAAAAGGGGGTGTTTCAATAGAATGAGTCATTTTAATTAAGTATAATCATTCCAGTATTCTCATTTAATGCCTTTTTTCTTTTTTACCACTAAGAAATGCACTTCTATTTAGAAGTAACAGCTGAGCTACAGCCTTTGTCTAACATTTACTATCCACTATACTGGTGACTGTGCATTGGAGACAGTCCTACTAACCAGCAGCAGCTCTGGAAGACATAGGAGATGATAAATTCAATCTTACCCAACGTAAGTCACTTTTTACAACTGGTCCACAGACACCTTTCCTAGAATCAATCACGGCTGATTTCAGTCTCTGCCTAAATGATCCCTGATTCTTGCTGTCTCAGGTTTGAGGCCGCTCCTGCCCATACACATGTCTGATGAGGGATGGAAGGTCCCATGGAAACCCTCTCCTATCCCTCCTGGGGCAGGGGGTAAAGTAGAGTACCAAAGAATCGTTCCCCAGACTAGATACACTGATAGCTGGGGTATTTTGGGAAGA
Organism: Actenoides hombroni; assembly: GCA_024336885.1. Lineage (NCBI taxonomy): Eukaryota > Metazoa > Chordata > Aves > Coraciiformes > Alcedinidae > Actenoides > Actenoides hombroni. Next base: position 22,509,385 of record WUAM01000071.1, read on the forward strand.
GAATGAGAAAAATTAAAGATTAGTGACAGATACCCAAGAGAAATGATCAACAGATAATGTCTCTTTACCCTGAAGCACATTTTACAGCCTTCTTTTCAGGCCTCTCTAATGCAAGAAGAATTTCACTAAGGAACCAGCAGTTTCTTTCAAAATGCAACTAAGTCATAAACTGGCCGAGCTGCCTTATGTCAGATGAATTGTGACACTCTGCATTTTTGCCTGTTGAAACAAACTCCATTCGATTCAACTAAAGCTCCATGCAAACCATCAATCAGGAAACTAATCGAACGAGAACAGAAGCAGCGCGCAAGAAACCTCTCATGTTCCAGGAGCTTCCAGCCCCATGAGGATATGTGGGGATGAAGCTGATGCTGCTGTGAAGTTAAAAGCAGGAGAGCACCCACTGTGGCCAGTCTTCCAGAAACACTCATATTATATCCCTGCTGTTTGTGAGCTGAGTCTGGGGAAAGGCTTGATCACACCTCACCCAGCCGAGGACTCTGAGGAGAAAAGTCTCTCCCTCACTCGTGTCCTCCTGTCCAAAAGTAGACATAGCATAGAAAGGATAATTCTTATTATAGGACCAGAGCTATATTTGACAATGCATTATGCCAAAGTAACAGTGAAAGACAGAGAAGTCTTTTAAAAGTAAGTAACTCAATCCACCCTCACTACCCCCAAAATTCAGGGAAAACACAAAGGAGCAAAGAACATTTAATTCCTTAAAAGCACTCCACCAATACAGATGCTGCAGACCGAGGGGGTTTCGTTCCAAACCAGAAATTTCTAGAAAAGATATTTAAAGACATTTTAGAATTATTTTCATTGGAAACAAGACATTCAAACCTGGAAGCAATGTCAGTTTGGGGTCAGGTGTTGTAATTTTATGTCACTTCTATTTACTCTTTCCAAATAGCTCTATTTGATTTTTTTGTTATTTTTGTTCTGAGTGCGCCAAGTCAGCTCACAGTTCAGCAGGCACTAGCAGCATGGCATTAAGAGCTGGAGTCAACAGGGACAGTGGCAGCAATTAAGGACTTTAGTTTGCTATACAGAAAAACAAGCACTGACAGGGAAGAGAAATTACATCGCTCCTCTATTTTTTCAGCATTATCTTCCTTTCCTGTCCCAACGCCTGTTCCACTTAATCTCCATGTGGTGATTCCCCCAGCAGCTGTGTGGACATGCTGGTGTGATGCTAGTGCTACCCCTTACCCAGAACAGATAAGGTCTCTTTGCAGCTTGTAGTAAACAAGAGACTTTGGAGAGAAGCGGTTCTGAATCCAGTTGGCAGGGAACTATTCAGAGAGCCAAGCAGAATTATGCCTGAATTCCCAGAGGGCTCTGAATGGTCAGCAAATCAAAGTGGAGTTGAAATATATCTTCACCCACAGCAGAAGAGTGTCTTTGAGCAAAACCAAATCAAAGCCATTTGGTCAAAAAAAACCCTCAGCTGCTCCTCAAGCACTTGAGAGCACTTACGACTCTGCCCAAATGCACCAGAGACCCCCAGAAATCACAGAAGTTCCACAGCATGGGAATGGAAACAATGGCCTCAAACTCAATGCAGAAAGCTCTTCCACTGCTTCAATCAACATCCACCAGAAGGAAAGGGATTTAATGAAAATGGGAGAGAACTACCACAACTCTGGGACTGCAAGGAGCGAAACCACAGCTATGGGGCTACAGAAGGAAAAGAGCAAAGGAAGGAGGTGGTTTCTGGCAAAGCATCAGCCTCTCCCTCCATGCCGGCAGTCTCCACTCGCCCAGACAGCGAGACACGGGCAGACTGTGGAATTCCTCCTGGCTGCCCTGCTCCAACCTAAGCCGCCCAGTTTAAGTAGGTTTTAAGGCCAGAAAGGTGGTGTTTTCATGGCAACATAACTATTAGGCAATAGCAATCTTGCTGTTAAATCCTAGCGAAGGGAAGGCAGCTGGAGAGGGTTTCCTCTCCTGCTTTGTCAGTAAAACACCAGTATCTTATTTCCAATAATATAGGGGCTTTAAGACAGATTTGCCATTGTGCGGAGAAAAGACCCTGTTCTTTCCAGGGCTGAAAGCTAACCTGCAGAGCATCTGCTCTTTGAGAGGTGACACAAAGATGTAAGAATAAGACAGCTTTCAGAAGAGCTAAAGTAACACACTCATTTGGCAACCCCAGCAATCACATTCCTTCCTACCTGGGAGTTTCATTCTCCCAACCCAACACTCATTCCTTCCAGCCACATCCTCTCCTCTTGCCATCACTGAAGTCAACATTATTAACATGAAGACTAATGCAGGGCACATTTTAAGTCCAAACTCCAGAAAACAGAGTCCCTGTCTTAGTTCCAGTGTGTTGATGATGATGATTATGCTGCATAGGAAATAGTCCATAGTAGGGCATGGGAATTTCAAGGCTCTCAATCAACCCTATGAATAATAGATTCAGTAAGATTATTAATTCAGAAGTTTAGATCAAAGTGCACTCTGCTTATATAACACACATGGCCATAAAGAAAAGTGGCAACACTTACAGGTAATAAAACTCACCATTTGAAAACAGCTGCACAAACCACTATTTGAACCATTTCTCTTGAAGTGTTTTTCCTTCAGTGGAAATAATTTTGCCTCTGATGGTGATAGCTCTCTTCTAGACTATTGCATTTCAAGGCTTTGAAGGCTCCTCACCCACTGCACCAGCTACAGCCCTACAGAAGCATATAGAAAAGGGCAGAAAAGTGCTGGCTTTCACCCTACACAGCAGAGATGACTTCAGTGGGCACAAGTTCCGAGGAAGAGGTCCCAGAGAAACGTCAGAAGCACCACCAGTTTTGAGGAAACTTCAGTGGTCTGCGGCCTGGGTTGAGTGGGAGATAGGCAGAGACAACATGGAGCAACCTTAGATGCACAGATGAGAGGATCCCAGAACCTCATATCATTAAACTCAACTTAGCCAAGAAGTCCATTTTTCCCATAGAAACAGGGTAGCATATTTTACATATTTGGTACCACACCTAGCCTCTGGTATGCTTGTGAACATACAGCACTTTTTAGGAAGACTGACCTTGACATTCAGCAAACCATTCCAGTGATCGCAATGCCCCAAGCTCCCTGCACAAATCCATGTCCCCCTGCCTTCCCCAATTAAAGATTTTTCTCATGGCCCCATTTCTCCTGAGTTAACAATGACACTCAGTGGCCAGGAGGATTCTCTGCAGTCTATACTCACGCTACACATCCAACCGTTTATATTCATTATATGTTAGATACAGCAAAGGTCTTCTGTGAGCTTCAGGGTCCTAAGACGGGCTTAAACTATATGGAAAGATGACAGAAGGAAAGGCTTAAGATAAAGGTGAAAGAAAACCATAATCTTTTTTCCAATTTGTGCAGTGACCTAGGAAATATTTTCCAGCAATCCACATCCAGGCTATAAATAAAAAGCAGACCAGAGGAGACAAAGGCAGCTCCACATCAAATTATTAAACAGACACATTGGGAGAACATGTAGTCAAAGCAAATCACGCTGCTAATGTACAAATCCAGACCACAAGCTGAAGAGTTAGGTATTTATAATGTACAGCTTTTGTTCTGTTCTCCTCTCCCACCTCCAAGGATGGATACAAATCAACTGTACTTTGAAAGTCTGTCTCTGTAGCTTTGTCCTGTTGCTTTCTGAATGCAACAGAATCATCAGTTCTGATAAGTCGGAGTGTGATGGATAACCAAAAGAGGATCAAAAGAAAATGCTATTGTGCGTGGATAAATAAGTGATGAATAATTTGAGTCCGTGCCCAAACAGCACTGAATCAGAAGGTTTGAAGGATTCCTATACGTGTCTCCGGCAATACAGATCACACGGCTGCGATGCCTTTCAGTTTTGACCTAGACACAATAATACTCTGCCAATGAATTAAACATTTGATTTACAGTATTCCTGTGCTGAAAGAAAACCAAGTAATTAGATATCGTACTTCAGGCATTACGACATCAGGTATCTCCAGAATCCGTTTTTTACAGTAATCCTCCTCTTCCTTAAACTGTTGCTCTTATTATTTTTCAGAAGACGGTTTGACACTTTGTTTTAAATACATCAACCCTGGACTGTATCTTAGGCAGATGCACAAAAAGAAGGAATTATTCTTTCAAAATATTTTACAATGTAAAGCAGATATCATTTTAAGTGCACGCGTACACCGACAGAATCTTAAACCATATCTTTTACTCCTCCTAACAATAGCAATCCTGCTCATTTAAAATTCCCTGTTTTTCTTTGCATTAGAATATTACCACCACAAAGGAAAAGCGTTTCCATCCTGTCTAATTGCAAAGGGACTTCATTTACATGTTACATAGGGGCGTGGTTTTTTCCTCTTAACATTGTGGCATAACTGTGTTTTCCATCGTCGCAGTGAAAGCATCAATAAGATATACCTTATTATTAAACATTATTACAGCTGCCAAGTCAAGCAGTCAAAAGACAAGAAACAAGAACTCAAGGTTGCCTCCCAGCACGTATACATTATGATACTTACTTTATAATAAGATCTGCCTTTGAGTGCTCTGAATTTTTCATGCTCAGAACTGCACCCACTGAATATAATTTAGGCACTGTGAACGTGTCCCTGGAGATGCCCACTTCTCTCCACTGCCCACAGGCAGGTTCAGGGACTAACCTGACTGCATTGAGAATTTATGAACGTCCATTATGGACTTCCAAAGGAACATCAGCAAATAAGACACCTGAATATCAGAGTACTCACAATAAGGAACATATCACTGAAAACCATTTGGGAAAGCCATCATTTAAGCAGCTTCCCCATTGTCACATCACAAGTCAGTACAATTTGGAGGGGAACTGAACTGGCACAGGGCTCCCTGCAACGAAGCACCCTCGAGTCACCACGCAGGGACATCCCCACCTGCCATCTAGCCTATGACAGAAGCTACAAACCACTCAAATACACTTAAGGGCAGAATTTTAGAGGCATTAATGGATGAGACTGAAGAAGTCTCATATCTAGGTTGCAGACACTCAGAATAAACTAGCACAGCTCAGCTGTGTTGCAGGTTGTGAGCCCTCGCAGCCATTGGGCCTGTTGTTAGAGCTGAAGGTATTTTACAATTAGCTCCATCCCTTGAAGGTGAATAGCAGCCTAGAAAATAGCAGCTTTAATCCTCACCCTTCTTCCCCGTTTAACATTCTGCTGATGGAAAGGTAAATTAAAATGCTCCAGTGTAAAGAAGCATAAAAGACACAGAGGATTCTACCTCCCATAAAACATTTATCAGATTCACTGACAAAAAAACCCACAACACTTTTTTTTTTTTTCAATAATAAGACATTTAAATTACAATTCAGAATGACTCCAGCTGCCAAAATAAGAGAACTCAATTTTGCAAAGCTCCCATACATTAACATAAATCCCTTCCAGGTTAATCAGCTAGGAAAAACAGAGAAGTGACCCAAAGTGTGACTTTTGCCCATAGTACTCAGCTTCCCTAGTAAGACTCGTGCAGGATTTACACCAGTTGGGAATTAAGCTTTGGAAGGAACTCAGCTTGCAACAAAGATTGACCGATGGAGATGCACTGCACGTAAACCCACTGCCTCATCTGCAGAGGACATATTAGCCAAACAGGTCACTTTATTTACATGGCAAGTGCTAAACATTTAATTACATCACAAGACCACGCTATCCAGGTAATTATAGGCTACCTGCCAACTAATTATTTCCTCTCTTTCCCCCATCTTCAAGCCTGCAGCTGCTACATAACAGAGATCACACTCTGACTTTATTCAAACAACCTACAATAAATACACAGTTAACCAAGAAGTCTCTTTAGCAAATAATAGCTGCTATTAATATTAATGGCAACTACATGTGCATATTGCTGGGAAAATTAGTGTGTGTGTTATTTATTTACTAAGACCTGGGAGGCTGCTGGAAAGCAAATGAAGGTCAGTCAGAGGTTACATTTGTTACTGAATCTTTGCTTAGCTTAGATAATCCAGCAAATGGGTGGCTCAAGCTCGAAAGGCTCTTGTGTGGGTATCCCATGAGGTTTCTTTGAAAGAAAAAGTCAAATATCCACAACAGCAATGGAGCCAAAGGACTACCCATGTCACAGCCCGCGCCCGAAGGCTACCAGGGCAGCTACCTACACTGTACCTTGCAGTAATAACACCCAGCTTGGTGACAGATCCATAGAGCCAGATCTTGGGGAACCTACATCTTGGCCAGGTGATTACAACCAAAAAAGAGCTGCTTTCAGAACAAGAGAAGCAGGAATGCTCCCGAAACTCCTGATCTCTTCCCCACCTGCCCTGACACAATGGAGATTTTATCCAAAGTCCTGGCACCTTAGGGAGTCGGGCAACCCAGATTTGGGCATTAGCTCTTTCCGTTCCCACTCCATCTTTCAGAGGCCAGATTTATGTCCTGAAAATATACCAATTTAACACTCTTGGGATCTTGCATCACATCCAAGTGAAAGTAAAGGACAAGCAGAAAATAGAGATCATCACAACAGGAACTATAGGTGCTGAAGAGATAAGAAAGGAATATTGTGTAACAGCATAATATAAAGAATTTATTCCTACTGTTTTACCTGTAGAAATCAAAGCACTTGACAACAGTGGCAAGCATTATGATCTGTTTACAGCAGAGAAACTGAGGCACAGCAAAAAATTTATCCAAAATCCAGCAAACCATTAACAGCATCAGAAATGACACCAATCTCCCAGAAGCTGCTCCGGTGCTCCACACCCAACCCTGCGTCATCCAAGGACATCAAATAACTGACAGGTGACTGGGAAAATTGAAACTCTGGGAATGAAGAGAAATAAAAGAGAGATTTGTATTGTTCGGTTACCCTGCCTGACATTCAATACTTTAAATAGCTGTAGTACATACCTCTCCAGCAGACCTATTCAGAATGAGATGAATTCAGTCCGAGAAGTGCCTTTTTTTCCACCCTCATTTTCAATAAAAGTTATCTGAACAGTCATACTGACAGAGACATTGACACAGCAAGCATTTAAACTTTACTGGGTGGGAGTTTTGTACCAGACCTCTCGTGTATTTCCCTGTGCTATAATAACACCAAGACAATGAATATACCTCTCAAAGTCAACCCTGTTGAAACAGAACTGGGCAAGTATTTATCCAAGCTCTATTTCCTAAATGCTCATATTAGATCCAGCAGGTATCCTTTTCATATGAATAATTTTATTGCTATAGATGAAAACAAAAATAATCTTCTTTTTCTCATTCCTATCAGCCAAGGTTACTTTTGGAAATAAAGTACTGGAAATAGATGCTTTTCAGCCAAGCCCTACAAAAGCTCATGTTTGGCCAAGAACAGCTTGCTCTCAGCCATCTAGAGAAGAAGATATAAGAGTCTGGGGATATAAATTGCTTTTAAAAATAAAAAAATCCATCATTCCATCAGAAAGTGTCAACAGCCCTCATTCAGGTGTCACATGCTTCCTCCCCACAGCGATGTACTTGGAAGGTAAGCAGAACAAAGATGGGCTGAAGATGGCCCTCACAGCAGGTCACACCACGTGTAGGCAGGACACACAGTTGTCCGAGGTCCAGAGTATGTCCACAGCTACAAAGAAACTTCATCAACTTCATGTCTTTAGGCAACTATCTGTTCTTAAGTCTTTCTTTTCAGTGCAAACGTGCAGCAATATGGACATTAAAGAACGATAAAATATATATGCACAAGAGCTTCTATAGTATTAAAAGCTCTTGGTCTCGCAGTGTAAACACAACAATGCAAGCTTATGCCAACCCAAAATACTATTCACCCAAAGCACCCTAAGGCACATAGTGATGTCCTGCCAGCCAGTGTCACTGAGGAGTCAGAAACACTGAGACTCTGACAAACAAGTGACTCAGCTCTTGGGCATCACTCAGCTTCACTTGCTCCAACACAATCACCAGAGATCATGCCAGAGCATGTGAACTAGCTTGAGACAAAGATGATTTTAAGACATTTCTGAATGTCCAAGACAGCTTTCATACCTAGAAGTGCAAAGGAAGCTACATAAAGTATCATTTTACTTTTCCTTGGGATCACGTTGATTAAACTGATATAAGCCCATTCAAGGCAAAAAGCTGTTCACACAAATTATCCCAGCTATAGCAGCTCCCTGGATGATTATTTCACTCAGGCAGTGAGACTGACCGTACCCTGAAGCTGTGGTCCAGGCTGACCCAAATTATCAGCACTGCCAATTGCCACAAACCTTTCCCAGCTCTGCTTCCTCCAGAGACACTGGCAGCATCCCCAGGATTTTGTCAGATCCAGACCTAGGCTGATCATCCTGGACACCCTCATCCTATCATTTGAACTTTGTGCCAGGTTCTTTTTATACAATTTGTAGAAAAATCCTTAGTGGGATTGCAGCAATTTGAGGCTACAAATGCAATTTAAGTAAAGGCTCATCAGGCCATGTAGAACAGTGACCTTTGCTATGGAGCAACCATTAAGCCCAGAAAGAGTTAGACATGGCTAAGCTTTCTCACTGCCCCCAAATCTGTAAAGTAAATAAATAGAAGACATTTCCAGGCTGAGGCACAGTCCTGTTATCAGCCTGGAAGGAATTTATACCCATGAGTTAAGCCATAACGAGATGTGCTCATGTGACAGGACAGTTTATAGGGCACCGAGGGGTTCCAGGTGCTGCTTTAATGCCTTGTAAACTTTCAGGCTATGGGGCACTTTGTATTTGCAGTCCCCCATTCTCTCTCTACAAGGTTTTCTGTGATTTTAGAATAGCACTGTTGTGTTTTTGTTGGTTTTTTTTAAGTAATTTCATGCAATGTTGACGTGTGACTTCATTGCTCTGTCAAAATTAAAAACAAAGTGTCATGTTTCTGTTTACTATCTTTGTCATATAGATGAAGATTATTTTGTTAAATAATACTGAGAGCTGAAAACAGCAGCAATCCAGCACCTGATGCAGGGCCAACGTGATGTCCCCCCACCGCCCTGGGACGTGTTGTCATTTCATTTATTCAGACAAGCAGAAAGCACAAGGCGTAGCTGGTGCAGCACCTTGGGCTGATGAAACCCACAGCATCCCTCAGGCTAGCTGCTCCTGGCTGCTGGGATATCAGTGCTCGCTCTCAGAGCACCCGATCAAAACACTCCACAAAGTCCTCTTGTCGTTAACGCGGGATTGAATTTGGAAATCATGTGCTTTCAAATGAAGTCACGGCTTAGGAAATGTACCCTAGTAAAAATGACTTGGAGGATTAGGGCACTTGTAGCTGCAAAACTGGCCAAAAACTTCAGTTTTAACATGGATGGGGTCAACATTTAGGGTATTTGGTCTCCGCAACTATTCAGTTTGACCTCTCTCCACCCAGTTTTCTCTCTATATCCCCCCACTCTCATGTTATGTAGAAATAAGTTACCACAGTAAGACAGACCTTGCAGCTCTTGTCTTGACCATCAGCTGGCAAGGGGTGAGCAAAGGGCACCTGCTCTGTCTCATGCATCTCCCCTGCACTTGGTGGTCCAAGGGCCAGATTCAGTGGCGCCCGAGTGGCAGCAGTGGGCCAAGACCAAGCTCTGTGTTTACAAACCTACATCAGTCATCTGGGGAAGGATCTCCAAGGGCTAAATGTCATGATGAAAAATTATTTGTTATTCATCCAAAACCAAAACAAATCAGTCTCACTCAAGCCAGGACACCTCACCCTTGAATTCCCTCCAGGCAAGTTCAGCAGCAAATGACATAGTGTCATACTTTATAAATGTCACATAACGGGGCCAAAACTGCTTCTGACTCCACCAGTTATAAGGGATAAGGGGCTGTTGTGCTCATCTGCTTTGGCCTCCCATGGTACCCAAGCCAGGGAGCTCACCAGGAGTCACTCTAAGTTGAAATTGTGAGGAATCCTCCCTTTGCTACTCTGAAAAGCCCATTTTTTCCAAGTTGCTTTCCTTTAGAAAAGGTTGGTTTATTCATATCAATTAATCTTACTTTCATGCATCCCTCTGGAGAGTTTCAAAAAGCAGCTTCTGAAACTGATTTTCGAAAAGCTAATGGGAGAGAGAAAGGCAGGACTTTTTTTTAATCATGTCCTGGCTAGTGAGACCAAAAATGAGCTACTGGAGCACCTGTGGCTTTAGGGTATGCCTCCTCCTTGGAGATTAAAGGTTTTTAACTGGCGTTGTGCATCTGACAAAGGAAACCTGCAGTCTAAGTAAGCAGGAACAGACCAGGAACAAGCCAGGGTGAACCTCCTTTCACCCATCATGCAAAGGGACACTTCACTTCCAACCACTGGAAATGAGCCCAGAAAAAAACCCAACAGGATTTCTCTTCCAGCCTCAGGGGTTTATCCAGCCAGAACTGCAGTAGCCATCCTTTTTTTTATTTTATTTTATTTTTTTTTCCTGTCTTGATGTCTTCTAAATAAGATACCTTTAAGTGTATTTCTATTAGCCTTTAAATAATAGCTACACAGGGTTTAGCTACTACAGTTTTATGTAAAGTGTATGTATGTGAAAAGAGAAGGTACTGTGTATGATACTGCTCTACACAGAGTATAACTACAGCTGCCTTGTGTAGTCCTATTATGTTCAGCTGAACAAACACACCCCTCAATACCTCTATATGCTAAAAGGCCCACAAAAAAAGCTTAACAGCTTTATATTAAGGCAAGCAACAGAGGTTCAGAGTTGCATGTGCAGAATTTTAATACCAGTACTATTTATTTATTCTGTTATTTA
>WUAM01000071.1:22520224-22550091 GCA_024336885.1 Actenoides hombroni
TTTTGATAGGGCTAGGAATAAGGTTGGACTTGATGATCTTGAAGGTCTCTTCCAGCTGAAACTATTCTATGATTCTAAATTGATTAAAACTAATATCTAAAATGAATCCATGTTCATTCACAATTCAAACCAACTGCACATTCAGCAAGTGACTGAAATTAGGCTCTGCTGAAAGTAAAACGGATCTGAGAGGTCTGAGAACTTACTAGTAACTTACGTCAGAGTGCTTGTAATTACACAGAGCCACTGAAATGTAGGAATCTTAGAAACACTGTTGCTCAAAATATAAGTTCCTAGCAGGCATTTACAGCTACAGGAACAAAGACTTTTTGGAGTACCTTCTCAGATTAAGACTCATAATTCCATCTAAATTATGCCTTTCTGGATGTTTCGCTAGCCTCCAAATTTGCTAAGCCAAGTTCAAATTTAACTCTTCATTTTCTAGCTTTTGTAAATGCCATTCATGTTGTTGTTACTTCTGTGTCACTTTTTTTCTGGCTTAGTGGTTACTTTGTTACTTACTGCAAAACAAACCCATTTGAAAGCCAGAGAAGATTCATAAATCTTGGAAAGAAGAACTGCTGCAATACAAGATATGAGCTTCCTGCCAAAGAAAAAGAACCAGTTAATAAATAATTGTACTCTAGCATACTATGCAAATTTTGCTTACCTGAACTGACATGCAAGGATAATTCCCTGGCTTTAGCCTTTACAAAATCCTCTGAATAGTCACTGCAATAGTAAGTACTGTACAGAAAGTATGACATCATGTAAAGGTGTTTAGTTTAGTTCTATCTACAAACCCAAATAATGGATGGATAAACCATACAGTTACTGCATAAAAGAGGAGACTAGATGATTGGTAAGCTGATTGGTTACTCCTTCCATAAGAAAAACAATGCATCAGAAAGAAGAAACATTGTTTATATTAAAGAGTTAGGTCCCTGACACCATGAAAAATTTAAAGTGGTAATTTTATAGTGAAGTTAATATTATCAATTCTTGTTTTTAATACTTGTCTTCGGTTTTAGCAGTATAGTTAGATTCACACACCAAGACTATGGTCTTTATGCCTTCCAAGGCATTAGAAGTTAATAATGTGGATGAGCATCACTATGGATTACATCATTGTATTTTCAGCTAAATTTAAAAGTGGCTATTCAGAGTGGTTTTGTTTGCTTTTGTGACATTGCATTACACAGGATATTTCATGTTTAAAGAAAATGAGACAGTAAAGAATTGCTCAGAAATTGTCTAAGTCATGCTGGGCTTTGAAGCAAAATGCTCAAGATGAACTCCAATATTGAGAATGAGCCCAAAGAGTTCTCTTCCTTTTGCTCAGTCTCTCCCACACTATGATTAGAGAAATCAAGGCTCTCATACAGCAGTCTGCATGCAAACAGACTGTCTTTGAAAAGCTGTGACAGAGAGGAACTGATCTGTGAGATGAGGAAAACAACAGTGAAGAAAATAACCCACTTGAGATGACTTCTGAGTGCTGAAAAATATTTCACAGAGGTGACTCAGTCAGTATTAGATTTGAGAATGATTTTTTAAAAGCTGAAAGGGAAATTGCTCCAGTTACTCAAAAAGCATAAATGCTGTAAAGATGTTATTTACCTGATCCTTTCCCTGCATGAAACTGCTCTTATCTGCTTCCTTTAATCACACAAAGAAAACTCAGTCTATTCCAACTATTTTGTTGTTGTTGTTGACAGTTAGCTTTAACTGTCAACATAGAAAACAGTGTTGGATTCTCTGTATTCTGGTGACATTTTATCTGGATAAGAATTATGCTTTCCAATAATGTGTACTTACAAAAATGTGAGCATTTCATTAAAACATATAGTTTAGTTATCAAGTCCTTCAGATAATTATTCCTTCAACGATGCACTCGACAGGGCATTGAATCCTCCAGTTCCTGCATGTGTAGTTCATCTCTGGAATCTGGGGGGAGTGCTGCCTGAATAATGACTGCAGTATGGGGTGGAAATTGTTGTCATCTGACAGAATGGAGTGAAGAAGTACTGTACTCATTCCTATTCCAAATCAGGAATAGAAAGATTGGGATTTAATAGGTAAAATGAACCTCCAGAAGCATTTGGAGGGACTGAAAGTCAGTGAATCATCAGTGTTCTGGTAAAGCATGATAGCAGACCAGGTTTGAAAAGCTGACATGATAGAGAAGATCTAAGAAGACAAGGTCACTTGGAAGATCTGAATGGTAAGCTGTCCCATGACTATTAGGAAGACGTGATGATATGACTGACCACAAATGGAAAGAGACAAAATATATAGTTAGAGAGAAAAATAAATTGTTTTGTAGCACGAAAGTTCCTAAGCATTTTCTTTTAAAATCATTTCATGCTGAATGAAAAATAAGAGCATATAAACAAGCAACAGTATTGCATTAAACTTCATTAGACTATGAACATGTAGGTACACAAGGATATAGACACTATGTATCTTATGGGTCATTTACAAGAAAGGAAATAAGGAGAGATGGTTTCTGTTTTGGGGAATGGGGTAACACAATGTGAAACAAACCCTTCATAGTTTCATTTATAATCCCTCCTTGATTAGTTACTATCCTTTATTTAATAGAGGTACTTTTACTATTCGTGCTCCTAACTGCAGCTACTCTAATTTAGTGGCTACCCTTGTTTAGCAGCCTCACGTTCAGCATAAGCTTCAAATAAATTAATTACATTTAATAGAAGCTGCCCACTTCCGAAGCTGCCCTTGATTTAGAGCTTCAAGGAGAAGTACTTAAATATAATAGAAGCCATGGCCTGCAAACGAAGTCTAGAACAAAGATTGTTCATATACCCAGTCTAACACTATCTGTAAGTGGAATGTGCCAATGAGATAGAATAGTTCCTGGAAAAGACTATATTTCATTATGAAAGAAAGCTTCATTTGGTGCTGAACAAAAGGACTACTGTTCTATTGTACCATACCAGCAATTTGCTTTTTTTTTTAGGCAAATAAATGGTCCTTGAAATGATCTTACCATAAAACATTATGCTCCCGTTTATTTCTAAAACCTTTGTCAACCCATTTTCCAGAAAAGGAAGGATGGTTCTTGTAGTAAGACACTGCAAGAGAAGTGATAATGTTTCATTTCAAATCTCTGACACAGATTTCCTTCATGGCCAGACAGCAAGGTTTGTTGCCTAAGTTATTTCTGTTTGTGAGACTGTTGTTAGCACCTCATTCTGTCCATTTGCACCAGTAAGGCAGAAGCTGCTTCCTCGTATGGACTTTCTATGTATCCCCTAGTTTAGGGTGGGGCAATATCCTAGAAGTCACTCCAAATACCTCTCATAATAACAGTCCCTCAAAACAAGCTAAGACAGTCGCATCAACAAAAGCCTCAAGGTCACCAGGGATGGCCTTTTGGTTTCTAATTAAAACTGATATGTTTTACTTTATAAATTAAATACTCCCTAGGTCAGTTCTAAAGACCTAGTCAGAGAGGCACCAATTTCCATACAATGGTCAACAACAAGTAACTCCATTAACAGGCATAGCTTGTCCATACAAGTCAACATAGCTCTCCCTATATCCCGAGTCTGTCTTCTGGAAATAACCACCAGTCCAAAGCTGAGATTCTTCACATGTTGCATGTCAAAAGTAGGCATATAGCTACCCAAGTCTGTCTCTAATGAAGAGAGAAGCAGGTTTTCCTGCCGTCTCAGGAGTCAACTGCAGGGGTCAACAGACTAAACTCCATTTGCCTGTTTCCCTGGTCAGAAGTGTAAATTCAGAACTACTTGCCTATTGCAGTCGTGGGCCAGGCCCACAGTTTTCAAGTCTCGTTTCAACCCTCTTAGTATTTCCCCAATGTATACAGATTAAGGCAAATAATTACAATACAATTTTAACAAGGATAAATAAATTACATCTAGGTATATGCAATTCCATCATAATGGAAGTATATTAAATTATACTGTAAGCAGATTATAAAGCTATTTGCCATTATTAGTAGTACTGTAAGCTATACATACCAACATGGTAATAAATGTTTATTTTGCATGTTAATGAAAACTGTGATATATTCACCTGTTTGATCAATGCTGAAATTCTTCCTGTCCTACTCCCATTAAAAAAAAATTAAACCCTCAGACTGAATTGATATGTACATATAAAATAGTGAAATTGCTACTTGGAAAGATTTACAATTAAATACTGTAAACATTCAATTCAACTTTTCTATTGACCTCAGCACAGACATAGTTCTATCCAGACTGTTCAATATAGTATCTAAAGAAGACTCTTAATGAAAGATCTGACCCCACTGTTTAAGGAATATAGTAGGTACACAGTACATTTCCTTGTAATTCACTGTTTCTCAGCAGTCAATAGACCACATCTCATCCCTGCTATGACTGTTATTGGCCTCCAGCCTTTTCTAGATAGAAAGGCTGTGATTGAGGCTGTTTAAGGACATCTAAGTGTCTAATTCCTTCACATCTAGCAAAATAAATAAATAAATAAATTGTTTTCTGCTTATTCACATTGCTGAATTTTAGAAATCATAACAACCTATACTAGAAATACAGCATCAGTGTCTTATAGGGGTATGTAATGTACAGGACCACTGCACACTGTCCCATCACACAGCTTGTGCCCTGTGATCATTGAAACTGTGAATGCATTTTGCAATAATGAACTAAACATGCATAATCTTTCAAATTAATTAGCAGTTTTACAAGTTTTATTTCCAGTGAAATTACAGAAATGAATGACCAACCTCAGTGAATTTCAGTCCTAAAAAAACCCCAAACTTCACAATACCTGAAGGAAACTGTAAGCGCAACTAGCTTGCAGCATCAAGTAAGCGACAAGTGTCAATGAAGTGACTAAATTTTACAGCCATTCTTACTGATGACTTTTTGAAGTATTAAAAACATTGATTTAGAGGTAGTAGCAGTGGACAGGAATCTATTAGAAAGCAGAAAACATGGCATGACTATGAAAATCGATGCAGCTGGCAAACATTGGGACAGAAAATGTGAACAAATGCAATCACCTTTAAAGTGGAAATGAAGGGAAATGTGACATAGAGCTCCCAAAGAGATGGGCTGAACAAAGCATCTTGTACTGCAAAAATTAAGAAGCAAGCAGGCACTAATTGATTTCTACAGGAACCAACACAATAAATAAAATTAGCTTATGATATGATTTGTCTGATAGGTAGGTTAAACCACGTGCTATCACCTAACCAACTACTCCATCTTGTTAGTTTTAAAACACAAATGTAGATGTTTTAGGAGTGAATACAGACATGGTACAATTTCATCTACAACTGTGACTGTCATGACAACTGAGGTAGCTGAGTGCTGTGCTGCCTGCCAGGTCCATCATCACCATACCTCTGCAAATAACACCAGTTGAAATCACAGATTAGAATTACCACATTGTGTATGGAGACATAGAGATGGTAGACCCTTTGTCTGAAAGAAGTCCAGGAAATTCCAACATGTAAATTTTAGTGGAAGAAATTTTGTAGTAAAGAAAACTATTGCAGGTTTTTAAGTTAACCACAGAATTCCTGTATATCTTGCTAGGGCCAGATTTTTACCTGACTATCCAGACTCAAACACACATATCAAAACCTCACCATGCTTGCTATTTTATAGAGGACTATTGTCCCATTCTTACCTAAAGAATATATAGTCCATGGGCATAGCTTTGCCTGATTATGGTGCTGGGAGAAAGTGCTCCATCACCATTTCACTTAGCAAAACAAATTGTAAAATATGTCCTAACAAGAAGTGGCTTGAACTTCAATATAATGTCATGTCTTTCATATAGACACGTACTTTTTCTGTACAAAACAATAAAAATTTTATGTCATAAATTAAAACGATTATAAAATTCCTCATAAAAATGATCTCAAGCCATAAGATTCAGACCCTAATCATAGTCATTAGCATTATACAACGGTGTAAGTGTTAGAGAATAAGATTGTAGATTCCTGGAAAAACAGATGATCACATTTCAAGAATTTACATATACTATATTATTTTCAAAAAATAAATTTTTTAAAAAATGGAGCTTACACTGGCAGTTCTATTGCTAGAGAACATTTTGCATTATGCATTGCACCAATAAATAAAAAGATAAATTTCATATGTACACAGTATATTACATCCAATTGTGTATCTGTTTCAGCTAACTAATTCTCCATAAGATCTTAGACTGTGACCATACACCAACTTATGGTGGCTTTCCCCTTGTCAAACAAAAGAAATCAATAGTACATGACCTTCTGTTACTTAAAAATATTTTCCTTCATCTCCTTTACATCTCACCTTCCTCTTTTCTCTACAGCTTGAGAGGGATCAAATTTTGACATTTGACTTGCATGTTCTCCGTGGGGGAGAACACAGCAGCCAAGAACGAAAGGTAACACAGTTAATATTAGGCACAACTGCAGAAGTTCCTCTGTGCTGAACAGCAAAAGTGTGACAACGATCATGTCTGATGTACCTAGCACAACTCTTTTAACGTTATTATTTAGCTGAATTTCGGCCAATAGTGCTGAGCTTTCATTTCATTATGCCAAACATAACATTGGACTGCAAGTGCTGTCCTTAGGCACTCTAACATACTGGATTAATACCCAAGTACTCTAAGGTCCAGGACTTTAATCAGCAAAATATTCTGTATTATACACTATTACTCTGGTCTGGACTGCAATTTGGACTGTGAATACACCAACCTGTCCATGCAGAAGCTTGAACTTGCTATTTATTCTCTGCTTACTCTCATAATAGTAGGAGTTGTTCAAGTTCTCATCTTTCTTCTAAATCACCAGGCAGGAGGATGGGGATTGCAAGAAATGTGTTTAAATTTTGGCTTTTGCCAAAAAAGGGGGCGGGGGGAAAGCAAGCTGCTCCCATATTGGGCTAACAGAAGAGCAGAGAGGGCATTGCCATTCAAGGTGGAGTACTTCATAAGGCTTTAGAACTGAAATATGATTTAATCTTAAAATATCCGGTGGTTGGAATAGGTATAAATCACCATATTTCACTGTCTTCTTCAGGTGCTGATAGCTTCTCCCCACCTTTTATAAATATAGTTGCAGGAACATTCAGTAAAAATAAGGTTCAGAGGTCACCATTTAGTTTCTCCTATAGCTTTACAGAGTGCCAGTTATCTGTAAACTGTACCTACAGCCTTGTGTTAGTAGATACCAAATCCAAATATAACCCATTCAACCCATCATTGGTAACTAATTGTTAGGGATTCAGTAGGACATTTCTCATTATGTCAATACAGTATTTCAGTATGTTACATCCCTAGTGACTAGATGTCTTTTCTTCCCCTCTCTTCTATCTCTCTCTAGTATTTCTTCTGCCTCAAGGCTTCAAATCATATTAGCTGACTGCTATATTTATTAGACATCTTCAATACATTAAAACATTGTTCCCTGTGAAATGTGCTGTTAAGTATTACCTTGGTTAGTAATTTAATTTAATAGGATAGTGACAACACATTGACATTGTGCAGGTTTGTGACCTAATGATTTATGAAACAAGTTACATTTGCAGACACATTGATTTTGGTAACTGCAATGAACAGAAGTGAAGAACAATTTTCACTTTTTTTTTTTTTTAACATCTTTCTTTCCTCTTCTCCCAGTATTACTTTATACATAAAATGGCCTGTTTCAAAGCTTGCTGAAGGTTTGAAAGAGGTTTTAGGTCATGGTGTTGCTTTTTGAACAATGCTTAACACCTTCACACTCTTGAGAAGCCCTGTGCATCCGAACAACTGCCAATTAATGTGTTCCACATCACTGGGTGTGAGAAGTGAAATGATAAAATGCACCAACTGTGTAATCCAGTTTAAATGACAGTGATAACTTTGTGCCTTGATGCTCAGATGAAATAAGGACAAGCAACACAGCAATCCCATCACATTCAAAATGCTTTCCTGCATTAGCTGGTGAATGTGGCCACGTGCAGGAAGAACTGGCCTGTTTCACTTGCAGTAAATCTCCTGAGAGCATCTGAGTGGAAACTGGGATCCTTCACTGATCATAGGAGAAATGCTTTCCTGTGTTGCTGCATATCCACACCAGCCTTGCAGGAATCTCATCAGATAAATCTGATAGGGTGAAGGGAGAGAAGTCAGAACATGCTATGGGAGATAACCTCCCTACAGTCTGAACAGGTGATGGTAGGAATTGCCCTCCTTTTTCCCCACCTATATCCTAGCAGCTGTGGGAACAAAGCACATGAACTTCGTTGTACGGGAGTCAGTACACGAACATTTACCATCAAAAATATGCTGCCATAAAAGGGAAAAGAGAAGCTTTCACATGCCACAGCCTGTAACCAACAGCCAAGATGGGCAAGGGCTGAGAGTGAAAATGTTGGTTTTGACAGCAACGTGGCCAACATTCAGGTTTTTCCACAGATCAGAAGCAACTAGTGAGTGACAAACCTCAAGTTCCACCAAGGAACACCTTACCCGTCTGCTGCTTGGCTACAGCCCTTACACAGGCTGGGAGAGGGGACCACACAGCAGCACAGCTGGCACCCACTCCTTGAGGAGGTGGTACCACAAGTTGAAAAATTGGAGGTTAATCAACCACTTTCCTCCTCAGGGGGTGAATAACTGAACTTATCCACAGCTAGGAACCATGCAAAAGTCGATTAACATTGTCAAAATCCAATAAAATAGGAAGTATCCTTCTCTACTTCATATTCAGCGAGAAAAATCATGTACTGGTTGGAAACACCTATAAACATAAGCTGAAATTCATGGATTACACCATTGGAAACACCTATAAACATAAGCTGAAATTCATGGATTACACCATGCTAAATAAGACCACAGTACTGCATTATCTAAAATCTAGAAAGTCTCTTGTTCTTTCAAAATTTATCCTCATTTAAATCTTCACAGCTGATCCACATTTTCAAAATTACCAATAGAAGCTCTTTGCCCCTTTTCCTCCCAGCTCCTGTCCTCATCATGAAACCTCTGTGCATGCCAGCAGAGCAAGGCATGTTTCTCTGTTCTTAGCAGCTCAGTTTTGTTACTCGGTTCAACCTGCTACAATTTGTGTCATGCCACCACACATTTAGAATAATTTCACACTTATTTTAAGCTATGCTCTCTTCCTCATCAAATACGTTTTCTGTCTTCAGTCTGATATGGACATTTTATGTCCAGGAGAGTGAGAGCATTTCAATATGATTTTAAATACATCTTTGTCCACTTTGTCAACTCCATCAGATTACTACTTCTTTTCTTCTGACATTTACTTTTTAAATAAAATTGTTCTAAAAAGAGAAAAAAAGGGTTTGGGTTTGCTTTTAAAATTTTTTTTTAGAGATGTGTCTTTCTATGAACTTGTATATCCCCAAGTACCTGCATCTTACTTCCACAATACTATTAAAGAGGATTTCTACTTGGCTCAGTACTGCATCAATCAAAAATACCAGAGCTGGCTCTACAAGAGTTCTAATGAGAAGCTGAATACTACAGATGACACCCAATAAGTGTAATGTTATGTCCTGTTACCTGAGCTAGCTCTTTCAGAGCTACCTTGAGTATCTTTGCCCTGTGTAGGCATAGCATAAAAGACACTTTAATGTCAATGTGTGAGACATAGAATTAATGATGTAGGCGATTTAAGAGGGAAAAGAAACTAGGGAACTATAAGAAAAAGGGAAGAAAAGGCAGAAAAGCCTTTTGAAGTCACTACTCTGATAAGGCAAACTCTCTTGTTAGAACTACAAGAAATGTAATAGTAGTAGCAGGGATTGAGATTCTTTTGATACAAAAGCATACAACCTTATCACCAGTCCTGCAGAACCATCAATTTCCACCATCAGCAATATGAATTTGACACTGGGTTTATAAGTTAATGTTCAGTTGGCTAAGGAATCACAGTTTATGCAAAATGTACCTTTTCACTGCCTCAGGCTAATACTCTTATCCCTCTTCTATCACGAAATTAGGTTTTAAATAAAATAATTTCTAGACTCCTGTGAAATTATTGATGAATTGAAATGTATGTGTCACTGTGATGCGCGTGTGTCTATGAATGGGATGATTATCCACATTAAGGGAAATCTGCAGAGGTCACTAGTGTTAAACTCCTATTTAGTTAAGAGTGTTTCAGCAAGAACTGGCAAATTTTTTTATTATTTTTTTTTAGTGACAAATGAATTTGAATAGAACTGGTTGCTTGGTAAGTTTATCTGCTTCCAGCTCTACCAAACACCACAACATCTCACAAGTTTGAGTGGTTGGAGATCAGGATATTCAGTTTGTTTCTCTATCACAGACACCTCGTGTGACCTTGAGCATCTCTCAGACAGATCTAATTAGCTAGTCCTAAATTAAGTGATGCAGTCTAGAACTCGGGTGAATCATCAAGGGCCCCACAGGGAGGGAGGCATCTCCAAACTGACTGAATGGGAAGCAGCCACAAGTAGAAGTGCTGCAGTCTGTTTTAATGCAGTAGTCTTGTGGTTGGAATATTCTCCACAGGCAGAAGAGACCAGGATTTCATTTTCTTTCCTACCCTGGGGCCCCTTAAACCCAAATCTCCTCCTGAAATGAGCAGCCTATATATACTGGTTTTACCCTTTTTACATGTTCCTACTCTGGCCCTGAAGTCTTGACTATTGCTTTGTATATGGGCACAATTTCTGTAAACAGCATTGAAGAATTATGAAAGGATGAGAATAATGAGAAGAAATTAATGTTAATAATTACAAAAAAAAAAAATAAATAAAAAAATATAAGGATATATTGGAAACACAACTTAAAAAGAAAAATTATACAGAAAGTCCCATATTTGCCAGGAGGGAATAAACACACATTTTTTATTCCAAGGACCATAAGTTCCCGTCACGTTTATGCAGACAATATATTAAATGTATTTGCAGAGAAACAACCAGATGCTCTCATCTACTATTTCAGTCAAGAGGAAAAAGAGCAGACAATGGGGGAAACGTACATCTCTCATAACAGCAACTTTCTAAGCTACGAAAAGTTCTTAAACTTCTGCTAACTTCCCGTTACTGTGCTTATCACTGCAGTGAAAGCAATAAGCTAGTCAAACATACGGAAAATTAGAATTCTGAACACTTCCGATTATGGTTATTTCACTCTGAAATAATTTACTTCAGGAAAATCTTTCCAATTTTCAGACTTATCAGTTCTATTGAAAATCTCCCCATAGCCTAGGGAAAAAATCCTGTATTTACTCCTTAGTTGTAGCCCATTGTGACTGTTGACCATCACAAGAGTCCTCTCATCTACCTCCATAGTTTTTCATATCAGTGGAAGGCTTAAAAATGCTTACAAAAAAATGGAGAAGGTAAATGTTAAAATATATACAATACTTCTGAGAAGATTACACTTCTCTTTTACTATAACTTAGTGAAGACCAGCCTAATGGGTACTTTATGATTTTCTAAATTAGCATAATTAAAACTCCTTGCTAAAATTTTGAATTCCAGTAAAACAACTCATATTTTTTGCTTTTGAGATTATTGGCTGTGCGTTGACCCTGGCTGGATGCCAGGTACCCAACAAAGCCACTCAATAACTCCCCCTATTCATCTGGACAGAGGAGAGAAAATATGGTGAAAGTATTGTGGGCCGAGATAAGGACAGGGAGGGATCACTCACTAGTTACTGCCCTGGGCAGAACAGACTTCACTTGGGCAAAATTAACTTATTGCCAATCAGATTGGAGTAGGATAATGGAAACCAAGAAAATAAAACCAAACCTTAGAGCAACTCCCCCCACCCCACTTCCTGGGTTTAAATTAACTTCACTCCTGATTGTTCACCTTCACCCACACAGTGGCCCACGGGGACAGGAAATGGGGTTTTCAGTCAGCTCATCACACCTTGTCTCTGCTGCTACTTCCTGCTCAGCAGGAGGACTCTTCTCACCCTTCCCTTGCTCCAGTGTGGGGTCCCTCCCATGGAAGACAGTCTTCCTTGGACTTCTCCAAAGTGATTCTTTCCCATGGGCTGCAGTTCATGAACTGCTCCAGCATGGGTCCTTTCTATGGGTCCATGGGGTGTAGTCCTTCAGGAACAGACTGCTTTAGGGTGGGTCACCTATAGGGTCATATGTCCTGCTATAAGCCGGCGCTAGCACGGGCTCTAGCATGGGGTCACACTCTCCTTTAGACATCCTTGAACTCTGGGTCCTCCATGGGCTGCAGGGCAACAACCTGCCTCACCATGGTCTTCAACATGGGCTGCAGGGGAATCTCTGCTCTGGTGCTTGGATCACCTCCTCCCTCTCCTTTTTCCCTGACCTCAGTTCTTACTCTCACATATTCTAAATCAACTCTCACATATTCTTAATCAACTCTCAGGATGAAGCTGTTATTGCACAGGATTTGTTTTTTGTTTGTTGTTTTTTGGGGTTTTTTTCACAAAATTGCCAGCTAAAATTACTTTACATAAACAGTAACACCAATGACTATGTTTTGGAAAAAGGTGTAAAAAGTATTTACGAAACACTTCCTTTAGAAGTCTGATCTAGTCTAGAAGAAAAATGAGAGTAAAAAAATATGCAAACCAAATCTATTACAAATCAAATACTCTAAAATTGAAATGCCTAATTTCTGCAGTCAGTATGAAGTAATTCAAATACTTTTTGATCTTGGTTATTTTCAGAATTACTTGGAAATAAAAATGAGTGTTCCTAACTGCAGTTTGTTCTTAAATTATATCTAAAGGTGTACTATTAGATATATTGTAACTAATATGAATTCACAGCTGGTTTAGTTGAGTTCTAGATGCTACAATAAAGCTTCATGTTACATCAAAAACTAACTGGAATTAATCATTGTACTGAATTTATGGTACTACTGTGAACATAGCTTAGCAGTAATTGATCTAACAGCAGGTGTGTGTATAAAATGTAAATATAAGTTTAATAAATTAGACTAGCTTGCAAATTTTCACTTTAGATGCTCATTTATAATCCTAATATCTCAAACCTGCATCACGACATATCTTGAAAAGCCTATTTCTGAGCTGTCAGCTTGTTCTGCAAAAGTATATCTGCTTGGCATGTACCAGAATGCTTCCATTTGTTATTAGTGAAATAAATATATGCTCACCAAATTAAGACAAATTAACTTTGTCAGTTTTGTAGAGCAAAACACATCAGTTTCCCATGGCTTCATTCACACAGCAGGCCACAACTGTGGTTGCTCTGCGAGGGAAGGGCCCAACTGGGGCAGCAAGGAGCTGGGGAGGGAGCCAAGCAGCAGGCAGAAAAGCTGAATTCAGTCTAGTGAGTTCTGCCAAGCTTCCTATTCACTTAGTGGGGTGAGATGGTATCTCCAAAGAACAAATCAGATCAGGAGCCTAATAAAGTCTTTTAGAATAGCCTGTCTCTCCCCACTGACTTGAAGAGTCTAAAAAGATTAATTTTAGTAGGGTAGAGTTACCCCCAACAGTGGCTAATGGTCTAAGACATATGTTGAGATTCATTAAAAGCTTGATTCTTCTTTAGTCCTGTGGTATCAGAAAGCTCCAACACCTCCAGATAACACAATGTTCCTATTGGGCACATTTAAATTATGACACTAATAAGACGCTCAATACTGTGAGCAAACGGTGGACTGTTGGGCTGCCACAGAAATCTGCTGCACTACTCCTTTTCCCATCCACTGCATTGCCACAGTGCTTCCAGTGCCAGGGAAAGTGCTTAGAGCTCAGTTTGCAGAAAAGGTGCACAAGCAGCGAGTTCCTAAGTCTTCCAAAATGACCTGCTTCTATGTCACAGTAAGAAAAGAAAACAGCTGTCAAGTCTAAGTTCAGTTCTGTATGCAGAAATTAATAACAACACTGTAGTTTGTCTGTGTAAAGTTATGAAAATATGATCCTCAAAGCTAGATTTGAACTATGGAAAGCATATGTAAACTATATATTCTTATGGCGTTTAAAGCTGAAATCAGACATTAGCCTCAACAACTACAGCAGAGATAAAGAAAAGCTGCCTTGAGGGAAATAGTGATAAATTGTTAGCAATGGACCTGCCTTCTAGTTCTAGTACCAGGGTCACCTCAGTTCCCAAGAGAGCTGGCAAAGTGCAAGCTTAGGGAATTACAGGAATAGTGCAAATGTCAATAGAAAAGCTGTTCTATGTCACCAGTGGTACTCCAAAAACTTTAATCAACTCAGGATCTTTGGTTCAAAACTCATCTTTGTCAGAAACCATTGATCAACAAAGAGTCTTCAGGAAGGCTAAGCAGGAAAACTGGCATCAGCAGAGATACATCAAAGACATTTTTAGAAAAACTATCCCAAATATAATTATATCCTCACCCGCAATAAACTGTTGCACATGAAAAAGTGGAAAATTTCATTTCTGAACACTTTTTCCCTCCTCCGAATTTTCAAAATTACTCATTAAAAGTATCTGATATCTGACAATTCAGGATACATCCTTAACTACAAACTGATGACACTGAACAGGTGCTGGGATGAGTTTATCTAAAAGCCTAGGAACTGTGGTCTTCCAACACTTTCATTACTGTTACATATTTGGGTTTATATCATTGGCTGACAACAAATGAACAGAATTTCATCTGTTCTCTACACCTTTCAGCCACAAATTACCAGCTACCAGCTTTATTCTTGGTATTTTGAAGCAACTTCAAACGTTTTTACAATGCATATTTTAAAAGAATATCAAGTACCTCCATATTTTGCTTCCCTGATGCCTCTGTCTGCACCTAAGCAAGAAGTTTGAAAACTTCTGAATTCCCAAATGCAAATAGAACAACCTACATATAGCTGCTAAGTTACATTTAATGTAGCTGGTTAAACCCAAGGTACTGAGGAATAGTTTATGCTGAGATTTGTTCAAATGTTTCTA
This sequence comes from Actenoides hombroni, assembly GCA_024336885.1. NCBI lineage: Eukaryota > Metazoa > Chordata > Aves > Coraciiformes > Alcedinidae > Actenoides > Actenoides hombroni. The sequence goes on from WUAM01000071.1 coordinate 22,535,118, forward strand.
AAAAATTCCTGAAATGGGTAAGTGGAAGGAGAGTGTCCATTTTCACACCATAGCAAATGCCCAGCACGATTTCTCAGTGCTGAGAGTGGCATCAAAGCAGCTCAGGAAGCCTGTGAGAAACTTGTGTTATCAATGTTGTTTACTGAGAGATTATTACAGAGAACTGTAAAGTGCTCTCTGACATCCAGGGAACACAGGACTTTTCAGCCAGAGCCACTGCTGTGTTGTCATCACTAATTCTGTGTCTTTCAGGTGAGGAATAACCTTGTGGTATTGCGAAGGAACAAAGAGAATTGCATACACTGCTATTCTTCCTTTTGCTTTGCTCTTGTTCTTTTACTATCATGCCAAAAGGGTACGAGACTTTGATGCTAGTTCTTCAGATGCCAGCAAGGATGTCATTTCGTAAAGGACATACAATCAGTCAGGAAGCAACTTCTGTAATTTTTAAATTATTCTTCTTTGTCCCAGTTCATCTGTTGCTTCTTTGGTTCTTTGATACCACTGGAGAGAGGCCAGATAATGCAACATTGATTGCAAAATACAAGTGCAAATTAGAAATCACAGAATAGGGTCTACATAACACAGCAGGCAGATCTAAAAAATTTTCATCCACTGGCCTTGAATCAAACCCTTAGCTCAGAGCGACCGCTCAGTAAGATTGTAGAAGTTTCATTACGTTCTGGGACTGACATTAGGGCACTACACGATTCAGCACACTAGGGTTCCTTTGAGCAACTGTAGGTTTTGACAGATTTCAGAAGGAAGGTCCAGTGCTTAACACCTGAAAGGTAATATTTGCCAAAATATCTAGTTCTCCACTCTCCTACATTAATCAGGAAAATGTGGTGAAATATTGCATCAGAACAGCAGAAGAATGACAAAGGTGAGACTGTTTGGAAAACACCATGTAAAATGGATGAAACTTATGTTCAATTGATGTGTATTTCTTGCCTTTCATGAACATTGCATTTAACCTTAATTTTAAAACCAGTTCTATACCTTTGTAAAGCAGATTTTTTCATGTGATGTCAAGGGACAGAGGTAGAATTTGCATTTTGTAACACTCAGTACTCATTCCTCTGAGCACCCACATAATGGGGATCAAGTAGTTTAGCAGTACCTCTCACTCAAAGATCTCTGAATCCACTACTAAATATGCCTACTTTCATTCTAGGAGATAAGAACAAAGACAGAATGAGAGCCCCTGCCCCTGGTTGCAGGGAGGAGGTTCGCCAGCATGCCAGGAATAAAACCTGCAGTCTCCCTCCCAGTCCTGGCTGACCACTGCAATCCTCAGTGAGAATTACTCAACTACTATATGAGATCTTCAGTCTTTGGCCAGAAAAGTTAGTAAAACATTTTATATCAAAGACACAAATAAGTCAACATCATAATTTTATGTACAGAACTTCATTTCTAAGAGGTGTGTGGAACACACAAAAACCTGCTGTTTAGTGTGATGTTTACATGCCCATCTTTCTGACTGCTTTAGGCGCTTACAAACCTCTGATTATTAGAAAGATTCGTAATCTTTTATGAATGTATCTTCAGAAGACCTTAATAGTAAGGGTAACATTATTACCTACATCTCAAAATTTGTGGAAATGAGGTACAGGCAGATCAATATTAAGACTACATGGATGAATTCAGGTGCTTCATTCACATAGGTTTATCCCAACACATCCACAAGAAAAATCATAAATCCAGATAATATGATCTTTATGTGGAAACATCAATAAAATGAAGTTTGCTTAAGTTTAAAAGGAGTCTTCATTATATATGTGAGCTCAAACTTAAAGAAGAATGAAGTACTGGAAGAGACTGCCTCAGTCATAAAGGCTTTTAAAGACAGATTAAGGAAATAACAGCCCAGGAAGGCCGATGAAGTTGGTTTTACTTTTGTGGAAGATGAATGAACTTACTGACCTCAGGAAGTGTTCACTGATGTAAGCTGAAAATCTCTCTGTGCCTTCAGAGTGACTTGAGTCCAGATCTAGGTCACATAACCCATCAAGGATGATCTCACTGGGAAGTCAACACAGCCCAAAGTCATCCTTTTAAACACAATCTTTTATAATTTGACAAGGATATAGACCCTTGCTGTTGGTAGGTAATGTAAATAGACAACGTAACTATGCTATACAACATCTATTGAAAACAAAAGGTGACACACCATGTTAGGAAATGACAGTATTCAGATCTGAGCCTCAAGATGCTGAGCACCTACAGATACTACTGAATTCTTCTGGAGCTGTTATAAGCTCACTGCATCTGTAAATTAGACTTCTACAAATCTGGCCACTGCAGTGATCATTACTATTACTAAAAGAGAGTGCAGAAAGGCTAAATAAAACACACAATGATGTTTTTGATCTTTCACTTATTTCTTTCCTGTAGCAGCCTACTATATTGCTAAGAAAAAATAAAATATGATTATTCATAATAGTATCACACTTAATTAGTTTTACAAGACAACACTAAACAACACACCAGATGGTAATGAAATCCTGAAAGTCCATTTGGTAATGAAGCACATATGTACTAACATATTTTAATTTCAAACTGGTTTCAAGATTGCAAAGAGAAATTGCAAGTTATAACCTTGAGATGCAGTCTCAAGACTGCAAGTAGACATGCAAGAAGCAAATTGACATTATTGTGAGTAGGATTTATATCTTAAATAAAATATCACTATCAACGATAAATAAACCCACGTAGCCAGTACCATCATCAGATTAAAACAACTACAACATCTGGCAACAGTATTGGTAAATTCCCTGAAGATAAAAAGGAATACCAAGTCAGAAATCATTAGTAGTCTGAAGGTAGCCTAGGAAAGCTCCTCCCCCCTCCCCCCCCCAAAAAAAAAGATGTGTAAGCCATTTGATGAAAAGTGAGTGAAGATCTGCAAGGAGGGAGAGCTGATCAAAGGATTAGGCCAGGAAAATTATCTATTTAAAATCCTTTAAAGCTACCAGTGTGAAGCTCTAAGTCTATTTCTGCCCAAATGTAAAATATCTCCAAGGGGCCAGTTCAAAGCCAAAGAACCGAGAACCATAGATTTTGGATAAAGCATTTATGGTCATCCTGAGGATGTCCATAATTACCATCATCGCATTGCTCTTTCAGAGTACAGGTGAAAGCAGCACATGGTCTTCAGCTCTCCTGCGTGCCCAGGGCACAAAGCAAGGATTTCTGCCAGACTGTGCCTTGTCCCAGGGAGCCCCTGACTGCCAGACCTGGCAGCAGTAAATGGAGCCTCTCTTGTTCCCCCTGCCCATGCATGGAAAGCTCCAAAGTCATGCTTCTACTCATATTAAATAGAGAAATTCAAAGAACAAGTATTCTGGTGACCTCAATACAGGTCAAGTAGGGCTACATTGCTGGACCAGTATGAGTTTTGTGTATCTTTGAATTGCTGTGGTGTTGAAGAACCAGATACCCAGTAGAGACATTCGCCTGCAGTCGTTGAAACAACCAAGTAACCATTTCAGGATTGCTGGTGATGGATTTAAACAGCTAAACAGGCTGCTTGATACTTCTGAGAGTATAAAAAACTGGAGATCTACATAAAGCAAATGGAAATGGACCACTTCATCAGTATTTTGAAAATCTGATCCTTTTACTGTTGGGACAGCATTTTATGACATGGCCATTTTCACTGCCATATTCTGGCACTGCACAGCTGTGTTAATATTCCTTTACCTTATCACAGTCAGGAAAGCCTCTTCATTCTTAAAACAAAACAAACAAAAACATAAAATAAGATACTTGACTGTATTTTACAGCAATTCTCCAGAACACTCCACCTAATCCCTGTGATATCACAGACTCTTTAGCGCAATAAATACTGTTGAGGACTGAAGTAATGAAGCAGCTCTAGCAACTGAAGTAGCACAACTATTGTTCTGAAAACACTCAGTTTCAAACCCTTTAAGAAACCAGAAAAAAAACAACCCTGATGCAGGAACTCATTCCATGACCACTGTCAAAGATGATGTTGCTAACAGTAAAGTTACTTCAGTGATTGGGACAACTCTCAGTTCTCTACAGAATGCTTAATACTTATTATCTAATAAAACATACTTTTTTTTTTTTTACCCCCAAGGCATAGCTGAAACTTAAGTAGTCATCCAAGAGCTTTATGTGAAGGTGAATGAGTGCAAAACTGAGCAAAATGGATGAGGATACATTTTTATTAACATAATGAAAACTAAACCCAGCAAATTCTCCCTCATCTTTAAATCAGCAGTTAGACCTATATTATTATTATGCAGTTGTTCTTTCTTTACTCTCAATGTATAGATTTTTCTTTTCTGGTAACGAACTAGGCACTCTGACAAATACAAACATGTCAGTGTCCGGTCATTCCAGTACACAAGCCTATTAGGAAGCTTTTACAGAGACATTCTGCACTAGTTACAAAACGCTTATTTTACTAATCACTTGGTAACGTCCATTGCATAAACATATATAATTGCTCAAGCCACCATTACCTGGTTGGAGAACTTGGACTAATTGTTTGACTTATGCTGTACTCACAGTCTCAGCATGAGTTGGAAACATGCCAGAAGAATAAACAGCCCAACAGATGTTAATTGTGCACTAGACCACACTGCATGGCTCCACACTGTACATGGTTTTAAATATTGTAATTACTCAAAGATACAAGGGCAGCCTTTCCAGAGGCAGCCTTTTGTGCCTTAAAACTTATTTCTGGAATGTGCAAGGAAACACCACAAAGTTAAGAGCTTAATGTAAAGTACACAAACAATAGTGATGTTTTCAAAGAGTTCTCCCAAATTTTTTATATATTACCCTGAGGGAAAGAGAGGGAGATTCAGAAAAGTGCAAGTGAGGAGACTTTGGGAGGGAAGATAAATAAGGACTGATTACAACTGAACAAACCTAGGAAAACTAAAAAGCAGGGAGAAGTTTATGTTCCATAGTAGCACAGCTGTGGCAGGGACCATCTGAGGATCTCTGACTGCAGAAGGATTAGAGGTGGGAATCTATGGATTCAAAAACCCACAGTACAGTTTATGTATTTGAATTCTGAACCTAGGTTTGCAAATTTGTCCATGTTACATCTGAATGAGTCCCAAAGAGATATTTTAAGTCTCAATCTGTATTCTCTTACTGGAAACCACCTTGTATCACAGCACTGTTTACTTTAGAAACTTTAGATAAAAGTTGTATGATTTGCATTCTCCGTTCACTTCTACATACTGCATTCATCTTGCCCAAGTTATCAGTGCTTCAGATGTTTTTTGAAGACATCTTTCACTCCATGCTTATATAAGGTATGCATAAAAGGACCTTGACCTTAGTGTGACTACCATTTTGATTTCTTGCCTTTATCACTCCTTTTAAAAAAAGCCTTCATAAAAAGATTGAAAAATATGAAATAAATGGTTTTTTTAGGTTCAGATACTTCTCTTCTCAGCCTTGTTTTGAGTGTCAAGTAAACATAAACTTAAAGGAGAAGACATTTTGCAGAGATGCTGGTTTGTTTTGATTCTTTTAGAAACTGCTAACCAAATATAATTGGTTTACAAAATATATTGGTTTTTTCCCCTCAAATAGGAGCCATATTTTAAAGGAGATTTGAATGTGCAACTTCTAAGCAGAATCAAAGGAGCTTATCAACATACAAGTCTTTTATTGTCTGACAAGCATGGAAATTTTGTCTGAATAGAGATTGATTTGATGCCAGCTTGCTGCAATTAAAAATTAATTAGCATTCTTTCAAAGTGAGGACCGGAAGAATGGCCTGAGGTTAACATTCAGTTCAGTAAGTAAGAAAATTTGTGTCTCTTGCTTTTGAGTAGCTGACGAAATTCGGAAAACACTGGCGGTACTGTAAACTCTGTTACCTCTAAGGCCAAAACAAACACGTACAAGCATTTTCATACGTGTTTAGACATTTTTAATTAATGAGCACCATATTTTGACTGTGACAAAGAAGGCTGCTACTAAGTTTTTCCAGTCTGCCAGCATCTCCTCTCTGTCCTATAAGATGCAGCCCTACTGGCCTATTAACTAAGAAAGCTCAGCTCACACGTGAAGGATGGTAACCCTATGAAGATAACCAATCCAAAGCCCTCGTACCCTTTAAGTTCTACTTTAATTCTTTGTAGAGAGAGCTGCTTTTTTCTTTTTGTCACTTCAGGATTTTTTCATTTCAGTCTGTGTTCACAGTTAGGTATCAGTCCTGAACATGTGGCAAAAGACTTCTGGACCTTCATAAAACACTATAATCTTTAAATACAACTTACTGAATTAGTTCTCATTACACAAACAACAACCTTAAATTTCATCATGAGCTAGTACTGCAACCCTCTACAGTTAATGCAGATGTAAATTCTCTAATCATACCATCACCAGTTAATTTTATTTCTTTCTTTGGCGTGCTGTTAAGAAACTTGCTAGGATGTGTAGAAACTGAGAACATAGAAATATTTGAAGTTTTCAAGAAGAGACATTCCACACTGGAAACAAAGAAAAATGCAAACCAATGATATTTCACATGCTTTTTGTTGCAAGTTCTATATTTTTAAGTCTACACATAAGGAAAGAAGGGGGAAATTAGAAGACAAACCATCTCTGATTCTGCATTAAAAGTAGTCCATCCTTTCTCTCAGCATCATCTTTGAACAACCATTTCCTGGAAGAAGGGAACCAAGAGAGTGACTTATAGGATACAGTGCAGGAAGAAGTGATCTAAAGAGAGGTCAGGAGACAGGAAAATGATGCTTACTTTTTTTCCTTTTACTTGCCTGTAAAGTATCGTGTTTCTTAATAATAACACTAATAAATAGTTTCTCACTGGAAATAAGCACGTGCACTGAGGACTTTTGACACCTCCAGCTGGACATAGGGCTATCTGTCTGAATTGCTAGTAAAACAGAAAACCAAATATTTAACAAAACCTCAAGAACAGAAGAAATAAAGACAACTAAAAGAGTCAGCCATGAAGCTGAAGAGAGAAGAAGATGACAACATTTGTTTCCTGACTAGAAAAACTCAGTTTATAGCAAGGATTAAATTTAGTTTTCTAATTGGAACCTTTTTAGTTTTGAATTCTATGCAGTATCATGGAGACAAAAATCACAGGGGAAATGGTATGTAAGCCTATGTTAATGCTCAGCAACAACCACAATAGACAAGTTGTGATCAAAGGTGCAATTGTACAAGTTGTTATTTCTGTGCTCTAAGGACTGAAAGCAGAAGAACTTTAAGCATTAAAGAGAAAGTAATGTCACCAAGAGTGAAAGTTTTATAAAGTCACATGCCAGGAATCCACTTGGCTTTACAGACTTAACAAACAATAACTGATCTAAGTACAAATAGAAGTTACATTTAGTGTGGTTTCCCTTTTAGAAATCTATCACACACACACCCAAAAAAAACCCAAAACCCCACAAAAAAAACACGCAAAAAACCCCACCTAAAAAACAAAAAAACAACCCAAACAAACACCAAACAAAACACCCCAAAACTAAACAGCAAATACAACAGCTTAAAGACCTTTATTTTGTCTGAAGACTGATATTCTGGCAAGACCCCTAAAACATGATAAAAAAACCAAACAAAAAAAAGACAAACCAAGAGGAGAACTCAGGAGAGTAGAGGAAAAAAAATGTCTTATTCTCTTGGAAAAACATGCTTTTAGGAGGACAGTAAAGGCTGTTATGGCCACTGATGGATGCCAAAATCAGTAACAGCATTGCTTGATGTGGCCATTATGGGTGACAAGCCCAGCTTAGAGAGGAAACCTTTTTGAGAACTATACATGGATCCCAAAGCGAATCAGAAGAGTAGACTAAAACATGAATGAAAGAGAACTAAATGAACCAGCATATACAAAGGGAAACTCAGTGCTACACCCCCATGTTTATCCTGTACCTTGGACAGCTGTGACAGAGCTCTAGGGTTTTGCACAGGAGACTATGCCTACGGAAATTAAGAAAAGTAGATCTGATTGGTAATTTTTTCATGTGGTACTTCTTTGCTATTTCTATTTCACTTAAGAGTATGTTTATAATATCACACCAAGATGAACTTTTTGGCTATAACTTGGTCAGGTTTTGCATCTACACAGACAGTAATAACATTGGCCTTCAAGGGTGACAAGAAGCTTGGTAAACGATTATATGTAACCACAAAACAAATTAATGCTGAACCTTCAGTTATCCCTCACTGTCACAGGGACATACTGCAACCTCAGCAGTCCTCCATGCAAACATTTTCAGAAATAGTAGAAGGAAAAGAATGCAAAGAACTCTCTTCTTTAACAGTGAAATTTGGGACCAAAGTCTGGGCATTAGCACAAATAAGTTTAAGAAACATGGCATATTTGTATTTGTATCCATGATTAATTTCTGGAACATGCTACCATAAAAAGCTATGAATTAGTTATGTCTTGTTGACTTCAAGGCTGAAGACCTCTGTAGATTATGTATCATGATGGAGTGGAAGGAAACAGGTTCAAGGCAAGATAAAATTCCAGGACCTCTCTTACACAAGGCCAGTATAAATGAATGAACGTCCTAGTTTGTCCTTAAAAGCTATGGTCCCATATTATGAATAATTTCTGAAGCAATGGAAAGAAATACATAAATTTTCTACAGTGATGAAGGTAAAGGGCTCCTTTTCCACTTCTTGTACCCATCAAAGAGATTTATCTTCCGAACTAACCTTTGAATCAATACAAATGGCCCCTATAATGTCAACCCCTTTCCTGATAAAGTAAGAATTAGACAGTTAGGAATAAATGTTCCAGAACTAATGGTTTAAAACAAACAAACAAAATGATAAAATGTGTTGTTACGATAACTGGGTAGTTTTTTTCATGTTTCCCATCAAAGAAAATACTTGAGGCAACTCTGAGGTTGCAATAAGAGGCTTCACTGCCTTTTCCTGAATATTGACACAGTCAGAAACTAGGTTGAAAGCAGATAGCTTTAGGTGGCTGTGAGGGGAACTGTGAGACTGCAGAGAAAGGAGATGAAGACATCAGCTTGGAGTCTGCTCTCACAGACTTAGAAACACCACTGACATGGATAGAGAAAGATTTGAGGTTCAACAGTTTGAAAGAAGCTGAGAATTGCAAGGGGTTAACGTGTCTCATGTTTGATTCTCCCTTTGTTCAGAAAAACAGGAAGGTTTGCATTTTTTTAATGAGATGGCATATAAGAAACAGCCAGCTCCCTTACCAACATAACAGAAGAAACCTACAAGACCCAGAGAGTTTGACTAATTGTCCATGGTAAATGGAGAGAAGGGATAATACAGCTATAAGTTAAAGTTTTAATAATTGGATATAGTAATAAGACCAACATTTCTGAATGTCCTTGGGATCACAATTTCTTTTGGCAATAAAACATTCAGAATAGTTATGTTCAGCATTATGAATGTTTATTATCATAATGGTACATTCTAGTTCCACAACATGCAGGATGTGTAGAATGGTTCCACATGCATTATTCATATCATGTAAGACCAGAATGATTCCTCGCTTCGGTCTCATGGATTCATAATTTAAGATGAAGAGGCAGACTCCCTCTTACAACAGAGATGCTTATTCTGCTAATAGTTAGGTTCATATGAGTCTTGCACAGACACATCGCAGAGAATGTGACCTGGCCAATCAACATGAAAAACAGTTAACAGCATTTCTGAGCACCCTGATAATCCCAGAATAAAAAGCAACACAACAGACCCTTGTCTCATGCAACATGTGTTAAACATAACAGGTGGAAAATAGCATTATACAAAATAGCAGGTTGATAAATTCAGAGTAGGAGCACAAAGCAGTGTGTGTAGGAGCCAGAAACCTATTATTTCCTATGTTGTTCTTTTGTCTCTGACAGCCCTGATTTTGGAACAAAACTACCTTAAACTATTTTTAAGAGCACAGAGAACTTAAACAAGAAGTGCTGCCTGAGGCTGAAATTTCAACCTGATAACTGTGACTGTCTGAACACCAAGGTTAATGAAGGAAGTGTTGACAGACCCATACCTATGACATGCTATGATACCAACTGAAGTGTCACGTTTGCCCAGCGCTGTCTTGACAGCTCCTATCTCTTGGCCAGCTGAAGGGATGACAACTCCCTTAGTAGCTTTTATGATTTTTGGGTTGCTTTGTTTGTTTCTTTTATATACAGGGTACAGCAAAGGAGAGTTCAATGCAGACTGCACTGAATTCCTGTTTCTGTACTAGGATTATTTATCAGCTTACATTCTTCTTAAACACTACAGAACATTAAATATTTGTTTAGATACCTATTGATTTATTGTTTTTAAATTCAGTTTTAAATCAAGCATACTATTCAGGAATTCATAGAGAACTGTCCAAGGCATGCAGCTAAGAGAACCTTCAGAAACAAGGTGAGAAATGTCAAAATATTTCATTTTGACAATATTTGAATTTTTACCTTAAAAAAGGAAATTTTGTTGGTTTTTTTTGTTGTTGGTTTTTGGGTTTTTTTTTGGTGGAGGGAAACATATGTGGGGAAAACAATAAAATTGTATCAGCCCAAACCAATTCATTTGGATAAATCACAACAACACTAGAGGATTAATGACAGATTGCAGGTGCTGAAAGAAAAGCATGATACTGAACATGAACATAGTGAACCTGACCATAGCATTTGTATCTAGGGCCTGGTGATCTGAGATCAAGGACTTTCCTAAGATAGACGATATAAAAATAGACCAGGATGTTTCATAGAAATACCAAAATTGTGAAATTGTCTAACCTTTGGTCCCACTGTTTGACCTAACAATTTCCATTATTAGTGTCTCAAAATCTCATTCACAACAATTTGGTAAGATATTTAATTATCCAGTAATATGAAGTATACACAATGTGGGAATTGACAATCCACGTACCCTACAGAGTAATATCTTTAAGCAATGAAAGTAACTCTTAATGCAGTTTTGCTACATAAAGCCATCCATGTCTTTCCCTATAGCTGAGCAATTTTAATAGCTGCTGTCTTGCATACCAAGGTTGCACTGTGCAATAATTGACACAGTTGTTGCTTCCAGGAGGCACAGGTCAGATGCCAGTTTAAAACCTCTGTGAACAACTGCCCTGCAATCAGACTGCAATATGTGCCTTTATATGTCCCTGTCCAGACTTCAAAAATTTACTTTTTAAGCGTTCAGTGTGTCAGGTGTTTTGATGTATAAATCATACCCACAAATTATGTCTGAAACCACTTTGGGGTCTGACAATAAACAGAGAGTAAGGATGCCATTTATCTAGAAAAACGATGGAAAATGACACATAAGATGACCTTGTCTGTCCTTGAATGCAGCACAGGCACACTCAGAGAGATGATTGCCCTGCATGATGTAAAGGGAATATATGTGCCCTGGCTTGACCAAGGCAGAAGTGTCCAGCTGAGTCCACCAATTCTTGTTCTGTCATGGGCTCACTGCTGACAAGACTCTTTGTGTCCCATTTCTAAAAGAGGCCTCTAAACATTCTATTATTTTGTTTCCATTAAACAGGGTTCACAGCTTGCATCTAGTCACACAACATTGTTATTCTGCACATTCAAGCCTAAGTCAGAGAAGAAATTGTGAAACCTTTGCATTACAACAGCCGAAATACATCTGCCCCCTACTTTTATTTCACAGTTTAGTCAATGTTTCAATTTTTGGAGCACAGCAGTGGCATTTTTCCAAGTCCAAATCCAATTAGTCTTTTCATTATATGACTGCAATGCAGAGTATAAAAAATAATTTATTGGGTTTGGTGCCAGTTATTTAATCTGGGAGTAAGTAAAATTGCTTATTTGATCATTTATCTAGGGATGAACATTGTGTCACAGTTTTACTTATCACACCCTTTGATTTTATTTTCATTTGTTATTAGAGACTCCAAATGGTGGAACAAAAAATTGTATTTACTATTTCAGTTAGAACTGAAGAACGTAATTTCCCACCTGAGTCAACAAGCCACCCTCAACAAGGAGTTAGTTTTTGTGTATGTTGGTGTCAAGACTATAGTGGAATATAAGCATGTGCTTAAATAGAAAAATATTAAGGCTTTGTCAGCAGGAACACAATCAAGTTAGTACTGTGCTGTCTAAAAAAAAAAAAAGCCAACTTTCAGACTTGCACTAGGAATTTTAGTAGAGAATGATGACAGAGTTGCTGTCCAAGCACTTGATAAAACACTTCTGATCATCATGCAAAAATATTCTGCAGTTAGGCATTAATAGAGATGATGTGATGGACACTGCCTGAGAGAACAATTTATTTGCATTTGTTTATTTTCTTTTGGCTCATAAGGGTTTCTAAGAAGTCAGGAAGTTTTATCTTATTCTCTCAAGATAATTCATTTTGTTGCACAGGAGGTCTGCTTTAACTGTTAAGACCAACCATTTACCCAGCTCTTCAGGACAAGGAAAAGTATGATCTGCAGGTTCGAACTGCATTATTGTGCATAATATAAGTTAATTCAGCTCTGTTCTGCATTAGCATTATACAGTTTTTGAAGCTTAATGTCCAAGAAGTAATACAGACAAACTGTCCTCACTCTTAAAGCCAAGTGTCATGTTTGAGATTTTTCAAATGAGAAGTAAAGCACTGTTAGAGAAAAATGCTACTCAGTGGTATATATTATTAGTTTAATGATATTTCATACAGTTTAAAAAATGTTTCTTGTAAAGAAAAAACATCTTTCTGAGGGAAGTTGTCTCTCCTGTGAGCTGTTCCCCATTATGTGCTTGCAAAGAAATCAGGACCCACAATCTGTCCATGCAGCCCCACAAGCAGCAAAATTCTTCTCTTTCCAGCATCATCTGTGGTGTTGGAGAACAGTTTGTTTGTCACATATGCTCTAAGTGTGAAGTCATTCCAATGAAATGAAAGACAGTCTGGTGAAGCTCATTCATTAATTTTCACAGCAGTTGGTGCCCTATTGGCATTTCAAATTAACATAAGGAAAAGTTCAAGAGATTTAGCTTCATTTCAAATCATGTCTACTATGATTTTCAAGAAATGTTACAAATAACTTAAATTGCATTAGTGAAAGCTAATTGCAGAGCAAAAGAGAAGAATATTAAATGCTAAGTACCAAGCTAATTTCAAGTAACGTGATTTTACTAGTTGAATCATCCCCTACATGAAACATTGTGCTCAAGTGGTGACTGTGTATCACTGTGGAAGGCTGAAGTCTCTGAAGACACTAGTTGCAAGTGTTAAATGACAAGCTGAAAAGAAAGGATTTCAGTTTTGTTCTTTTCTCAGCTCCAGGCCCTTCCAACCTTCTCTGCAAGTGGATCCGGGGTCTAAATAAACCTCCATAGGCCAGCAGTTCTTATGTATATAATAAATTCTTTGGGGCTACTGAAAAACTGGAGAGTTTTAAGAACATGCAGAGCTCTTCTGATGTGGCTGGAGTTTCCCAATAATTGCCTTACATTTTCAAAACTCTAGGGTTTTTTTATTACACTATCCTGATCTGACCACAAAATATGGAACTTGCATTGAAGAAAAAAACCAACAACATGCAAGTTCAAGTGTAATTACAGCTCCATATTCATTTCTGCAGTGACTGGTTTTGGTGCCTGTTTTTATTCTGCTACTTTAAGATCTTGGACACAGAAGACTCAAGTAATACATCAATTCAAGAGAATTGGCCATTTGCTGACAGAGAATTAACACACACCAGTTCTTTCAGAATAATAGACTATTCAACATATTTATGCCTTGCTTTATTCCCTGGTATGTGGGGAATTTCCGCATGAAAACAGTGCGCCTTACGATGAAAAACTTGATAATTCAAAAAAAGAAACAAGAGATGATACCACTAGAGAAACTTGAAAATTGTAACCATGCCTTATCCAACTAAAATCAAGGAGCTTTTAATGAAGTTGGGTCAAGAAATGACAAAAGGACTGAGGTGCAATCACCTAATCGAGATATTAGCAGTGAAGATAACTGCATTTAAACATTTGCCTCCTATATACTAGAGAGAAATAGGTTGTTCTATGCTGTCATTTATATTTCCCTGGGAAGAAATCAGTAGTGCTTTCTTTTTCTTATTACCTAGTTATTTTTCTGTAGTCCAAATGATATCCAAAGTCAGCCAGGTTGAATCCTATTCCCTGATATGTGTGGATGCTACCAAGAACCCAAAATCAAGCATTGGCACCCTCCAGAGAGTGCACTGAAGGCATAGTTATGAGGTGGGAGGAAAGGATGAAATTCATCAAATTTCCAAAGAGAATTTACCTAAGGGCAGGATCTACATTGCAGTGGCGCTGCATCAGTCAGGTCTATATTTGTGCTGACAAATAGACAAATTCTCACAGGAATAAAACATTTCACTGACATTTTTCTGACCTTATTTTTCTCTAAACAAGCATGACTTCATGCTGAAACAGCAGCAAGAGAGTAGAGTTTCTGTGATCAGGTGAATTCAAAGCTGAGTTAGAGAAACAATAAATATCCAGTGGTACTTTCACAAATACTTCATGCCACAAGTGGGAGAAAATGTCTGTTAGGAAGACATTTTAAGCTTGTTATTTTCAAAGCATGGGAGGAACACTGTGAATACATTTCTGGGCTTAGTAGACATAGAAGAACTACTCTGGGTTGTTTTCAAAGTGGAAGCTACATAAACAGAATCATTAAAATAACTCAGCATTTGCTAAGGCTGCAGACTCAAGAAATGAAGCCATAAGTTAATAAAAAAAAAAGTCAAAACAGAATGGAAATGTGCATTGTAGAGTACCAGATAAATGAGCCAAGGAGCAAGGCTAGGAAACAGAAGGAAAACTACACACTTTGGTCTTTTGTTGCATTACAATATTTATGTCTGTCCACAGTAAGAGCTGGCTGTGAGATTGCCTTAAATTAGTCTAAACCACATGAGCTGCTCTCCTCCCTTTCTATAATATTATGAGATAATAAAATATGATATATAATAAAATATGATATATAA
>WUAM01000071.1:22550191-22569776 GCA_024336885.1 Actenoides hombroni
AATATAATAAAATATTTTATTATAACAGTATAATATAGCACCTCCATCTATCTGCATGTGCTCTCTTCCTTAGTGTGACACAGAGACAGCTGTCACAAGGCACATACTTCTTTGTGCCTTGTGACATAAAACCCTTGAATAAATCAGTCTGTGGACTACTGTCTTTTCCTGTTTATGGGCTTCAGAGTAACAGAGTAGAGTGCAGAAGGACCAGAAGTCAGAAAGAAGAAAGTGAGACAGCTGATCATGGATTCTTGTGTTCAAAGCCAATAGAGCAAGTCTGAGTTCCTGAAATGGCTCAGAAAATGCTTGGAGGTGATCAGTTACAAGGTCAACTTCAAAGGGTATAGTAACATGGTGTGATGTGTATCAGACCTAAGGTTCAGTCCTAGCATGGCATATATTTTAACTGCTAGAGTCATTTTTTCTTCAGGACTGTGTAAGAAAACTCTTCCCTTCCAGATCAGCAGTATCAAACTGATGGAGAAATCTCTACCTGAAATTTTCTGTACATACACAGGAATAGCTTAAAGGCAGTTCTTTTCCCCTACGTTCCTTTTGGGTCCTTAAAGATGTTTTTAGTGTAATTCTTTCTGCTTCCTCACCATGTACATTTCTCTAGGGGCACTGTCTCATCCACAGGTTCATCACTGCTCTTCTGATATTCATAACAAGCTCTCTATAGAAACTCTACTCAAAGTTTCTGCAAACTTGTAACTTAAATGTTTAACAGGTGATTGAAGACATGCATCAATATGCCCCATTCACTGTGCAAAAGGCAGTAATAATGAGAAGCTTAACTAAGGGTCTTTCATTCTTTTGCATCCTCCAGATATTTGAAATTGGTCAGTGATTTATTCAGAAGCCAAGGAGCTCTGAACAGAAGTTACTGTTTAACAGCTGTTTACTTGTGCACAACTACCCATGTTCATAATGAATTTGCAATATATCGTTAAATTCTTTGACTGAACGCAAACAGCCATAGCTACAATTTCTACCTGGGATAAAGAATCATTGGGACCAGTTGATTTGGGAAGCTATAGCCAGTAAGACAGTGGAGTAGTACCCATACTGGGTACAACACAGCTTCCACAACTGCCACTAGAGTGAAGCTTGTAGGTTTACAGTTCAGATAATAGGTATAACTCAGTTATGTTAGAACAGCCCAGGCCAAAATTCTACACAACAGTATACAAAATAATAATAAAATTATTCAAGAGAATGATGGGATGCTTTAAATGAAAATCCAAAGAATTAATTTCTACACAAATGATACAACACACCGTGTGAGGATTTAACCACCTTTCAAATAAATGGGAGAGACAAAGCAAAATGGAACTGAAATGAAAGTTGCATTACCTCAAGCTGTTAATTCATCAGTCTAACAAGCCAAGCAAAGTCCTGCTAAATGAAAGGTTGGGACTGAGGATCTCCAACTGCTGTCTGACATTTCAGCACTGCAGTTAAAGGTCTGCTCTTTTGGAGTGGCCTGCGTATATTCCAAATTAATTACTGGGAATGTTTTTCAGTTACTTTTAAGAAGGTTACAAAGCAATAAATAAAAAAGAATGAGCATTATTATCAGACTAAACATTTAAAAATGTAGTACCTCATTCAAGGCATGCATAATGTATTAAATTCATTACATATATAATGCTGAAAGACAAAGCATTACTGTCAGTAACTTAGTCTCAGATCAGAAAAAAGACTTAGGAATTATCACATTGAGAGAAGAGAAGAGAGTGATTCACACGTCTCAGAAGATTTTCAAGAACAATGGAAAAATCTTGGAGACTAACAAATTACCACAGGGATCAATAGTTTCTCTAATTGCAATTGTCTACCAACAAACCATGCATTTTGGCAAGTGTTTTTGTTTCTACCAGAAAACATGATAAAAGCAATAGTAATAGCACTGAAGCACATAAAAGCAAATTTAAGGAGACTTACAGACAGCTATCTGTAGATTCGCATAGTTATGATGACAATTATTATGAAATGGAGAAATCATGACAATTATGGAAAAATAAAATTATAAGCATAAAAGTCTGACTGCAACTTAATAGCTGACCTTTTATATAAAGATTGATAAAAACATTTGTCCCCCACTCCTAATGATGATGAGCAGGAAGTTCACACAGAAGATCTACACAGGAGCAGCAAAAGCCTTCTGCAGCTTTGACAACAATTTACATCCATAATCATGACCGACATTCCACAGAATGTACACTTAATGTGATAAATAATGCTGCCACCTAACTTTCATCACTAGTTTTCAATGCACTTTATTATCCTGCTTGTTTTACAGGTGGTGAAACAGAAGCAGTATGAAGTGAAATGATTTTCCAGAGATCTTCCTGGAGATTAAAACCTCCAGAAACTCCAGAACATTGCTTTGTCCTTTCAGAGTACTCAGCACAGCTTGTTGCAGTGCAATGTTGTTCTAATCTAGCTAGACTCACCATTCCTCATTAGTTCTCTGCATTACAGAAATCACTGCAGCTGTTTACAAAATTATAGCTCCCTGTGACTCACACAATCTCTTTTAAATAATAAAGTGACATACTGCATAGTGCAGATCACCATTTTTATCATTTCCTTTTCTCCCTCTCTTCAGACAGAATAAACAGCAGAGTTTTGACATACCTCTGCTCACATAATTTTGTCCTTTCTTTTTTACCAAATTTCAAGACACTATAGGCAGAAGACAGCACATTTTCTTCTCTATTCATTAGAAAAATATCTGAAATGTGTTCATTAAATGGTTACAAGATTTACACAGTCAACAGAATTCAATTGTATCATATCTTCTCTTCATTGTAGTGAAGGTTGATATATTGTAGAAAGGTTGATATAAGTAAACTGTGGTGACAGTAAAAAACAAAATGATTTCAGGCAAGCCAGAAACATGCATACAGGCATCAGTCAAAAAGAGAAAGGAGAAGCAGAAGATGTCAGGGACTGAGGACCATGATCACATTTAGCAAACATTAGGACAGATGTGCTAAATTACAAAAATAACAACAGAGCAGATGTCCCAAAATGGTGACAAAAGCAGCTCTCATCATGTGATATGGTTTGGTTCTCATGCTTCTTGTACCTACTTTCCTCATCCTGGGAGCCTTACCTACTTAATCCCTGTGTTACCAGTGTCCTGCTCTCCCCTTCCATGCAACTCCACCCCTTCAGCTCTCTCCCCTACACCATCCACAGAAAAGGACACACATTCCCCCCACCTTAGCTCCTACCTATAGCATTCTCAGCTCTCTCCCACATCTCCTGTGGGGTCACAGCCTCATTGGCTTCCAATATCTCCCACATCTGCTGGGTCATACAAAGGCAAGGAGACAGAACACTTGGCTTAAGTATGTTGTTGACCCTACAAGACTCCTTTTGAAGTTAACAGTGATTGGTACCTTCCTGGCTTGCTATCAAGGCTTTATTTGGCCTCACTCACCTATGCAACTACTAATTTAAGGTTATGAAGAGTCTAATTTTATTGCAGAAATCTGGAAAATCAATTATTTTTTGAACTTTGTGAGAAGCAGTAGTTAAACTCCTTGATTTTGTTATTGCTCACCACAGGAACTTCTTCAAGCCAACATTACGCTGACTGGAAATATGCACATCCCATATCAAGTCTTAAATAAACCAACCAGTAGCACAACACTGCTTCCACTAATGAATATGGAAAAGCTCAGAACAAATTCATGACAGGCAACATACTGAAAGATTAATTTTATATTTTTCCAAGGGTAGTTGGAATCTTTTTCCAACCACTCTCTCATCCTTCACAGCATGCGAGAAAGCTTGTCATAATCGTACAGATCAGCATAGCTTATATTTATTACTTAATTATGAAAGAGTAATAATGAAAATGAAAAATGGCAATATGGATTTTCAGTCATATAATTCCAATGTTCCACTTTGCTAAAATGATGTAAAACACCTACCTTTATTAGCCAGGAATATGCTGAAACAGCATTTAAAAACAAGATAAAACCCACAGCCAGGCAATAAGCAAAAATGCTATGGACACATTTTACAGTTTCCAATTAGGTGTTTCACTACAAATAAGATATCAAAAGTACACATTTCTGTTTCCGTAACATTATAAAAAACACAAATATCTCAGATCAGCACTCATTATAGAGCATCGATCTCAGAGGAGTGTTTTGAAATCTCCAAATAAAAGTACAAATTATGACTGGACAAAAAGTATATTTTGTGTGTTCTTAAGTTTGCTATATATCTTCATTTGTGATAAAAAGATGCAATTCCCTGCCTTCAGAGTTATGTATAATACTGTTTCATCAGTCAAGGACCCAAGCATTTCTTGTCACTATGTGCAACTGCAGCATCTAAGATGCAACCAGGATGCTGCAGTCATCTGGTAATCTAAACATCAGACTCCACTGTGTTTAAATTAGAGTGAATGTTGTCATTTTGAATGAGAAAAGTGCATACATAAAAATCAAATTAAAGCAGCAAATATTGCAGTAGCATTAAGGTTGGGAGTTTAATTAACTCCCTTGAAAGTCAGAATACTCAATACATTGCATATCCTCGGGTGGCTGAACATGTAAGGCGCAGATAAAGTGAGGCAGAGAGAAGAGAGCTCATAAAATTATCTAAATCAAGGTCACAGCACTGTATAGTCACTTGCTGAGGAGAGGGGCTTGCTCAAAGCAGAAAGGAGCTGAAAATGACTATCAGACACTGGAAGCAAGATCACCACTGATTTATCACCAAAAAGCAGATGAACAATAGATCTGCTGATTCCTGTTATACTCAGGAGAAATAGTAGACGGTCTGGGCAAGCATGGGAAGGTCAGGGAGCAGCCTCTGGAGTCCCAGAAATCCCAGCACAAGAAGGCAAGGAAGCTGAAATTTTTAGAAGCAGGAAGTAAAATGTCTTTACAAATGTTTTTATTACTGTAACTGTGATGGCAGGTGCTCTCCTCAGCAGTCATCTCTCCAACACACCATCTCTTCGTTTATTTTGAGTAATATATGCTCCTTCAGTGCCACTGTCCATGAACAAGAAAACCACAGTCCTCTTGGTTTCTGACATACCTTACCACAGGTGTCATTCGCACTAAAAGGTGTTTCTAAAGGCTGTAAAACCTGCCAACTTCTGGATTTTTAAGAGGCAAGGTAACAAAAATTCTCAAATCATTCCACTGAGCCAGAGAACTGTTATAGAAAGGGATGTTTATTATATTGTAAGTACAGGTTTCTAAAAAAAAATAAAAAATTTGGAGATAGAGTGTGCTCGCCCGATTTCCCCCGCCTCACCCCCCTCACAAGACTTAGATTAATGCTCTGGCCCTATGCAAGCCTTGTTTTTCTCATATCTCACTTCCTTGTCTTATATTTTAACTTCCAAAGATCTTTGTCCCAGGCACTGCTGAGCTCTCAAGACAACATGCACCAGCTCTGCTCACAGACAGCACCAGATTATGGAGTTCAGCAGATAAGGTGATAGCTTCCTCCTGACATGAATCAACAGATGTGCGGATTTTACCCTCCAGGCAATTCATTGACACGAGGGTGCTCCTCCCACCCCCAATATATGGCAGCAAACAGTAATATGAACTACTTGTGTCTAAAGACATCTTAGTACATGCACCCAAGAGGACTGTGAAACTTCACCAAATGCTCTTAACTAGCCAAATACATTCTTGCAGCTCTAAGAACTACTACTTTTTCTCTTTCTGCCATATGTTTAGCTAAAATCAGTGAGATATATGAAGCTGGATCTTTTGTCTCTGCATATGTCTATCTTGGAACCAAAGATAGAACTGCAATTCCTAGTAACATTAGAACATCCAACTTGGGTACAGATAGCAACAGATCTACAGCAACATAGAGCTTTGCTCTGTCAAGCTGTTTTGAATATACACTTTAAACCCTACACAGGTTTCTCTAGCTTTTCCCTCAGGTCTTTGCTGCTGCACTTAGTGCTTGCTGTACCTGAACAAGCTGCTTTGAACCCTGCTGTGATGTATCATGTTTCTGCATCATGGATGCCTGACAGACTGGCCCTTGACCAGGTTTAAAGGATGGATGTGCTCTTCCAGTTTCTGTATAGACAGCTGAGTTGGCCCTGACATCAGTTCAGAAACCAACTGCCAGGAAAGTACCTCTTCTGTAAGCCATTGCAGTTCACAAAGCTCCACCTTTTTGTTAGATGGACCAGAGAGATGACAATTAAGAGCAGACAGAAAACAGAGTCTATTCTCTTAACTCTTTTTCATTCTTGCCAGAGGGTAGCTTCTGATTATGGATGCATTGGATGGGAGCCATTTAGAAATGGTGATTCTTTGACTACAAAAATCAACAAATCAATTTTCCCTTGGAAGTATTATCTTTAACAACACAGTGTTGACTAACACAACACAGAATGTTTTATTTACAGCTACACAACTGACCACAACACATAGTGACTAAGCTGTCTGTGGATATAGATGAGTTGGTGTTTGGGAGTACCTTTTTATCATCTCTATGCTAGCCTACCTAAAATTTTTACCCTTTGTATCACTTGAAAACAATGATTACACCATGTCAGATTTCAAATGTTCATTATCACCATGATATTAACAGAAGCACATGTAGCATGAATGTCTGGGAAATTTATTGCTTATGTTCATTCCCCTGTTTACTCTTTCAGTCTTAATTTAGAAGCAGAGATTGTTTACCAATATTTGAGGCTCAGATTGGCTACAGTTGAAAAGAGGATTTGAGCAGATGGCCATTGCAAGCTGCATACTGTAAGTGGGTAATGCACAGATATGCTTCTTGATGTACCAGTGAACAAACACTATTGCAATTATGTGCTGAAGAAGGCCAAACTCAGGCTGTGTGATGGAAACTGTGACTCAGCTTCTAATTTAATTTTTCATTCTACACTCTCCAGATAATTCCATAAACAAAGCATAGGTATGAACTACACTGCACCGTGTTATCCAAAGACACATTTGAATTCAATGCATTAGTTTACTGGGAAGTTAGTTTGACCTTAAGCCTACGTAAATGAAATCAGAAAAGTCCCAATGGCTTAAAATAAAATTAAAAAAAAAGAAATTAAAAGCCCTAGACAGGCACACCAGAAACTCTCTCTGAGAAGCAGCACTTCCAGAGATCATTTTAGTTTACAATACTGTAAATTATTAGCAGCTCAAGTGAAAACAATGGCAGCAAAGGCAGAACAGAAAAATGAGTTCTTCACTAAGTCTCCTTCATCATCAAGGTGGCTAGTTTTGACATAGAGATGGGTCACCTAGGGCCATTTTTTTCTGGTGAGCAAATTCAAGAACCTGCTGTGCTTTAGTCTGTTCCTTAAAACAGCTTAACCTGCCAGGAAAAGAATAAATGTGTTAAAAATGCCCTGGCAAAGGTGAAGAGAGAGTTCAGGTGGTCTCAAAGCACTCCTTCACAATGCTGTCAGGGGAGTAAAAATATAAGTGCAGCCATGGGAAGATTTTAGTACATCCAGGATTCCCTGGTGTCTCAAGTATTCAAACCACAATTTCACCTCTCTATAAGCATTTTAGTCTATTTTGAGGTGAAACAGTTCTTGGGCTGCTCTTTTCCCGATCAAGGGTATTAACTTTATGTAGGTGTTAGCGGCCCCCCCCTTCAGCAGCAGCAGCTGTGCTATGCTTGCAGTTGGCAGACTGGTATTTTTGTTTTAATGCATTTTCAAGTCTCTTACTGATTTTATTTTTTTTTCGTTTATGGACAAGTCTAAGAAATCAGTCTGGTTTCCAGTTGTGCCATTCAGAGTCAGAAGTCACACTAATAGAAGTACTCAAAGTCAAGTGTATGGCAATTACAAGATTGATCCCTGTCTAAACTATGACTACCTGCCTCGCGAATAATTTTATTCTCTTGGGCTGTCAATCCAGCATCTTCTGTGAACATTAAATTTACTACAGTAACTTAAATAAAAGAATGATGTCATTTCAAAGTCATCTCTGAAATTAATATTACAAGAAAAGGGAAAGGTGAGCATGAGACACCAAGGACATCTATGTGTCTTGCCCATCTGAGTTATAGCTTTTATACCTCTATTGCCCTTAGATTGAGGTCACAATTCTGCATCAAGGTACTATGAAAACAAGGACAGGAGGGCAAGGGCAGACACAGTTAGCTGTGAAAATTTTTCCAGGCCTCCCAGATATTCCATGGCTGAAGGAGTACTAGAACCACCCTATATCCTACGAAGAGAGTTTAACATTCTTTCACTTGGCAGCTCTTCATTGACTCCCAAACTTGCGCTGTGGCTATAAAACAGTAAATCAATCTGGATTAAGGCAACAGTTGTTTTGACTGCAGCCACCCCCCCACCCTGACAGCGTGAGCAGGCATGCATGTGACTGTCCATCCCCAGCCCTAGCAGTTGGAAGTCAGTTAATTATTAGGATTTCAGTCAATTAATATAATGGAGCACTTGATGGAGAAGTATAGTATAGCAAGTACTCATGTTTAACTAACACTCTAAATCAAGGTTATTTCAAATCTGTGACTCTGCAATAAACCACTTCCAAAATCAACAAAAACAAGCACTCCTGGAAAAGGGAATCCCTCTGAACTGTGCTTATTTCATAATGCTTTGCAGGTGCTTCTGCAGAGAGAAAAGACAACATTGCCTGGCTTTGGAGGGGTTTCACCACCCATAGAGGACCTCTCACAGAAGATCTGGTCCATTATGCTGTGTTCTCTGTTTCCCTGACCTTTTTCCTATGGGATGCTGTTGCTTGTTAGTTATGTCTAATGTTACAGTGCTAATTGTCTGCTATTACAGTGTTAATTAGAGGTTCTCTACCAATGACTACTTCACCCCTCTCATATACAGAGCTGATTAACTTCTAAGTGTGCATTATGATAAAAGGTGTATTAATTATATTCTAACAAGTTACAATTATATTATGCATTAACAATAATATATTTAATTGCAATACTCATGATGACATTGTGTGGGGGTGGCACTGCAATATAATACACTTACATTTTTCAGCCATGAGATTTATGATCTAAATTTCAGCAACTCCTCTTCAATAATCGATCTAATTTTTGTACTTTTCTTTAAATGCAGCTGCTAACTATTCTGCAGAAATTCTTTGATTCACAAATGGAGGCTGCAAGTTTAAACTAAATTTCTTTTTTTTCAGATGAGATTCCTACCACACACAGAGATGAGCTAGGTCACCAAGTACAAACTGTGCAAGCTAAGGCAAGGTAAAAACCCAACCTAAAAACATATTTGCCTTTTATTGTTAGTCTACTGTATTTTGTTTGATAGATATTTCATGCAGTAAATGTTATTGATGTCTAAATACCTTGTGTTTCTGGCTTATTGTTACAATCTCTAGTCTTCCTCTACCTGCAAAACAACTACAACATCCTACTTAATGTGCAAATGTTAAATCCTGTTAAATCCTAAATGTAAATCCTACATGTGTAAATGTTTGGCTGTCCTAACATCAATACTTTCTGCTTCTGCTCCTGCTCTTCCTCCCACAAGATCTTCCTTTGATACATCATTATTTAGAGACTCTCTGACTCTGTAACCAGTTGTAATCTATCCTTTTCCATTTCTGAATCTAAAATACCACAGACTGTATGTCAGCAGGCACAAGGACATTAAAGTTTGGTTCTCAGAAACATGAAGTATCAATACCCAAACACAGCATGTTTTGGTTTTTGTGGGTTTTTTTACAGTTATTAAAAAGATAATAAAAATGTCAGAGTCATCTTCTTTCATTACCATGAATATAAGCTAGTTAAATCTGTGTGAAAAGTTATCCTACAGATCTTCTAGCAGTGTGATCTTCCACTAGTCTGGTGCACAACTGCCCCCAAGAAAAATTAAAGGGAGATATCATGAATACATAAAACAAAGTTGAGGTAGATTTCATGTATGTGAAGCCAGAAACCAAATCCCGCAAACATTGTATAATGGATAGAGGGAACACAATAGGCTATCCTTTCTAAGGCCTGTTAGAGCCACCACCTCACCTAACACACACCCAGCCTTATTACTGCTTCATGTCCCTTGTTGCTTTTTTCCTTACTGCTTCTCATGCAATTTCGGTACTTCAACATATACAGATCATTACTAGAATTCAAACTTGAATTTTTTCATTACATTTGTGAAGAGCGAAGCATTATTTCAGTCTGAGGAAATCAGATTAAGTTACCCAATGCTTCTAAAACCATTTTCCAAGAAAGTTCTTAAAAGCAGTGCTAATCTATTTTTTGTTAGAATAATTGTTTCTGGATATGTTTGCATGCACATACATTTGGTATCTATTCCACTGTCAGTATTGTTCTTTGTATAAATGTGACATACCAAAAACCGTGATGATTTGAAGAATACTGAGAATTTAGTCAGTTTAAATCCAAGGGTATGAACAGATCCCTAGGAAAAGAGTCCCTCTCCATATGAAGAGGTTATTAAGTAATTGGCCATCTATGTTCAAGTCATTGAAATGATTGTTCTTTACAGTTATTACTCTGTGCTTTCAGTTTACATAATTTTTCCTTTTAATACAAATAGAAGATAATTTACCAAGTTGGCAAACTGTGTTCTGATTAGCAAAAACATTTTGAGCTAAGACAAATTCAATGCAATTATTAGTATAATATTATTACGATGATAAATCTTTAGACAAAGTTCAGAGAGGAGCCAGTAGCTTCAATATATGATACAAAATTTAATTACACCTAGTTAGACCATTAAATGAGAAAGCCTGGTCTAGACTAAGAATAGCCCAAGATAGTTGACAGGTATTAATCCTATCCTCCTATTCTTCCTGCATAGGTTTGGCACATGATGAAAAAGAGGCATTGAAAGGGACAGAGGATGAAAGGGATCTCTTCCTGCACTGTAATTACAGCACCAGGGTATATCATTTAGCATATTTGGTGTGCCTAGCATATGGGACTGAAGTTCCTTCCTAGCAGGGGCAGGGTGTAACTGGCTGTTGTGGGACACTCAGACAGATATTTGTCCACTCCCAGGCACAATTACATACCCCAAAGCTGCTCCTGAGCCAGTTTTGCACTGTCACTCAGGACTCTGAGTAAAGACTCAAATCAGAACTAAGATAGTAAAAATCAATTTGTACAGTGTCCTTTGCTGACCAGTTAAAATGTTAACATTGATAGCTGAATGAATATATATGCTTTAAAACACTGTATTTCATACCAGTCACCAGTGCTAGTATAAACCTTGTCAGACTTTTCTTCCAGCATGTTTCATTTCTGGTAGTGCAAAGTCAGAAAGACACAGCTCAAAAATCTGTGCTGCTGAAGCAAATGTGCAGCAATCACCTAGCCTTAGAATATAGGCTACAGATTTGACATTCAATGCACAACCTAAAGTACAGGAGATAGGAACACACAGGCCAGCCACATCCTAAATAGCTGATGGAAGTCAAGGGCAAATATTTGAAAGAGCTAGGAATCATAAAAGTAAAAAAGCAAATCCAACTCATTTTTTGAGTTTGCATGTGTGCATATTCAAACCTTGTCTATAACATGTTAGCTATTCTGAGAAGCTTAAGATGACATTGAACAGAGCAAGAAGTTATTTCTGATTGTCTAATTAAGTCAATACTGTTATATCCTTTCATTTCACTGCATTCTTGATCATGGGTGCCTTTCTATTGATACATATTGATGGTTTCACAACAGAATATTTTTCAAATTATCCAAAATAACCTTTTGGATTTGTGCATATCTGTAATTTTCCATTAATGAAAGAGTCACTGGATGCAAACAACATTTGCCATGTTTTTGTCATTCTGTGTGCTTCAGAGCATATAAATTAGGATATTGTGCTTCCTGGGAAATTAGTCACTACTGAAATTAGCCACTTTCCTTATCACTTTACACTATTACCTTATCACATCATTCATTGTTTATAATGAGTAACACTCAGGGATTATTATTATATGTGCAATTTACAGTAATTATTAGTTTACTGACAGTGAAATGACTTATTAAAACTAATAGTCTGTTGGTTTCTCAAGGTTCCAGTTATGGAACTCTGCTATTCTCACATCATTTTAAAACATCAATAAAGCTGTTTCCAAGTTGAAAAATATTTTTTTCTTTGTACCTAGACTATACATTTCAGAGGACAGAAACCCATTTCTATATTATTCACAGGAATATTATTTCTCATTTACTCTCAAGTTTATTAAAAACCAAGTGCTTTTAATGTTGGATGAAAATGGATTAAAAACATGCATTAGCTTCTGAAATAAAGATGGAGGAATTGCATTTCTTTATTCTGCAGTCTGAGGCAGCATGCCATCAAGAGTGTGGGGTTTCAATAGATATTTTGGAACTGAAATTACTTCATTAAGAGGCAAAACCAGGCTTCAAGCAATTACTGTATTAAGAGATGTATATAGGCTATAAAGGTGGATTTACATAAAGGTTTAATTATAATTTCTTCTTTATAAAAATATTACTGTAAAATACTCATGAAGAAGTAACCTCCCAAATATTATTTATATATTTTCCTGGTTTTCTACCCTGTAAAAGGAGAACATGAAAATCCCTAACATTAATATATTACAGTAAGAATTAAAGCATCTCATTCTGCAAAGCCTCTTAGTAGAGGTGCCCACAAATATAAGTGCTCCTTTATACACATAATTCTCAAAACTTGATGGAAGTACTTCTAGGTTTGCTGCCTTTTGCTGCTGTCACTCCCCTCTAAGTATTCTTTCATGACCTCTGCATGACAGCTCCAGCAGATACCTCAACCACAGCTCCTTCTTCAGAGAACCCCCCTCTTCCTTCCTGCTCCTATCTTAGACAAGTTATAGATGAGATGGCACTTCAATGCATCTGTGTCACCCTGTGCCACCAGCCCACCTCTGGAGAGGTCAGCAAAACAAACCACTTTGCTTTTTCTTTTACTTCCTCTCAGTTGTCTCTGTAGCTTCTTGAAGTGTGTAGATGCTTTTCCTGGTCTAAGCTTCAATCAATTTGGTAGTCCTCCTGCAATTCAGCAGGTCACTGGGGGCTGCCCCAACAGAGAACCCTTGCCCACTACCAGGACAGTTTATCCCACCACCTATCCTCCCCTAAAGATCTCTCCAGCTCTCAGGAGACAGCAGATAACTGCTCCCTGGCAGTAATTACTATGAATTTCCAAGAAGTCATAGTCAGCTGGCCTCCCCTGAAAAAACCATTCACATGAGCTGTGGTAACCATTCCTTCCCTTTCTGTCTATTGGTTTCCCATGTCAGCTCCTTTCAGGGTGAACTGATGTGTCCCACAGGAGCTAGAGTTGGTTTATTTAAAAATAACAGTAATTACTCTGACACCAACAGAGTCCTCTTATAGGTGATAATTTTCATTCCTATGTTATTCTTATTTTCTCACACAAAGATGAATATATGGGATGCAGATAATAATTTCTTGGCTATGGATTGATTATACAGATTAAAATGAGGGTCAAGTCTTGCTTTCAAAAGATTTTTTTTTTTTAGGTTTTGGCTTTTTGTTTGTTTTTTTTAGCCAATTGTATACACAAATTAAAGCAGAATAAATGCTGTTTGCTTTTAAACATTGCATTAGAATGAGCCAGGTTGATTTTTTTTTCTTCTACCATGGCCAAATCACTTCTTAAGGCTCAATAAATCAAGTCTGCTGTTTATCTGCAAGATAAACAATCTGAGTGACTTTAGTTTCAATGCATCAAGGACAATGGAAAAATGGGAATTTAACACAACTATATACAGTGCGAAGATGAGAACTGGGTCCAAAAGATATGCTAAGATCAGGACAGTCAGACAGATTTCAGAGTGCCCTAGGGGAGTAGGGGACATAGAGAAGGTGGCTGGAGCGGGTCAGCCTGCAGACAGCTGTTGCCAGACACTGCAAGCCGAAGCACACTGAGCTGCCTTTGCATGGAATAGCAACAACTACAATTAGAACATGGGCAAACGTTCTGCAGGTGCTGAAACCCAAGAAACTTCTATAATAGTTATATTTCTTTAAAAAATTTTTAAAAAAGCTACGTGGCAGCTGAGGGTTGGTGCAAGTTAGGCTCTCTAATGACAGGCTGGGCAAACTCATGGATGCTCTGTGCTCTTGCCCTGTAGAACACTAAGAGCTGTCATCCTGGCTAAAACAAAGCGAACCCAATCCAGACTGGTGTTCCTGACAATGAGCAGATATCACTCAGGGAAAATGTATATATGCAAGAGCATGGACAATGTCAGCATCCCCCTCACATCCTCTGCCAAAAACCAGTTAATAGATTTGCTGAATTAGAAATGTAAATAAGACTCATCATTTTAAAATAACCATTAATGGACTTATCTCATGAATTTATGCAGACCTCTTAAACATAACTGTCATTTTGACTTTCAGAACACCTTGTGATAATATGCTTAACAATTTAATTATTAATTTTTTTAAGAACCAAAATACTTCTGCATCTGTAACTTAATATCATTTTGTGTCCTTCCAATTACAAATCCACGCCCAAAAAATGTTTAGAGATCTATGCATCTGCTACCTTCAGTTCTTCTGGATCTGTCACCTGGGAAGTAGTAGGAGCAGACAGCCTGCAGTAACCTGACAGTGCCACACAAGTAATCTTCCCCAGTTCCATGAAATTACTACAGTTACATTGGTGCAAGAATTTGAATTCCATTCCCTGAGGGGTCAACATGAAAACTACCTTTAGGAACAAATTCTGGAGTAAAGTCCTGAGGGCATGAAAGTTAAAATGAGTGCATTGCATCTGCTAAAGCAGGTGCAAATAGCCCGTGGAGAATTTAGGAATATTTTGCCACCAAATTTCAGAGAGTTGTATAAAACTGGCTGATGTAAAAAAATAAAAAAGCTTTTCTAAAGCTTCAGTCACAAACATAGAGGGAAAAAAAAAATGCCACAAAAACATATCAATGAGCCTAATGCCAGTAAAGCAAGGAAGAAGCATATGAATAGCAGCATAAGACAGAGCTCACACTTATTATAATCCCACAATAACACCAGGCTGTTCAAAATGTTCTCTTTCAGCAGAACAAAAGCCAATTCTACTTTTATGAGGAAACATTCATCGTCATCACTATTAATTTTTAAGCACCCTGAATGAAAACAAACAAAACCCAGCCATTCTTTCTATTATGGTAGCACATAAGGTTCCCTACCAAGTCACTAATGGGCAAGGCACACTTCAAAGATGAGGGGAAGAGACCTCTTGCTTGGAGTCCTTACAAATTAAGTTGCTAAGAAAGCTGACATGAAGGAGACAAATAGAATGTGAAATTGCAATCATCAGGTCTTTAGTTCTTTTAACAGTGTTGGAAGCTGTTTACTAACAACTGTTCACACATTCGGAACAGTTACTGTTGTTTCTGCCTATCTAAATAGATAACCACTAGCCCAAAATGTTTGATTATAGATAAATATATCAGTCAGTTCATGCTTTTCCTCTGCTCTACAATTAACTTGAGTAATAGTTCTATGAAACTTAGACTTGCTTAGTTGAGACAAATCACGTGGTATCTCTTAACCAAGTGACCATAAGGATAAAGAGGGACTCTAAATCGGAAAAGTGGGACACAACAAGGTAATTTCTAGAACATGTTGCTGTCCAGGTAGATCAAGGTGTGGCCACATTCATATTTAAGATTACCATGGGTTTAGAGACAGCATTCCTGACATAAAATAAGTCATTTAACATCTACTGTTTGTATCCAGCATTTAAAAAAGAAAATACAAAGAAAACACAAAGCAATGAAAGAATGAAGTAAAAAAAACCAACCCTCAAAGTACATTACAGTGAGTGTATTTCAACAAAAAATTTCAAGCAAAATTAGTGCCACAAGTTACTGTACAACTATCAATTAAAATATCATTCAAGAAAAATAACATTAGTAATTTTTCATCTAAGATAGCTCTTGTAAATCTAAACTGCAAAAGTACTTTGAAGTGTCAGAACAACTGATAAAATCAAGTGCTGTCAAGTGACCTGAACAAAGACAGACAGAAAATACCATTATAAGACTTTCATTCTGAATTTGTCCATGAAGGCATGTTCAAAGTTGTGATACCCCCCCCAAACCCACTATGCCAATAACAGTTACAGCAGCATTACTGGCAAATTAGAATATGAACTAAAATTTCAGCAATATGTAAAGCAGCAGTGCCACATTTGAGCAAATAGCTGTCAGACACTGCTTTCAAAGCCTCTTTCAGCCTTTCTGTTATTGACTTAGTAAAACAGGTGATGCCATCTAGTAGCCAGAGTGCTGTGATGTGCTTGTTTACAATTGTACACATTGATTCCACACTATTTACCACCTCTCTGAATGAAAATAGATCAAAATATTTATATAAATATAATAGCAGCAGTCTCATGGACAAATCTGAAGAGTGTCTTGAGTCATGTAAATTCAATTCAGTCAATAGAAGTGAGATAAACTCATTCTTTATTTTAGGACTCTTCAATCAATGAACTTGCACCAAGACACCAAGAGTGAATTTGGGCCAACACCTTTAGGTATGTGAATCAATTCTGTTGTCAGGCATGATTTGACAAAAAGCATTGGAGCAAAGACCACAGGATCCAAAACTCATTTTGAAATTCTAATTACCTTTATTCAAGAAGCTGAGGGAATGGGAAAACTGAATTGAATGTGGTTTGTACAACACCTGTGTATTGGTTCCAGCAGGAGTGACAGAACTATCTTGTTTCCTGTTTAACTACAAAACAAAACTGGAACTAACACAAAATACAATTGGAGCCACTAATATATATTATCTTCCTTGTATTTTCAATAATATCAATTAAGCATATTGAGAGTTTTATTGATTTGTGAAGTGAATCTGCATTTTGCATCCTCCTAGCTTACTTTCAGACTCATAAAATGGGTAACATTTTTTTTTTCAAAAATGCTTAAGCCATGCACACTTTATAAAGTTAATTGTTTCCTAGGCAATCTATGCTCTCACACAAAATTTGGAAAAGTTGAATCACTATGAGGAAACACAGTCAAGCCTTTTATAACCAAAGATTTCTATGTACAACAAGCAACTGTACTTGGACAAATATGTAGACCTCATACTCTTGGGTTAATATTAACATGTTCTTAATGGAGTACAATAGAAAATAAGATTTCATGGGCATTACGCATGAGACACCTAATCTTTACTGGAATCATCAAGCAATTACAACATTATAACAACGTAGCCAAGAGTAAGGAAAGGAAACATAGAAGAACACTATTTACTGTAATTAATATTATGTTAACAGTATGCATTTCACAAACTCACAAACTCACTGCAGCAGAACTATTACTTTATTCCTGGAATGCAAAGCAAACTGGGACATCATGCATTCAATGCACAATGGTATATATTGCTATGCAGTAAAGCAATAACTTTGCTTACATTTGCATGGACCGATATTTCCCCCTCTGTCACTTCCAGTTAGTTTTCTGCTTTATTTGGAACAAATGAATGGTAACATACACCACTGAAATAACAAATCTGGTCATAAGGAAAGTATGTCTTCCACAGGCTATCCTCGTTTGTGGAGTAACAAGTTGGTTTTCTAACACAGGAGTCCATTTTCTATTTAGGACTAAGACATATATAAATGGTTTCAATTTGCTTCATTTACATCCACATCATCTTGTAATTCATTAATTGATATTACTAAGATAATTAAAGATAGAAGTTTGATAACTAGTAGAAAATGTGTAACTTTATATTTAGAACTAAAGATTGAAGTGACAGACCCTCTATTTCCCCTTCTCTGCTGTTTTGTGAATATCCTGCCCAGATCCTTCAATACTCATGCTTTTTGGCTCTTTTGGAACATTTCAATCATGTGTTCTTCAGGCATTTCTGGTGGAAGCTACATCTAAATAGTTTTCTCAGCATATTCCAGCTAAAATATTGACCTCAGGTAGAATTACAATGCTTTTCTGGGATCCTTACAGATATATTGTTAACAAAATTACAAACCTAGAGCTTGTAAACTGGAAAGGACCCAGGACTTTCACCTGGATTTCTGAAATTCTCTTGGAAGTAAAATGAAAGATGCAATCATGAACTAACCAAATAGTCTATGGCCCTACATTAGAACTAGTCTCCTAGGGCAGCAGATGAGCCACAGCCTCACATCTGCAATGATCTTGTTTAAGAGCTGTCCTCAACTTTATTCTATATAGAAGACATGCATATAGAAGTACATATATATAATATTATGTTCTTCACTTGTAAAGATGTTTTAGAGATCTTCTTTGTGACTTTGTCAGCTACTTATAAACATGTACAATGCTTTTATTTAGATAATAAGGATCACAGCTATTAATTGACAAAGTTCATTTACTAGTCTGATTCAGAGCCAATATTTACCAGACACTTAAATTCCTAAGGTGAATTGAATCATCTGTTAACCTGTTTGCTGATAAGTGGGAATTAGACAAGTTTTGATTTAAATGAGAAGCAGACTGATCAAAGGTGAAAATGATATTAAATGTTAATTACAGTAACAAATTGATGCCACAGTTTTCTAAGTCATGTATAGGACTGAAGATTTGATTCCTTTGTGTGCAAAGCTTGAAGATATTCATTAGCTAGCTTGAGAGAACACAGAAACACACAATTCAAAACCATTATTTTAACCAGCCAATGTTCTTTCTAATGAAAACACATTATGCTTGATGTAATTCTAATTACAAACTTATTGTATGCTTATATCACTACGCATTTTTACAGTACGTTAGCAAAATCCAGTGTACTATAGCCTAGGAGTTTGCCCTGCAAACAATTACACACTCGAGTAGCCTTCCTCTTAGGAGTTCCACTTCAATAGCTTTAATGAGACGGATCGTGTGAGCAAAATTCTTCTTACATATATTAGAGAATTTCTCACCTTAGCATTTAACCTTTGGGTTTGTTTTTTTTTTTCTTTGTTAGTCATTTTAAATTTATGGTTGGGGGATCCTCCTAAATTATTTTTCTTTTGTTTAGCATTGACTATTTTCAATAAATCAGCACAGAGAGCAGATCCGTGTGAAAAAAAACAAAACTATTTCATTGCCTTTTTGTTTTAAAACACTATCCTATTTCATAATAAACCAAAATAAAAAAAATATTACTTTGGAAGGAAAAAAAAGAAAAACAGAAATCTGAAATATCAAAAGATTAGCAATTCATTTAAATAATAGTAGTAATAATAATATTTCTTATTTCTCATTACTCTATTCAAACTTCCATTTCTTAACATCTTTTATTAGTTGTAAGATTTCCACGAAGCTGAGCAACCTTGTGTTGCTTCCTCCCTTTAGCCTATTTACTTAAGTATAGCAACCATCCAGCAAACGATGAAAAAACTAGATGCTAATCTCAGCATACAGCAGAATAAATCTTGAGATTGCATTGGAAGTGACTAGACATCATCCTTGAACGATTTAAGATTTATCAGAACTTGGCTCAGTATTTCAGCCCCCCCCCTCTATGCTCCCAACATATGATTAAAGAGATGCAGCTGTCTATGCGCTTATGACGTATACGCTGAAGGGGGACTCTCGCA
>WUAM01000071.1:22577411-22602019 GCA_024336885.1 Actenoides hombroni
ACACATACCACATATATATATATATATAAAAAAATTGTAATACAACTGAAGCAAGAAAAATTCAACATGTGCTTGTCCGATTGTTGACAAATACTGTTAGTTACACTTTGATAACAAGAAATACAGGGGAGAGAGAAGAGGAAAAAAATAGAGGCAAGACTATAAAAAAGAGTTACACTAACAATTAAAAAAATCCTACAAATATTTCCAAACTCAAATTATATTTTATATGTTTAGATTTGAGTCAGTATGGCTCAAATTTCTTCCTGCCTACTTGCTCTTATTTTCAAATATCCACAGTATCAGTTTATCATCTGCTTACTGAAATTTACAGTAAAATTTCTAGGGCATCTAGTACAAAAACCTTATGCTGAAAACATCTGAAAGGTATTCCTCTGGCAGAGAAAACTGTTTCTTAAAGATATTCCTCATTTAGCATTTGTCATCCTCTTTTTGAGACTCTATTCTATTTTATTCTGAAAATACTTACTGCAGGTCAAAATCTTTCAGATCATGTTTATTACCAATACAAACAGACTGTGTTTATTTACTACTGCAGCTCTTCTGAGATAATCAAAACACAGAGAATAGGTTTTGGAAAAATTATTCTCTGTGGTTTTCAGTCTATCAAAGCCAATGTTTTCTGAATTATATATAACATACAATATTTACATTGTGCTTTGGAGACATACCATAAGTAAGGCATATTTGAATCTAGTTTTCTGTAATCATATTACTTGTACTATTTTTCCAGTTGAATACAAAATAACTGTGTCCTTACGGTCCTTACATTGTTTAAGCTACTTCTGACTTGATATAAATATTGAAAATAATTTGTTACCAAGAAATCATATGCTATTATTAAAGACCCACCATAAGCAAAGTACAAAGCTGTTTAAAGGAAATTCAACCTTTTCCCGAGACAGAAATGAACCAAGGGGATGTGGACTATGAACAGGAAATATTGCTGACTTCTACTTATTTCTTCCACCAGTTACCAAAAAAAAAAAAAACAACAAAAAAACAAACCAAACCAAAATCAGTAAGGGAAACAGTGCTATCAGCACCATTTCAACTAAGCAATAAAGCACAGAATTCTTTTGCATAAATAGCACAGAGCCATGCACTGATTTCTTCACTTATTTTCAAATTTCCTCTGTGTTGATTATTGCATCCTAAAGCTCCATCACAACATGCTGGTGAAAATTAGGATATACCACTCTGGTTACTAGGACTCCCAAGGCCATACAAATAGTTAATAAGTTAGAGAAGACTTTTACTGGCTTTTAACCATAGGAGATGGTTATCTCTGGGAGGTATTGACTTCAGTCTTTTACAGAGTCTCTTTCATCCTTTTCTTTTGTCCTTTGTTCTATAATCTCAGCCTGCCTTGGTGGATAGGATGATCCACTATGGAAGGCAAAAGAATGCAATGTTCTTGATCATGTTTTTTAAAATAGATTATTTAAAACTTGAAATACCTCAAACCAGCTACATATAAGTCCCTTCTCATTTATTCCCCTCACTTTTTTTTTGTCCCCCTTTTTTCAAATGAATCCTCATAGAACTCTTGCCTCTTCTAAAAAGGTCTTTTTGCATAGAGTGATACTTTCCGTCCTGGCCACCAACAGATACATACAATAATATTGGGCTTCAAACCATAGGATTATACAAGATATACAAGACATTTTCCATCTTTTGCATTGAATTTTCATCTAAGCTGAAGATATTATTTGTCTTTTAGAAGTAAACTCTATTGAGGAACATCTAATTCCACCTAAAACCGGACTCCTGAGAGTCCTGTGTATCTGAAATAAATAGGGAGAATTTTGTGCTTATGTAACCAAAGTGTCAATTCAGCATATCAAAAGCATCTCTCTGTGACCTGAAAAAATTCTACTTTCGATTTTATTCTCTGTGCTTAGGAGTAGCCAAAACACTAATCATAACTATCTTTGTATGAGCTGACAGATTGCAACAATATTTGTCTCAGTTGATTACCTATTTTTGCCATGGTTTCTATTACCAGTCTTCCTGGCTCTGCTTGCCTGCCTTTCTTTTGAGAGTTTGAGATTTATTTTTTTTTTCCTTTCAAGATTTACACTCACCATTGAGGTTTTACTGTTTGTTTGTGGGTTTAGTTTTGTTTGGGTTTTTTTGATGTCCATCAGAGTCTGAGAGCAGACATGTCCAGATCAGGTAGTGACAATTCAGAGTAATTATGTGGTCCACAGAAGGATGCCCTAAGAGTGTGTAACTTTGACACGTTAGATATAACTAACAGTTAAAGACCAATAAAAGAATTACTCTGAAAATAACCAAAACTGACCTATCCAATTTCAAGATAAACCACAGTTTACACACAAAATAGATTTTGACAAAATTTTGTATTCCATATTTTTTTTATTTTCTGCAGGGTGGAGGAGATATATCCAGAGATTATATTTTTGCTAACATTTGTTTTATTTAGTGCAAGATCTTCAAAAAGAAAGGGAAATGACACTCTGAATTCCAAAGCCATCCCAAACATTTTCTGTCTGGTCATGTCAGTGAGGACTTGCCCAAGATGAGAAACTGATGTTGGCTGGAAGTGAGGTGTGGGCTCTGTGTGGCCTCATTTTAGCTACCTTGTTGCAAAACTTGGCACAAGTTTCTCTGTGCTGAATCTTTGCAGTACTTTTTGCATGCATTTCAAAACATTTTCATGCATCCAGTGTTATTTGTCTACATCAGAATCGAATGAGTCATTTATAATGAAAATTGCACCAACGGGACTTCAGCTTTTTCTGTTCATGAATTGTGATCAAATTGCAGAAGCCTCCAACAGATTTATTATTCAAATATACCGACAATTTTTCATAAGAGTAATTAATTGGACTTGCAAGCCACTCACAAATATTTCACTGAAGGTGCTGTACCTTCCCTGCTCTGCTGGTTAGAGTTACATCGTACCACTTCTACTCTTTTATTGCACACCAACAGTTTTTAAACTAATTCATTTATACATTTCCTAAATATTTTTAAACTCCATTCACTTCATCTGTCCCACAAGGCCAGCTGACACCTCAGCATCTGCAGCATTACAAAAACCACTACCAACATCCCTCCAACAGCTTCTCTGAATTCCAAGCATCATGGACAGACCCTGTATTTGTGGAATAGAGGATGAGCCCTCAGAAGACAACTAAACAGCTTTCTCCTGCACCACTTCATTTGTGGTGGGAGTCTGAGCTATCAGGATCCTGACTTGTTAGAGCAGATGTGTGCCAACTTAAGTTTATCTTAAAGAGCTAGAGCAGGAATGCAAGGGGAAGAAACTTAAACCTAACTCAGAATTAGACCCTCTGTATTTTTGCAGTTCAGATGAGATATAACACAGAAAAAATATTTTTTCCTTCCACATGCTTTTAAAGCCACTGATATCTTAAAAGCATTTCTTGCACATGATTGTAGGCAGTCTGGGGAGCCCATAAAAATAGAAGATAGTCATGAATAATTTTCCAAATTGTACAAGGACATTGAAGAGGGAGAATGAGATTTAACAAACAATACAATGATATTCCTTCATAGAACAATACCTCTACATTGACTGATAACATCTAATACCAGCAAAACTAATGAAATCCAGTTTCTCATGCATTTGGATTCCTCATTGCTACACAACCTCACAACATCAGACTTCACACTCTTCCCCACCCCATTTTCCCCTCCCCAACACACATGCCACCCTCACTGACACACTTTCTATCCATGCAGCATCCTCTGATTCTACCAACAGACACCATTTGCCCGCAGTGCAAGGGCAAAGCTGGCTCAGGGCTGTGTGAAAACCATTGCTGCATAAAGGCATGACCAGACCCCAGCCACAGCCTTGCTGTTTGGAGCAGTCCTTTCAAACTTTTCCACCAAATGGCCAAAACTTGAGGGAACTTACCTGTCTTTGAGACTCTCTCTTCGATGTCAAAAATGAATGAGTGTTCAATGGTTACAGTCAGGAGAATGGACAGAGATGGTGATCAAGTAAGCCTTGTTGTCTTCGGAAAATTAAAAAAAAAAAAAGAAGAAAAACTGGATATTAGCATTAAAAATTGCCTAGATTTTAGAGCTTATTGTTCTACATTTCAAATTGCATTTCTGAACAGTGCAAACGTCAGAAGAATGGTGAAGTGACAATAATTTCACGGTACAAAAACCAAAACAAACAATTAGTTGACCAAAATCAGAATAGCTATACTGTGGTTGAAGTTATCCAAGCACTCATCAGGATGTAGAAATGGACAAATATATAAGAAAGGAATGAGTTTGTGTGTGTCAGTGCCATAGGAAGCTAGGCTAGAGAGAAATCTAGTGTTTCGCTCAAGTGGACCATGAGAAGAGCTTACCAAGAAGACATGTAAAGGATGAACAAACTAGACCCCATTAAATGAGAAAGGGAAATTTCCACCATATTTCTAGACTTAGGAGAAAGCATAAGAAGAGAGGATGATTAGAAGCTGGAATTCAGAGTGAAAATAATTTTCTGAAATATTTAACTATCTGGTGGATAACTTTCAAACAGATAATCTCTTATCTAGGAACAAAGTTGTGGTACAATAGTCATTGCCTGGCATTATGTGCTACATGAAATTGGGATGATTGCAGTATAGCCTTTAGAACTTGAAATTTATTCATCTATAAATCTGTTGATATAGACACATTAAAAACATTTCTTTTGCTTCTTCTAGCACAAAAGAGCAATATGTGTCATGAGATGCATTTATTTTGTTCTGAAGGGCCAGAATCCTACGCAAGGCAAAAGAAAGATCATGGCATGGAAAACTGAACTTACACAAGGCTAAATCCTAATTGATAAGTTAACCCAAAAGAATGCAGAAGGATGCACCTGGAAAATAGTTGAAATTGTCGATCAAGATGAGCAGGGGCACAACAGAAGAGACAAAGGGAATTTATACTCTGAAGTTTTTAAGTTTTTGCACACGCACACCAGGAAAGCAAAATGGAAACTACAAAGAAGAACAATTTCAATTAAAGCTTTGGAAAAAGTGCTGGGTTTAATCCAAATTTGAGGGGGGAGGGCGAGGGGGTGGGTGTGATGTATTGTTGTTTTTTTCTCCCCTTTAAATAGAAACCAGAAGTATCTGACTCAAAGTCCAAAAACTGCATTTCTGTTATCTTTCAGTTTGAGGTGGTCCACATATTGATCATGCTAATATTTTCTGCAGGACCAGGAAGTAGGAAATTCAGGTTTTAAGTGTCATTGTTTACAAAAGGAAACAACTCAAATATTAAATGCAGAAGGTGTCATGTTCTCCCTGAAAGCAGCAAGAGGGGTGAGTTCACAGAAACGTGTCAACCCTTTTGCTATGAAATCCAGACTGATGGAAACCAGCTCCCTGCAGAGCTCAAGATCACTAGGAAGAAAATGCCAGACACAACCAGACTGCAGCCATAACCCGATCATGTTATTAGACAGGGGCAGTGTATTCCCCACAGCAATGTGGAAATACAATAGCACTCCATGTAGAATACTTTGGACCCTGGCAAAGGCAAGCAACTCACTTCTAATGAGGGCCTGCGACCCTTGGCTCCTTCCTTCCCAAAAAAAGTATTAGGGCACATGAGAGTAGGGTTTTGTGAAAACAGAGGTGAGAATTTGAATTTCCCCTCTGGATTTGAATCAATATCTGCCCTTTCAAGACAACACACATGGAATTAATACCTGGCCATTCAGGCTAAAAAGAATATATTAAAAAATAAACAAACAAAAAAACCATCACCACATTGCTTTTTCCTGACTCCTGGGAGTAGTGAGGTCCAGACATTACCCTGGTGAAGAAGGACAGGCCTTTGATTTGACCATCATTCCCAGAGTAACTCTTTTTCCAGAATACATCATTTTCTCTCCTGATTTCATATTAATCGGATCTAGAACCCTTACATAAAATGATAATCAAAAAAGACAATATGCACACTCTACAAATAGTGCAGTATTAGATGATGATATACAAGCATGAGGAAAAAAGTAATTTCCATGAATTAAGATTTCCAGCACCAGCTTGTACGAAGGAAAATAACATTTGTCCACTTCATATCTGTGGTAACTATATAGCAAAAAAACATCTTTATTTAATGACATTTTTAAATCACTTAAACCACCATTTTATTACTACCTGGCAATTCATTATGAGATTGGTTAGGGAGTATTATTCTAACTTATTCTTGGTATGATGAATACAGTTTTTAAAAAGCTTTTATTTCCCTGTTGGTATTCATATCCTTATGTGTTGATTTTTCTCTAATAGAAAAGGAATAATCCTTTATTAGTTTTCAGTTTTAGTCTATATGGTAATCTGAAAATTGTAGACATGGCACAACTAAAATGCCTGCAGTAAAAGAAATCTAAGTGTTACAATAGTGAGAATAGGTAATACAGTCTTTAGATGAAAGGGAAGCACCTTAATCAATTTGGTTCAGTTAATAATTACATGTCTTATTGCATTTTCAAGACAGAAATTCCCATTGAAGATCTGCACCAATATTAGGTTAGACAGAAACATAATAAACACTAGAAAAAAAATAAACAACTTGCAAGCTTTAGTAACAATTTTATAGATCCAAATTTCTTTATGTATATGCCTGCATATTACTCCTGTTTCACTAAACTATGTTACTAAGGTTTTTTGAGACACACAGAAAGTTTATGTCAAATAATCATATGCTTAAGAACAGCCATCTGAACAACTGTTAAGACTTCTAGAATCAGTTAAAGATACATTTCACATTTCTTCTCAGATAAAAGCACTCCTTAAAAATACCATTTTCCATACAGGGTAAAAGGCACAAAAAACTCTGAAGCACGTGGGCAGTGAAGACACATCTGAAGCACACAAGAATGCACAGAAGGTACAGTACCCAGCCATGTGAGTGGGATTTCATAGCTCCACCCTGAAAATTCCAATAGAATTTAGGCATCAGATTTCAACCAGGCTAACAGCTCCTTCACTTCCCATACTGGGCAAGGAGAGAAAATTGATGCAGCATGGTGGATAAAAAGGACTACTTGCACTGTTATTCTACTGAGAAGGAAAGTCATCATTATTCTAGGAAGCACGATAAAAAAAAACCTGATCAACTAAAATGGGTATTTGAGTACTAAGACAGCAACTACTTTAGTGTCATTAGAATGCTTTGACTAGTCATGGTTTCAGAAAAAGTTAAGTAAGTTAACTTATCCTTTCAAGTGCCAAATACTAACACAGAAACTTGCAATAAAATTTTGTGGTACTGATTTGCTAGTTCTCATTTCCACAGTCAAGTTCTGTCACGTGTACATGTACTGTTCTACTAGATAAAGAGATAGATTCCACTCTTACTGATTTCAAATCTGAAATAAAACCCACTGAAGTAACGATGACAATTAAACCACGTAGAATATTTACGTCTATGAACTGAATGAACTTAACCAGAAATATAATTTGGCTATTAAATCAAGGTTGCTTTTCATCTCACTTCATATGTATGGGTCAATATTTTAACTTCCAGATTTCCATCTTCATAACTAGCTATTACTGCATATTACATGAATTTTTGGGGTTTTTACTGTATCAGAATTACAGTAATTAACTTTGTACCAATTACCAGGGTGAATATTAATATTCATATACTTTTACAGAAATAATCTTGAAATCTCATGGCAGGGATGGTTAAAATGATTCATTAATGTTTTGTGCAGATTTCTTTTCTAATTCATTAAGAAAATATTAGCATAATCATGTGAAATTAATTTTCTTTAAAAGGTTGATATAAGCAAGGGATTAAGGGGACTGGTGCTAATATAAGAAACATGGCTTGCACCATGCTCTCAGTCTCTAGAGGCCAACTATCATATTTGAGTTATTTCTTGCCACTGCACTTTGATAATGAAGAAGAAATCAGAAATAGATGGAGCCAACCGAGCTGAGGATTTCATTTCCACATTATAAAAAAAAAGAAAGTCTCATGCATTGTGTCCTTATATTTCTCTGTTTTGTGAAAAGATATAGAAAAGATACATTACTCAAAATAAACAGGTGGCCGAAAGAAAATAATAAAATGAAGTGATAGACTATGAATGAAAAAAGCTTCCAGAGAATGGAATACCTAGTCATAATAAAAGCTGAAGAGAAAGTTCAGCAGAGAGAAAGAAGAGTGATCCTAATAAAAACAACTAGAGAGTGAAAGTTAAATAGCCTGTCCAAAAAAAAGTTTCAAGGAAAAAAAGCAATCTCAATAACAAATGGCAGCAAGAGAGTAATAGATCTCATTCATAGATTCACATAAAAAGGCATTTAAGGTAAGAGGACATTAAGATATCTTGTGATATAAGCCAAAGTACCTCTTGATAAATCCAACTCTGGGGCACCCAGGAAAAAAATAAAATAAATAAAAAATAAAATAAAGTGTAAAAAAATGAGTTGTGGATTCTGAGTGGGAATAACGTTACCAAAACAAACCCAGGAAAATGTGTGCTGCAAGCCAAGTCAAGGCTTTCTGTCAATACTACATTACATCTGGTATTGCTATTCCATTTTCCTCATGGTGACTAATCTTTCAAGTCAGCTTTTAGCTCCATAACAAAACCAAGTTCAATAACACTCAGATGTGCTCCAGAGACAATAGAGAACTTGTCCTCTACTAAGAGATGCAAGGACTGAATCAGAGAGATGGTTTGTAGCCAAAGGGTGTTCAAGGAGCTCATTATATCAAGATATATAATTCTCCCACTTAGACCTCTGCTCTTCACATATGATCTCTGTTTGGAATGGGCCCTGGTGGACCACAGGGCAGCTCCTCACAGGATGGGAAGTTTTGCACAAAGTGACTTTTGAAGTTGAATATAACATTGTCATTAATGACATCTTGGCTCTGAAGCCTGAGCTACCCCACCTTCATTCAAATTCCTCACACGCAAGGTTTCCTCCTAAATAATTTTAGGCCTTCAGAAATACATAGAAAATGGTAACCCAAGGAGATAGGGGGAGGAGTTCAGGTCAGACAAATCTAGACTTGCAAAAGCATGCAAGCTTTTGGGTCTCCTTCCTCTCCAAAATCTACAATTAAGCCTTTGGCTTCCTTCAAAAAACAATTGCATGTCTGAAGAGACAAGGCTGTGAAGAGCCACACATGTGGATGTGCCCATACGGTCTGAGATGATTTCAGTGGTCCTGGCTGCCTGTTCAGCAAGAGCTAGCAAAACTCCCAGAAACATGTGTGTCTTCATAAGAAAAGCAAAACAAGGGTACTGCAGTGTACATTGTGTGCTGTAGAAGCAAATACTCATGAAGAAATATCTGGGTCCTTAATAGACCCGACTGGCCTTCATGACCTGGATATGTGAGCTTGTTTGTCCCTTAAGCCTATTACCCAACATCCATCTATGCCAACTTCCATACTCCTTTTCAGAGAAGTACCATATTCATTACTAGAACTGGTTTAAATATACAAAACTATTGCTTTTATAATCAAAGTGACATAGCACTTGAAGCTCTGAATCAAAAAAAGTGCACATGGACTTAACTTTTTAGCTTTGATTTCCTGAAAATTAATATTTTTCTAGTGTTGTTTTGCACCAGTGATGTAATGGTTAAACCTTGGTACAACTTCCTAGTGCATTCCATTATTTATCACTGAAATAATTATTCAATGTCATATATAGTCCAACCTTTCACAAGTAACTTACCTGCACATAAGTTTCACTGACTTATGACAGACAATTAATTTTTGTATGTGCTCATGTTATTCAATCTATTGATGTGAAAGGGTCATTTCTCACTTTAAGCAGCAAATCTATACATATAAACAAGGAATGCAGTAGAGTAAGGACCCATGACATGGGAAGGGGCAGAGGAAAGGACATTGTTGGATGAATATAGAGTTGAGGGAAGAGAGACACAGAACTTCTGGTACGATTTATCCCTGCTCCACATTAATGCAATTTAAACAATATTTTATGAGCTTTTTTTCTTCCCTTCTAGATACTGC
Organism: Actenoides hombroni; assembly: GCA_024336885.1. Taxonomy (NCBI): domain Eukaryota; kingdom Metazoa; phylum Chordata; class Aves; order Coraciiformes; family Alcedinidae; genus Actenoides; species Actenoides hombroni. The sequence goes on from WUAM01000071.1 coordinate 22,587,432, forward strand.
TTTAAATCTGCAGTTTTCCATTTAAAAAAAATTCTGTACTCAATTGACAACATAATCACTTTCTCCCCCCCTTAATCTACACTTTTAATTATTTTTTTTCCTTAAAAAAAAAAAAAAAAAAAAAAAAACCAAAAAAACCACTTTAAAAGCAATATTTCTAGGTACCAATTCAGGGCTCCAGGTCATTTCTCAAAATATTTTTTATGTTATTTTACTGAATTTTACCTATGACCTCAATATTCTGGTTATGTCCACTACTGAAATCATTGAACTCAGCTATTTTAGTTTTATACCTTCCATAATTTTCTGTCATTTAAACTACCTATAACAGAGGAAAAAAAATACAAAAAAATTTCATTGCTTCCCCTTGTTCATTTTTCCCAATTTATCCTAATTACAAAGGCTTTTACAGTAAAGCTACAGTTCTGAAGGTTTTAGATCTTTATAGATAATGTTCAGCTCACACACATAACAAAGATCTTCATTCTTCTATTGGCATCTCTGTGATTGATGATTTCTGAATGAAGAAATGGAATAGACTCAAAACATACTCAAGGGCACCCTTCCATCTTTTTTCCATAGCGTCTTTTCTCTTATAATGCTTTTTTTCTTGCAACTTTGCCTGCTTGCTGGTGGGAAAGTATTTTTACTGACATGAAAAATTTCTTTAACAAAGGAGAGAAAACCACTTTCTGAAAGCTTTCAAGTTATCACTGAAAGATCATCAACAGGAAAAGTTATGCAGATTACTTTTCCTCATTAATAAAATCTGGAGTTAGGAAGACGCGTGTATACCTTTTAAACACTTTTTCATGGAAGTGTGTCTCTGTTTTGTTTTTAAAGATCATTAGCTTTCCCCTTTTTTATTAGCATCCTATTGCTTTTTTGTCTCTGTTGTAAAACTCAGGTCTTTAGTTTAATAAGAATATTAACAGGATTTCCATCCTAATTCATGATTAGCTATTATTACATAGAGATTTATTTTAAATTGCTCTTGAACTAGACAGCTTAAAAAAGAAAAAGAAAAAGAAAAAGAAAAGAAAATAATCCAAGTCTCACATCACAGGAAGGAGATGTTTTTGAGTGGTCTTAAAGACTTAAGATTAGATTCCATTGCTGTGCTGGCAAGTGGGCCAGGCAGCAACAGAGGTAATTTATTGTTGAGTTCTAAGCAGACCTAAATTCTTGTGTTACCCCTTTAAAGCCTTCTATGTATAAAATTGAAGTAAATAGAAGGAAAGTTGTGGTTTCAAGGAAAGGTTATATAAAGATAACCTCACACTGCAAGGCACCACCATTAATAGTCAAGCACTTAAAAAAGAAATAATCTAGCTGTTCACATGTGTAGGTAGGTATACATATACACATATAAGGAAGAACACAAATAATAAAGGGCCTAGCTTTACAGTTAAGTGATGTCATGTGAATACTGTAGTGTATACAGGCAGAAGGCCTGTATACACTACAGCTGTATACACTATACAGCTATCTAAATATGCATAAAGATATCATTTCAGAGCTTACCTGACACATTCCTTAGCAACTGCCAAGAAAGGTAGCAATGGCAGGTAATGGTAGTGAAATGCCAAGGATCAGGACTTTGGTCAGAGCACTCAGTACTACCTGGTGCTCCTAACACCATAAAGAGCTCAAAGCAGATTAACATGCTTCAGCCAGCATCAGAGAGTTATTGTATCCTTATCACACATGTTTTAAGAATGGAGACTTGTTTAGCAATTATGAGTTTCAATTTGCTTTTACAAAGAGCACAAAGGGAAGGTGTTAGAGAAAAAATGCTGCATTTGAAGTGTTCTTCACCGGTTACTCTACTGCACCTTGCTGAGCTTTGCAGAAGCCCTAGGTGCCAAGCACAGGTCATCTGTTTGCTCTTAAGTTTTTTATGGTTGATCTCGGCTCCAAAGTTTTAAAGTGACCATACTGAAGTGAGGCCTGAAAACAGTAGTAGTGAAACAATCCAATCCAGTCATATAAGATCTTTCTACAACTCTATCTAGATTGCTCCTCTTCCTTATTTATCAGCACCAATGCTTGAAATGTGTTCTCCCCTTCATCAACACTTCTGTGACAATCTTTCAGTAAATTCTCATTTTGATCATCCTATCAAGAAAGGCAAAACTGATTTCCATTGTTTATGTCAGATAAATCTATCCCCTTTAAAGTGTGAACCATTATTCTTTTCTAACTTGTTATCTAGGGTCAACGCTTCTAGTTAAGTCTTTTATGGAAGCAGTGTCTCCTCAATCTCTCTGAAGTTTTTCCTCTTTGCTGCACAATTTTCTCCATACATACAGTTTGCTATGGGTTTTGTAGTTTTTTAGGTTTGTTTTTTTTCAATATCACGTTTCATCCCATATCATGTATCTGAATACAGCTGGTATCACCTGCAGACACAGCTGAAATTGCATCACACTGAAGAGATAATAATGAAAATTTTACTGGAAAGGGATCCACCTAACCATGCAATATTTAATATACCAGACTATCAAGGACATGCAAAACCCATCCTGTTTCAGAATGCATTCATTCAATCATTCCACTCCAGTATCAAATATCATACACATCAACAACCATAATGCTTCATTTCCAAGATCATCTTCAGCTGTTGCAAAACAAAATCTGGAATATAAAACTGTAAGATATTTTGAAATTATCCTCTACAAAACAGATGCCAAGAACAGGATCCTGGGGATAGGTTGACTTACACTCAGTTAATTTTAATACTTTTCAATAGTGCCCATGTACAAAGTTAGTTGGTATTACCCAGAGAACTCCTAACTTGCATCCTACTCTGTGAAATACAAGCCTCTAGTACCTACTAGAAATAACAATTGTCTGTGGGCATAAGCTTATAGAGAGGACTGTTTAATTTACAATTAAGCATTTTATCTTAGTAAATTTTAGAAAACAAGTGACTTTTTCGTGCAGAAGAACCCAAGAAAATGAGATAAATACAAAAAGGTAAAAGGTTAAATTCTATTAAGGAATCAGACATTGGCTCAAGAAGAAACCAAAAATGCAAGTTACAACCTGTTTTTCAGTCCACATATCTTGTTTTAAAAGCTTGAGGTGTGAATTAAGCGTGCAGAAAAAAATATATGTAATGAAAACAAAGTAAATACAACTTCAAAAAATGAAAGATATGTATAGAGAGATGGTAACCTTTCTTAACATCAGATTCTGAAAACTGAAGACAAGTGTCACAAATATTTTGATGCACATCAAATGGATTGCATCAAATACATAACATGGAAAATTCATACTGCTGTAAATTTGAGCTTGTAGGTTTAGGTTTTGGGATTTTGTGTGGGGGTGTGTGTTTTGTTTGAATTCTGTTAGTTGGGTTTTATTGTATAAACCATGTGACAATACAATCCACTAGAAATAAAAATAAATGAGACGCTAACTACCTCATCCAATGAATTGGACTGTAACTGCCACTTGAAAAATTTTGATTCTAGAAAGCTGCAGTTCCCTCATAAATAGCTACATGAGAAATGTACATTCAAACTTCTAGTTCTTTTATTTTCAGTCATCACCTTGAACAGATAAATGCAAACATGCAGAGGGGCAGGTGGCTATGCAGCTGCAGATGTCACTATGAAATAGATATGATCAGGCTAGATTTAGTGATGACCCAGTAGGAAACGAATTAGAGATTATAAAGGTGATTGTGGGCATTTTTAACAACCTGAATTGCATTTTAAATAGGTAAAATCATTATGCAAATTTGGGCCACTTTGCAGCTTCAATAGAATAATTTCAAACCTATTTAAAACAACCTCAGAACATAACATTACCCCATTGTTCATTTTCATAAAGTACAGGATAGTGTTATGGTTAATAGCAAACATTATAGATAACACGACAATTGTACTGCACATTGTCATTACTGGAGATACCACATTTTGCACTGGAGTGGCTCATAATAATGTATATCAGCTTACCAGAGACAACAGGACAGTGGCAATTTCTATTTGCTATTTCTCCTTCCTGTTTTTTTTTAGCCTCACAATCTGTTATCAAGACACTTTTTAGCTGTTTACTTCTGAGCAGCTCATTCTTACAATATATGACATTACAAATAATTCAGCTTCCCCTTGCATTATTACATCAGTGTTCAACAGAGAAGCGACACAAGGCACATTGTAGGGTTAGTAAATCACAGTGTTATCTCCACAGAAATGCAAACAAACATAACTTATTTCCCCCCGCCCCGTTTTTTCATCTACCCTCACGTGTCCCTACTTTCTAACTCACTTTACTCTGTCTTTCTAACACAGATAAACAATGGAATAAAAAACTGCAGAAGAACATGTGTTACTTCTTATGGATTACATTAATCTGAAGTTAAATTAAATGGCAAACCCCTCATTGACTTCAGAGGTGCCAAGGCAATTCTCTGTCCCACAGACATGCTCAGTAAACATCACTAGAATTTCTAGTATCCCCAAACATCTCAAAATGAGTTCGCATTCTTGCAATAGCATCCAACCATTAGAACCTATCGGAGTTACACTTAGTCTAGAATTACTTTAGATTTACACTAACACCCAGCTGGAAAAAAATTATCTTGTAGAAAAGGAGAGAGATTATCAGCTAGTCTGAAACACTGGTATCGGTTTTTTAGGTGTATGTATATGTGACACAGAGATGCCTGAGATTGCTCTGAAAATCAAGTTTGGGAACCAGAAACAATATCATAGCAATAGTCCTTGGACCCACTAATAAGCCTCCCTGAAAGTGGAATATATTAATTCGAGCAGAGCACTGTGAACTGGATCAGTTGCAGCTTTTCTCTTTGGTTGTTGACAGTTGCTGATGAATACATTTTTTCTTCATTCAATATTTGTTCCTTTCTAAAAACATTTTCGTTTTCAGTGGGTTCCTATGGACAAGCATTTCCATTATCAAAACCTGCACTTTGTCGGCTTTTGCCTTTAATTTCTTAAGAAAAATGGAGGAAAGGGTTGTTAATCCATGCCTGGATATTCCCACCAATCAAGTTCAGACAGACCAATATGGTAACAGAGAGCAGAGGGAAGTATTTTTTATTTGTTTATTTTGGGGTTGGTTTAAAGTCATCACCCACCCTTTAAAGGTTGCTTCTTACACAGAATAGTGACCTGCAATTTTCAGATATTAGTCTAAAACAGATCACTAAATGAAACCCTCTGAAATAAGGAGACAGAACAAATGCACTGCAAGTGCTAGGTCACTAAACATAACCAATTCTGACACACAAATTTTTTTTCCTTTTCCTAATCCTTTTCACTGGCAGGATCTTTTGGGCTAAAGGGATTCAATTCAGTACTTTTGTAAAGGTCAAAAAGGGCAATTTCTAAAATCTGTTCAACTTTCTTCTTTGCTTGTTTTGAATAGTGCACAAGAGAGCAACTGTATGGGCTCAAATTTCCGTTCAACATGCTTTTGACATTTTGCTCTTCTAGTGATTGAATGAAGGGCAGTCAGTTAGCTTCACTGAAGCTAACAAAGAGATGTCAACAGCGTAGACCAGTTCTTTAAAGCTGACACGAGTCTTCATCAGAATGCTCAAGAAGAAGCCACATAAAGTGTTTTGTCTTTTTTTAAAATAATTATTTTATTTTTTATCCTTCAGTATTCCTCGATGGACCTTGGGTTCATAATGCTGTGTTTCAATTTATTTGATAAAGCTAACTCGCAGTACTACTATGGATTATTTTAAAATCTCCCTTAATATTTTAAAGTAGTATCTCGGGTCTGCACAAGTTAAAAAAAAAAATCACCTAATCACAGCACCATTGAATCACAGAAATTAGAGATGGAAATTAACATTCACCCCATGACAGTGAAAGATTGCCCTCTAGAGTAGTTTCTACTGCTTTTTCACATCTAATTTGAAACTGTCTTAAATGATGGGTCTTTCACAACTTCTTGCTCTTCTTCATGTTCTGCATTCTTAATTTAGTGTCATGAAGCTTTATCATGGCATTCAGCCCACTTATTATTTTTATTAATTTCAACCCATTATTATTGGTTATACCCCTCTCTATATGCTCCTCTCCATAGTAATTCTTCACCAACATTGGTCTTCACTGTGCAAGTATTTCAAGATAATTATCATGTCCTCAGCTCTATTTGCATACCCTGTCTAAATATACTGCACTCCTCACATTGCCTTATAAATCAGATCACTCTAGTCACTTAATCTTTCTGGTTGCTCTTCTGTAACTTGTCTCTGAACTATGAGCCTCCCTGAGATGACAACAGCAAAGGCATGAATTTTGCCTTTGGGCTATGCTCAACCTAAAGCCACCAAAGCAAGCCCTGGTGTTGTCCTGCCCCTCTCCTAGGAAAATACATCTTTTGTTGTCATTGTTGTTCTGAGCCCTGTGTTTTAGCTTGTGACAGGAGAGGGTAGTATGGACAGCCTGCAGAAAAGTGCTATGAAATAGTGGCAAGGACAAAGGGAGAGATGAAAATTTTAGTGGAATGAAAAGCAACAATGCATAAGAGAGAAGATGACAAAAAGAGAGAGAGATATACTCCTTTATAAAAACATTTGGTTTTTTCAAGGTATGGCAGAAGCAACAAAAGATTGAAATACTGATTTTAACAGTACCACACTATATAGAATGAAATTTCTAATGGCATAATAGAAAAACTGTTGAGGGTTGAAACAGTAGTAGTGAGTTGCAGAAGAGCAGAGGAGGCATGGACATCAGGGTTCCCGTCCTGGCTAGAAGGTAACTGGTGAGCAATGTGGTAAAGATCCCCTCTGAATATGGTAACCCTTTGGTTTTCAGAGCCCTGAGAGATACTATTAGGAGTTAAATAAATGAGATAAAGTACCTTCTGAAAGGACTTTTTTTTTCCCCATTTCTTTTAATGATGAACCCTTGTTGTACTGCTGTGCTCTACCCTGAAAGATTGTGTCACTTATTTTGTAGACAAAGATCCTGTTGGCTTTGAGTAAATGAACATGCATTCCTTTCATGAATTTATGGCAAACCCAGACATCAATATGGTCATAGATAAATATGGGTTTAGTGAATGAAATGTTAGCATCTTTTATTAAAATCTAGTTTACATCTGTTTGTATGAGCACACTTTCTCAGGTAAGCATTTTTTTAATATAATTTTATTATTATCATCATCATCATCATCTGGATTCATTTTTCCTTGGAGTAGAAAAAAGTCCTCTTAAATTGACTTAAACATTCATGTATGTAATCAGATTTTAATCTAAAAAAATAATATTGCATACAGTAGATCACAGGATCTGACTTTGGGAAAGCAGGGGGTTGCACAGTCAGCAAGACTACTGGGCTAAGAAAAATTAAAACCTTAACTGAAAGAGAAAGAGAAATCAACTCAGTGCACCAAGGCAGAAAACTCCCCAGTCTCAGGAAATGTTTTTGTTTGTTGGTGGTTTTTTCCCTTTAGAGTGACAAAATGCAGTTTTTCCACATAGCTACAAAGCTTGGAATCAGACTCAGTTGAGATTAACAGACTCAAAGGGATATTGTGCTTAAAACAAAACAAACAAATAAATCAATCTTAGAAGCACTTATTGTCTAATTTCACCAGTCAACTTCAAAATCTCTACCTGTACTTTATGTTTTAGTTCACCCTCAGTAATACCAGTAACACACACTGTTCCATTCTGCCTCTTCAAAATAAAAACACTGGCTTTCATTCTATTTTTTCCCTAGAATCAATTAACACAGCACTAGTTATCACCCTAAACCCTTGTTCCTAAGAATACACATGAGAGTTTCACAGTTTTCCAACTTCAGCTTCTTCCGCCCAACCTCACCACACATTCCTGCCTCTTCCTCTACTCCAATTCAGATGTTTGGGGATAAGGCTCCACATAAAACAAAGAAAGTGGTTTACACTCAGATGTACCCCATTTCTTGCAAGGTTTTATAACCAGATTGTGGAACACTATGTTCTGTCAGAGAAACAAACAGCTGAACAGCTTAGGGTTCAGAAGGTAAAGCAAGAGAAATGATATTTTCCTAGTACCTGCCAGACAATTGACTACAAGTTCCACAAAATCTCAGAGGTTTCCAGCAGGACCCACTGCTACATCCTGAGCAACAAGCTGGCAGGCTTAGGGGAGGCAAGGGGCAGTGATCAAACTCCTAGAAATATTTCTTAAGTATCACATTATACCCCATTAAAGCCACTAAGAACCTTGTAAATCAGTGAAATTAATTATCTCCATTTTAATCTAGTTCACACTTCACTGTTAGCAAATAGAGAAGTTACTTATTTTCTACGATGTATACTTAATTGAAATATTGGTTTTATTTTATATATGAAAGCATTAGGACTTCTTACATGACGAGATTGTTTTGTTTAACTAGTGGCAGGTCTGGGTTGTTATTTTTTCATTTTTAAACACAAAATCAACACAGATTACTCACTCTATAAGTATTGTTCATATCACTGTGTGAAATTGAAAATTACAAATGCCACCTCATGGTGTTAGACAGCCTTCTCCCTTATCTGTCCTGAAAAAATAATTTTATAAAGGTCCAGAAGTATCTCTCAGCTATTTAATGCTTTTGGTCCCTAAACAATATTGATTTATTTTGTCTGGTCTAGTAAACACAAATTATCCTGTACTCATGTGATCCTGCAAGCCACGCTTCCATTGACTTTTTTTTCATTTTAAGAAAATGCAGTGATTTTAATGAAAAATGGAAAGGGCTGGAGGCAAATAGATTTCTCTGCTGTTGAAAATGCATCTACTTTAATTGTCTACACAGACCAGGCTTGTTTTTACATAAAAGAAAAATTAATTTAAAAATAAAAGAACACTTTTCTTTCCCTTTACAGTTGCCTTGCAACTATCTGGGGCTTTATTTCCTCATTTTTCCTGCTTTATGACAAAAGAAGATACAGACAATGGTGCTGTTTCTTTTTTATATATATAACATATGAAAAGATTAAAAATGGAACAGAGTTCAACCTTTCAGACTCTTAAAAGCAGCTTTGTTTGAAATAACATGGTCATGTGTTAAAGAGAGCAGGCTAGAACATGGTACACTGATGACTATGTGTTTGAAGTTCATGCGTTTCTTAGCTGGCAGTTGGTGTGCTTTGCCAACAGGCTCAGGAGTCTAAAGACCAGGGCAATGCAAACATCTGCCTGTTGAACCTTATTAGGGACTACTGTCTTCTCTACCATAGAGCATATTCATCCTCTTGGACCATAGAGGATGTTTGCTAAATGAACTTCTGAGGGATCTGGGGCTGTTTAGCCTTTAGAAAAGGCGGCTGAGGGGAGACCTTACTGCCTTCTGCAACTACCTGAAGGGAAGTTGTAGCGAGGTGAGAGTTGGTCTGTTCTCCCTGTTGAAAAGTGGCAGAACAAGAGGCAATGGCCTGAAGTTGAACCAGGGGAGGTTCAGGCCGGATATTAGGAAGCGTTTCTTTACAGAAAGGGTTGTCAGGCTTTGGAATGGCCTGCCCAGGGAGGTGGTGGAGTCACCATCCCTGGAGGTGTTGAAGAGGTGGTTGGATGTTGTGCTTAGGCACATGGTTTAGTGGTTTTTGGTATGTCTAGGAATAAGGTTGGACTTGATGATCTTGAAGGTCTCTTCCAGCCAGAGCTATTCTATAATTCTAAAGATAACCTGTCTTGAAATCATGTATACGGTGTCCATGTACGTGTTCTCAAAATGTTGAGCTGAAAATATTGGCATGAAAACAGATTCTCCTTTTTTTCTTCAAAAATTTATTAACAAAATTTCACACATCTTAACAGATATTTTTCAGGGAGTTTATTACTAGGGATGGAAAAATTTCCTGTGTTCACATAATCTCATAGGGTTCCCTTCTGTCTGAGTGCTTGCAACCAGGCTCTGCAAGTTCCTTGGGTATCAGTGAATAAAAAATATGGGCAAACAGCTGGGTAAAGAAGGAAAGGTTTCTGTTGGGAGAAAACAAATAAAAGACTTGCATGGACCGATATGCTCAAGATAGTAGCAGTCCTGTTGCATCCATGAGAACTGACACTCAGAACATGAAAACATGGCCAAATCTAGACAAGACCATCAGAATGCACCAACTTAAACAGGCTGCACTACACCAAGGACAAGTTTTGTCTGCTGTGTGCACGGAATATACTACGGGAGTATACACACACAAAGTAAAGCAAAGAGTATCTGAGCAAACAGCCAGCGAGACACAAGGTGTTGCTACAACCAGGCTGAACAAGTAAATCAATGTGATGAGCAAATAGCTTTCTACCTTTAATAGCAGCTTTAGTCTATTAATAGCAGCTTAAAGAAAAACACTCATCTCCACTCCCAACAAAATACCCCATAGGGGAAAAGGGAATTTCCACCACTTTAAGTCCAGCTATAATCCTACTAGATTTTGATTCCTTTATGGTTTTTCAACTTCCCATCAGCAAGATAACCTACACAGCACTTCTCTAAAACAACCAAAGGGATATGCTTGCACTCACTGCTAGTAATATATCATATTTAAAATGCTTTGTTAAAAAGCAGAGGTAGCCATTTACAGGGAATTATTGGATCTCAGCTCTCAAAGACCTCATAAGTTGGAAGGAAACAAAATCTTAAGTGCAATAAATCTATCTTTAATGTCAATACAAAACTCATTGCTGTGGTCAACAGGATTTCGGAGGAGTTTTTGAAGGTTCAGAAGGAAAATACTAACTGGACATTCCATCAAATGTAGCTATGTCAAGTCAGCAGTTTTGAAGTGCTCTATTTGGGAAAATAGCAAACAGCTATGGCCTATCAGATTCTTCTGAACAATTCAACCCGACTGCAGCTTCAGCCAGCCCATTTCAAGCGCAGTCCCTTGCACCCTTGCCTCCCCAGACAGGCACTAGACTCCAGTATAGTCTGCGTGCAAACACATGCTCCCCACATGCTCCCTTTAACTGTTATAATTTTCAGCTTCTTAGATTATACAATCAGCTATTAAGGAAGGACAAACAACCCAGTACTGAGGAAAGATCATACAGTTGCGACAGAAACCCAACTCCTCACTATAACAAATCACTCTGCAAAAAATAAATAAATCAGAGAATAATCTTCTTTGATTAGGGTTCTTTGACTTTTCACTCCAAATCACCCTGCATGCTACATAGGCCCATCTTACCATCCAACTTCTAATTACCACAGTAGTATACTTTTGGTATTATAAACATACAGAAACAAGCAGATTCCTTGTAATACATTCTGAAATGTTGGGGAGTCTCAGACGCAGATCTCTCCCATTTGGTATGCAAAAAGGCCTTTAATGTAACAGACAAGCTTTAATAAAGATGATCAGGAGGAACAGAAATAGCGCTAGAGAGGACGCTTTAATCAGCCTTCTGCTTCTAGACCTATGAAACATTGCAGTCATGTGTCAGCACTCAAACTGGAATTCTTTCAGTGGGAGGAATCCAAGTACGTTTTGGAGTCCTGTTACTCCACCATTAGTTTTCTTTTAAGACTAGCATAAAAAGCTGACAGTGCAATTAAACTTTTACTAAAATGGAAGCTTCAAAAGAAATGCATCAAAACAAATATTTTGTCTTTTCTTAAACCCAAATATTTGAATGTTCCTTCAAATTAAACTGTTTATGTAGGTCTACTGAAATGAAGCAAAGTAAAATTTGATCCAAAACTCACCTACATTTTCATATAATATGTACTGGGATGAGATATTTGTAAAAAAGAAAAATGTAAAGCATATTTCCTGTAGTGGTGGGCATAGTCATCTTACCCTCATTATAAACCAAGCAGTAACAGCCTAGAAAAATGGAAGCTCTGAGCTCCAGAAAATGATTCCATGAGGCAAGGTAATAGGGTTATTAAATGCAATTCAGTTCTTCAATTAACTGAGAGTTTTCAGTTTCCAGGTAAATAAGCAAGCTACTAGGGAGGAATTAATAAATCTGTGGATCTAACTTTAAAAATAAACAAAAAAAATACACAACAAAACCAAAACATACATTTAACCAAATCTCACACCGTGACAGCACGAAAGAATCTGATCTATGTGGCTCATTTTTTTCCTTCTTCCCTGAAGTTTTCTGCAGAACAGTCCCCCAAGTAGTAACAGAGTAAGCAGGTATGTCTTTCTTTTTCTAGATCACATTTTTACCATGCCTCAGAATATCAAGAAATCTATCTGGAACAGTAGACACCTCTCTCAGTATAGCTCATTTAAAGCAATTCAAGAATTCATCAAGAAGCCAATAGAAATAAACTATTGTGACACCCACATTGTCCTTTAAAACCCATGGGAAACTGCGTTGTTTCCGAGTGAGCTGTGCTCAGCATGTCAGTCACTGATAACAGAGAAGTGACAGTAAATGGGATGCCTTTAGAGCACACATTGCCTCAGACCAGAGCTGAGCTCTATTTAACATACAGCTTTCCAGGCATAGGATGCAATGAAGAAGTGAGAATATCTTTTTAGTTTCATTCATTGCCTGTGAGAAGGTGCCCCAGATGAAAAAAACAAAACAAAAAAAAGAAGAAAAAAACACCACCACAACAAAAAAACCAAACAAAACCACACACAACCATGAAACCAAAAACCAGGAGAAGGACTTTTTGTAAGTGGTTTTCACTTCTTCCAACAACAATATCCCTGCTGTATCTCCTGGTTTGAGGACAGGATCCCTGTGACATACCCAACCTACAAAGTACCATTCAGATGTTCAAGATCAAACCTTGACAGCAGAGCATGAAACACCCAAGCTGTCTTTCAGAAGAGCAGTGACCTTCTGCCTTCCGAGCTCCCTTATGCACATCCACAAGTAAAAGACCAGCCCATAGAAGGTACCAAGTCTCTTATCAACTTAATGAAATTACATCATCCAACCCAAGGCAAAACAACCTAAAGTTCAAGACTTACCTCACTCTCTGGAACTAGTTTGTTTAGTTTGCCCAAGAGTTCACTGTTACTTACTTTAAATCCCCCTCAGTGATGTCCAGCCTAGATCATGGGTAGCCCTTCCTTCTCACCACCAGCAGTACTGAAACCTACCCAAAATTACCTTTGTTGTTGTTTAAAGTGTCCTTGAGGGTCACAGCCCTTTCTCACAAAGGAAAGGCTGCCAGGGGGAAAGCAGACTCTGCACCATCTTGATTCTGTGTCACTGAGACTCTTGTAACTCCATGGGATTTGACCACAGTTTAAACCCATTAATGTCATCTGAGAGCCTGGCTTTAAGTTGGCAGCACTCAGCTAACTCTGACAGGAGCAGACAGACAGCAAGTGTTGCTGCTTAAGGAGCCGTTAACAGCTGGACATTATCAAAGTTTCAGAAATTATAAATAAATTTCTATTAGAGTTGCAGTTTCTCCACTGAAAGTAGCCAAAGTTCTTGCCCTAAACTCCTCTATTATCATATCCCACAAGATGTTCTGATGAGAAACACCATGGACACTAGAAGTGGGCACTAAGCCTGTTATTTAAGTTTATTAGAAACAAAACAGGAACAGATTGAAGCCCACTGCTACTGAGCAGCAGCCACCACCAGCCTCTGAGCCCCTCAATTGCTCCTGAGTAGCTCAGCAAACATCTGGGCAGAGTATAAGTCTGGCAAGGCAGAGCCCCAGAGTCTAACAACTAACACAATTTGCCCAGGAAGGCTGTGAATACAATACTTCTCAGCAAGTACCTTTTCTAAAGATGACAAAGGTTATTTGTGTTTCATCTCGCAAGCTGCAGAAGTTATCACCACCCTGTAGAGGCAAAATAAAGTGAACACTCTGCACTCCTGGAACAGGCACTGAATATGCACAGTAGTATCAGAGTGCAAAAAGAACCTGTGGTTTCTTGTATCCACCGTCCTATAGTTGTCCTTTGATGATAAAATGTGCATGTCTCTAATGTTTCAAGCATGTTCCTTAGGGCACCACTATCACAGATAGAGGTGGATCAAAATAGCCTGTGACCTCATAGCTACACAATTGTAAAGATCAGCAGGAGAAGAAAATCAGGAAGGATGTTAAGAGCAATATTGTACATCTAGCTGTCTCTTCCAGAAGTATCTTTAAAACCACTGATATCAAATTATTTTCCAGCCTACTGCTGCAGTTTGCTATGGGTGAGCTACCACCTGACTTGTGATCAAAGAAGGATGACTACTCCCCACTCTCAAGCCAAAGAGCACAAAACCAGTGGGAAGGAGGTGACAAACCAAAGGGCAGCATACTCTTACGTTGCTGTGGGAGTCGCTGCTTCTCACCTTTCCTCCAGGGAGTCATTGTCCTGTCAACTGGTGAAAGGTAACCTGCTTTTAGGCACAGCAAGACAACAGGGGGTGGGAAGACTAACCACTGGGATACAACTGTAGGAACAAATTCTTTTAAATTATATCCAGCTAAAACATTGCATTAAAAGTTGCTAAGAAACATTGTACTGGGCATGATTTTATTTACTTATTCCTAATTCTTAAATAACTGAGGGCTTTTGTTCATGTTTTCTAGCAAACTATCACATCTTGTATAGATATTGACACAAGGATAAAGAAAATACCCATATTTGCCCACATCTATGCATCAAATCCAGCCATTTGATTTCCCTTCTGATTT
>WUAM01000071.1:22608712-22629086 GCA_024336885.1 Actenoides hombroni
CTTTGTTGTTTTGTTTTGTTGTGGTTTGTTGGGTGGGGGGGGGGGGGGGGAAAGGTGTATGGTTGTGTTTTGTTTTTTCTACTTTCTTAATATTTCAGTTTGACATATGCCTTGACATCTTTTATTATTCCCTTAGACCAAAAGGGACATCTACAGACTTGCAAACTGAAAATGAATTTTATTAGGCTCAACAGGGAAAAAGCACCATGGGATTCATCATAGTTTTGTATCAGAGAGACTAATTGACAGCAGAGTAAAGGCATTATACGGATCTGATTTCACGATTCCCACCACGGCTCTGCAACTGCTTCTTTCTAGTTTTCTTGGAAAGCAGAAAATAGTAATTAAAAGTTGCACCAAATAGTCAAAAGGAGAGAACTAAGCATTTGTACAAAACATATTTTGCAAATACCTTTGCTAAAACCACAGCAATAACATGCAATGCAATAATTTAATAGCTACCAAAGAAAGGAGGAAAGACGGCATTCTTTAGTACTTGCAAAAGAGTAATTGTTACTTAGTTTAAATATTAAATAGTATAAATTTACATAGGCCAGAACTTACCAACCACATTCAAGCATTAATTTCAGTGGCATGAAAGATATCAGAATTCAACCTCAGACATGTCTACAGTTCCAGTGTTCACCATCCTCACTGTAAACAGCTTCTTCCTAATGTCCAAAACATGCTAGTTTCCTGCAGAGATCAGAACATGCTCAACATCTAGAATTTAATGCAATTTAGAAGAGTACATAACAAAGAGAGGAGAACCAGGAAAAAACGTAAAGTTCAACTGCTTGTGGCTCTGGGTTTTTTTGGTAATTTTTAAAAATCAGTGTGACTGTAGTGTGTATTTAGTTTGCAGCGCTTGTTGTTTTACGTTAAGGTTACACTTCCAGGAACACTAATGTAACAGAGATGCAAGGCGGATATAAATATTTATGATGCTGTAGGAAACACAACACTGCTCCTAGTAAGTAGTAGAAGAAATAAACGTATTATACAGAGGAGGGAGACCTTGTCCAGCTTGCAGAGTTGTCACACTGAGATGAACCAAGAAAGACTTAGGTATTAGAGTTTAAACTGATACAACTACTGCTAAGCTCCCAGAAGGACCTTCCCTTTCACTGCTGACACTTTCCTGAAAGCTATGAAGGATATTTCCATAGCCTGCCTCTATGATCCCCAGGGTCTCACTAACACAATGCTAGGGACAAGTGTCGCAGCAGATTAAAAAACTATCAACAGTTTTCTCTTAAAACAGTTCATCAGTTCACTGTGGCTAGATAAACAAGGTGTAAGCCAGCCCATCCTTCACACATCAGATAAGGAGTTGGTGCCAGCTTGGTCACACAGTCAACCCAATGCTAAGTTGCCTCACAACAAATGGTGGCCTTTCAGGGATGACACATTTAAAATGAGGAACACTTGCTGTTAAGATAACAAGGGCTGAAGTCACATACTGTACTAGTATTCTATGATTAACCACCAAGGGCAGAAAGCACAGAGGAAATATGCACATAGAAAAAGCCTACATAACACCAAAGAGGTCCCATGTCTTTCATGCCCTACTTGTTGCTTTGGATTTAAGAGCTGGAGAAGTTTCAGTGAGAAATCTCTAGAAAAGGAGAGCACGAGAACCATGTTGACTACTATTAGCTGATCTTAGGAAAAGTGCATAATATTACAAAGAACCATTTAGGATCTTTATTGTTCTAACAGCTTCTTTTTCTACATCTGTCACAAATATCACACTTGTAATGATACCACAAATATATTCATTGAAGTTTTATTGTTTCTCAGCATCATGAACCATCAACATCATTTACATGTCTATCCTGGGTTGAAGTTATGCAAATCATTGTGAACCACTTAACATTTAATGTAGATAATCAAAATTTAAAAGTCACAGAAGTTCTTTTTGAGGACTGAAAGGCTCCACAGGACATGAGAAGTTTGGATTTTAGGGTGTTTCTACTACTACAAAAACCAACAGCTGCTGCTTCCAGCAAGCTTTTGACCAGTTACACAGCCACAGTGGGCAAAGGCAATGCTATTCTTCCAAGTGGTTTCAACACCTCCCAGGCAGAATATATCCAAACAGCAATAACCAGCGAGCACAGGAGAATCATAGAATGGTTTTGGTTGGAAGGGAGCTTCATATAGTCCAGTCTCCCTGCAGTAAATAGGGAGATCTTCAACTAGATCATGTTGCTTAGAGCCCCATCAAGCCTGGCCTTGAATGGCTCTGGGGATGAGGCCTCCACCACCTCCTGGGTCAATCTGTTGCAGTGTTCCACCAGAACACTAAAAGACCAACTGTTTGCCCCTTAGGTACAAGTGAATGGTATAAAACACATCCCTTTAAAAGAGAGCTGTCCACAAAAATGAGGACAACTGCAATAGCTGTTATGCCACCACTAGGTACAGTAACACATCCAAGCATACAAGAATGTATTTGCTCAGTTATTTAAAAATTAAATTTTACTTTCAACCTGCTTAACAAGTGTATTAACCATTATTTAACAAAATAACAATATGACCACAAAAATCTCTGGCTGGCTACACTATATTTGATGATACCTGAAGGAGAGAAAGCAATAAATTGATTAAACATTAACAGTACTAAGTTGTCTTTCTGTTTTCGTCACTACAGAGATGTTTTTAAGCCTTGCAGACTTTAGTGTGAATTTGATTTGCTGCAATTTTGTTCAGTAAAACAGGAATGCCAACCAGATGAGCAAACTGAACAGATACAGCAGATAACATTAATAGCATTTAATCTCAATACTGTCTCAAAACTGGCAGATTTAATTTCAAGTGTCATGTATCTGACGTTGTTTAATATTTCACAGGAGTGAACGGTATTGGACTAAAAAGTCAAATGAAAATTAATTTTTACTCTTATCTGCTGCAGCATGTATTTGATACGCAGTCCTCAGACAGTGTAGCTCTTCATGTTTGGATCAGATTGAGCAAAGCATTCCTTTTTACAATTTATTTAATCCAAAATTGAACCAAAATAATCTTTCTGTCAGACAAGCAGTGATTCTGTGTGGGAAAATGCAACTGTAAACGTTGATGATGTGTCTATGTGTGTAAGTTGATTAGATGAGGGTTTGCCATGTGCTTGGAACTCAACCCAGTTTCTCCAGAGATCCCTGTTCAAGCTATCTATTAGTCATGGTTAAATGAGCAACAATTTCAAATATACAGAAAACAGATACCCTAAAGTCATAGAAATTCTGTGTGTGCAATGCTTCACATCAAAAACAACAGAGGTTATCCAGAGCTGACAAAGCTTGGCTGAAGCTGTGGAAGGAGAAAGGGAGGCTTTTGTGCTCTTGCCATAGCAGAGACACTGAACAGCAATCCTGCCTTCCTGGTTGAGGCATTGGGGCATTACAGAGTCCCTTCAGAAGCAAGCATCAAATTCTACAGATCACGCTTTGGAAGCAGATTTTGCACCACTATGGTTTAATTGTAAGATTTAACACACAGCATATATTTGCTGCAGGGATTTTTGGTCACAGAGCTCTATATTTACTCTCTGCTTCAGTGATTTCAGAATATAATCAAACTCCTGGTCTACAAAATTCAAGAACTGAGGTCCCAGAACATCTGTGCAACCTTTCTACTCTGTGTCCCCTTTATCAAGCTGATCTTCCAAGCATGATACTTGATGCTCCTCACCATACATGAAATACCACAGAGTATTGCTTGACAGCTACCAAACAGTTACTGTGGTCCTCAGAGTTTCATGGTCCATAAAATACAAAGGATGAGTAAGAGGAAATAAATGTGATGTACCAGGATTTAAAAAAAAAAACAAAAAGGTCACATGCATGAAATGCAGCACTGAATTACAAAAAACTACAGCTCTCTTTTTAAAGCAGGATTTGTTTATATACTTATACAGTTATGGCAAAAAGAGTTGTAAATGGAATAGTGATTTATATTTCACATAAATAGTTCTCCATAGAAGCCTAAATTTCAAAGATACCCCGACTAGATAAAGCAATCTTTCTAGGGAATGAAATGGACAATTTTGTATGTATTTATCATACGAAAGTGTTCAGAACACGGGGAAGATCAGTGATCATGCATAACAGCAATACACATCATTAATCCTAATAATTAATGTAACATTACCACTTCCCCCCCCCCCATTTTGCGATGCTGGAAGAAGAATGAGTGAAATCCACCACCCCATCCCCCAGTGAAAACTCAGTTTCCCAAAAATTGTCAGAAGTATTCTCAGTCTACAACCCTCGCTGTTGAAATGAATAGGAAGCACTGTTCACTTCAGTTACAGTGACTGAGGAGGGAGGATCTTAAAAAAAACTTAGACTTTACAGCACAGACACTGAGACCGAATTTAAATTTCATTGTGGGCTTATCCTGAGAATCACTCTCAAATTAGAAATAGTACCTGGTGAACCAAACATCACTCCTCCTTCAAGTGCAGCTTTTTTTATCTCAACCAGGTTATTCCAGGGAAATGTACATATTTGGGAATCAGGTTTTGCCTCCAGCTCAGAAAGATTGCAGTTCTGGGATGCAAACATCCCCCTTCTCTCCAAGGCCTGGGCTTTCTTACCACAACAAAACTTGGATCACTTGGTGGTTTTAACCAAGATACTGGAGTGCATCATCAACTTTTATGCTAACAGAGGCAGAGGTGGCCGGAGTCAAACCAATACACCCTTGCCCAGACAAAATCAGAAACATCTGAAGGTGTTCCAGCAAGAGCTCTCATGCATCTGCAATTTAAACAGCTGATGTTTCTCCAATCCTGAAGAAAGACAAAGTACAAGAACATCCCAACAGACAGAAATTCTCTTAACTTGCACTAGCTTTACTGATTTGAAAATAATGGTGATATTTCACAGTTAAAGCAAAGCCTAATTTTACTTTCTTCCACCACACTATGTATAAAGGGTTAAAAAAATAAAAATAATAAAAAAATCTACAGTTAGAGTGGATTGTGAAATTAAGTGAAATTACTCAAAGTAGGTGATGGTTTCCTGTTTGTGCTTCCTAGAAGTAAGTCACATCAAACCCAACAGAAATTTTGTCGTCAGTATGAATCGGAGCCAGCAAGGTTCAGAGCAACTGAACAGAAAACCTATGCTGCTGTGAGAAGAACTGGACTGTAATGCTGCACAGTGGATAAATGCTCAGACTTTATACTCCCTGTGACCTCTTCAATGCAGTTATGATTTGGGAAGGAGACTGGTGTGGTAACAGTGTTCACATACTCCAGCATGCCTCAAAGCAGAGATTTAAGGAGCTGCTTGAGAGGAGAGCAGAAAGTACAGTAATGAAACTACAGACAGAGAAACTCACGGGGTACAAGCTTTTCAGATGTGCACTGTGATGTATGTTTACAGAAGCCTCAAATGACCTTTTTCATAACTCTTTATAGCTCATCTGTGAGCAGTAAGTCTTGACCAGAATTGGTCTTTGACACAGACTGTAAAATACAAATCTTAAAAGGACCCAATGGAAAATAAAAGTCAGTATCATGACAAAATGGATGATTTCTGATGTAATCTCTTTCCACTCATGCTTTCCACATAATGAGATATGGAAAATATGTTTCCCGCTATAGAAATTAAGAATTCTGCTTCAATAAAAACACATCTGGCTCCTATGATGTTGAAGTAAGAGCTTATTAGTATTATTGCTGTTATTACTATATCTGCTCCCATATGAACACACAGTCCTCCTTTCTGAAGATCATCTTCTGCTGCCTGCTTATTTGTCAAGCAGAGGGACAGTTGTTAGAAGAGATGGTAGCAGCATGCCAGCAATATACCAAAACATTACTATGAAGACAAGCTGAATCCAGCTAAGATGCTGCTGAACTATGTAGAGATAAATAAGTATTTTATCTGTTCCAGATATTTTGACACCAATGTAGCTTGATAACAAAGACATACACACACAAAAAAGTTGTCTTCTCCAGATAACAATTTCTATGACAGAGGAAACTTGAATAGGACAGGAAATACAAGTAATTTGTTTTCTGGGCTGTCAAGCCCTTTGTCTTGACCCAACAACAAACCTATTGATCTACTTCAAGGCACAAAGGGAATGGTAACTGTCATGATGGTATAATACAAACCAGATCTAAAAATAAAAATATTAAAACAAAACCTGCTTGTTTATACTCTGACAATTGTGTGCTCTGGCATTCGTCCTCCATCACTTCACACGGATTCACAAGGGAGATGTAACATGCTCATCCCACGTGTCAGTGCTGTCCTAGGTGTCACTCAAGAGCCTCTCTCCACTGTCCCATGACACCTTTTGCTCCTGCTTCCTCAAGGAGGACAGCTCTGAGAAAACAATAGCACAGCTCATTTCCCCAGGAATGGGAATTTCTCAGCCTACTTTAAAGGATATATGCCACCAGGAGATTTGTGCTGTGACCTCAGCCACGTGCCTTGAAGAAAAAAAGCCTACACATACAAGTCACTCCTTCCTACTGGACATCTCCCAGTAATGGTGGGAATAGTATTGTGCCAGCAAGCGACACATCCACTTTACTTCCATTTCCCACCCCTCAGGGCTGGGGAAAAAAAAACAAACCACAGGCTCCAAGACCTTTATTCAAATCCCGATCTCTTTCTCCATCAGGCTTCCCTGCAATACAGGCCAGCATGACCAATGTCCTTACACCACCTCTCAGTATTGCAGTAGTAGCTTCTCTAAACTTTTTCTGATGTTATTCAGGAAGTTGGACTTGGAAAAAGTGCTCCATCAAACCCACTAAAACCAGCCTCGTTGTCCAAGACAAACCATATTGTTCTTCCCTCTTGAAAGAAACAGTCTAACAAATTTTCAGCTACCCTAGCTGACACATAAGAAGGGCTCCCAACACTGGCCAGTGCCCTATGGGTGGTCCCATGCCACCTGGAAGAGCCAGCAAATATTACCAGAGAAGAGAAACCTTCCAGTTCGAAGAACAGTTTCCAGCAGCAACAGTACATAATGTAGAGAGTTCCAATTCAACACTGCTCACAGAGCAAGATAAGAAAATAAAGAGCTGATGGTCCTAGAGCCTACATGACCATTTTCAACATTTAAATGAAGTGCAATCAGTGCATTCAAGTCATGAGTATATTTAAATGTCAATCTTCCAAAACCCTACAAGAGACTGATAGGAGTCACAAGATTCAGATTTAGTAACACAGAGAGAGCTAGTGAAAAAAATCAAATTAGGAGTCACATCAGGGGTACCAGATGTCCTGCAGGTATCTGATTTCTAACAGCATATAGTGACCACAAATAAAAATACTACCATAAAGGTCTCCATGTAGTCCTTTCTTGAAAGTTGGCTTATGACATTTTTCAGCATTCAGATGATAAATGTCAGGAAAACAGAGTTTGAGGAGAACTGAATCATTTTGCATAGTGGCCTAATTCAGCGAACTGTATTGGTTAAACTGTGATTTTTGAGTTTTGTTTGGTTGCTGTCAGCATAATGTAATTTTTTTTTTTTTTTAGATGTTCAATTTGATTTGGTACATAAGAGCAAATCAGCTTGCTTGAAGAAGTGTCAAAAGGTTGAACTAGGATTTCATGTAGACTGCCTAGTATTTTCCAATATAATTCTTAGAGCAGAAAAGAAGGAAGTCAAGTAAAAAAAGAAAATGTTTTACTCTGCAGTTGTTTTGCATCAGTCCAAGTCTGATTCACCAAATATCCTGAAAAATTTCTCTCATTGCAGTCTGACCTGTTCCCTTCCTCAATTATTATTTTGACTGTGAAACAAAAATATATTTCCCAGATGTATTAATCAGACATCAGGGATATTTCATTATTATAACACAGCTATAGAAACAGTTCTCTCAGGATTTCTTTTAACAGAAATGAAGTTAAATCAATACTAAGCAAATTTATCAGAAGGCAAATTCCCTAGAATTACAATGAGGACGGAAGTAGTAGTATTATGCCAGGTAATGCTGCAACACACTAGGGCATCTGGGGCAAAAGGTGTGTTTTTCCCTTTTTCCCATACCAGTTAGAGCAGCCCATTTGAGCAGACAGGCAACTGTACATAACATGAAACTTTCAGTGGTAAGCAGAGCACAAAAAGTTGATGAGTCCTTTTCCTTTTTTTTAACTCACACACCCCCACACTCCCCAGTTTAGTCTTTTCTCTTTCTGACACCAGTGGAAATACCTGGACTGTCAGGTTTAGATGTCCATCATTAAACCCTGGACTGAACCTGCTGAATTGACTGTATTTTCGAAAGGATACCAAAGGGTACCCAGACACAACCCCACTGACAAAATATACTACACACCCTCAGTACCTCTTCCTTTAAAGCTCTCAACAACTTTCACATACTTCATATTCCAAACAGCTCTACAAGTCTTAAGCAGGTCATTAGCCAACATATGAAGAAAAGGTGCAACACCATACAAACAACACCATTAGATTTTTTTTTAAATAATAAACTTCTCAAATATTTTTCTTGCTTTCACAAAAGTACTTCCACAGAGTACAAGTCTTTATTTATCTTGAATTCATGCAGTACATAAAATACTACTCCCTCCAGAAAGTCTTACATAAGTACAGGCTAAATTTTAGCATGTAGGGACATGAATTGAAGCACAAAATAAACAGTTTAAAACTTTGTTCTTGGAAGTCCAATTTACCTTAACTAAAATTCAATTTAGAAGAAAAATAAATAAAAGTGCCAGTATAGAGGACTTAAACATAATCAGATGAGTGAGAAAGTCCCCGCACACCTGTTAAGGTGGTTTTGCTAAACAGACATCAGGTATACAGTAATAAACAGAAATAAAATAAAAATTAACTAAGGGCAAGGTTTTATAACTTTAAGTACAGTGACAGAAACAGTAAATGAAACAGATGACTAAATATTTTGTAGGAAAAAAGGCAACCTATTTTCTTTCTGTAAGCAATTAATGTTATTATGTTTATTTTTATGTATTTCTCACTTAAAAATCCATAGCTACAGCAGGCACTATTTATTCAGTAAAAATAACAAAACGGCCTTGGATATAAAGCTTATTTCCAGATGTACACAATTTTCAGATATGGCTGCTTGTGTGCTCTGTGTCAGCAATCTGAGTAAAGTAAATTTATTGCTTCCTTTAGGACAGCAGTTGTACCTCCCTGGTTAGCTTGCAGCTTGGAAAGCAAATGCTTTTACCACTTGGTTAATCTCTAGTCTGTCAGATACTATCTATTTGTGGAAACCAAGCTCTAATCGGGGAATCTCATGTTCTTAAATATTACTGAGGTATCCCTTAAGGTCAAAAGGCACACACAGACAAAAAAAGATTTTCTATTAGGATGGGATTGTATCTGCTCTCCAGCATTATTTTTCAATGGAGTCGAGCCTTTCGAATTTCCACATATTTCCTTTATTTGCTACAAAACCATAATTGATAGTGAGGTAATTTGCCAATACCACCTATCCACTTTCACAATTTCACCTTTTCTGGTATTGTTGCTGCCTGTCAAGCTGTAAGTAGACACAGAGAGGAAAAAAGGAAAAATAGGACAACACACAAGGAACAGAAGACTTGCAAATTTTTCCTGCATGTTGCTTGTTTTTCTACTCCTTTCTTGCTGTTTAAATAAGCCCTGTTATGCTAGCTGTATCTGACCAAATCTTAAGTGTGAGGCACAGAGTCACGTGTATATAGCATAACTGCAAGAAAAATAGCATAATCACATGACAAACATGCATCACAAAACATAATTAATAAGAACATATTCCACATATTAAATAAGTTACTATATTCACCTCTGCGTACATCAGTCGCATATAGGAGTATATGCCCATGAGGGTTTTACTTCCACATTCAAATATTGCTCAGGAACAGATTGACAGAGAGCACAAAACAAGCTATAACCAACCTTTCCCTTTTAATCTTGGATATGCCAGTGTAAAGTGGGAAAACTCCCCAAGTAGGTAAAAATTGGAAAACTATTATACTTAAAAGGATTAAATGATTCATTCAGAGACAATTCTATAGCCCTGGGTGTAATTGAATGGCCTTTCTTCCACCTTTTTTTCTGAAAAGGGCCCTTAATTGTAGCCACTGAAAGGAAATAAATTTCTGGCTATTTTTACAAGATATGCGCTGTTATGTCTCAGCAATCCTCTCCCATTTAACTCTGCAATACAGCTATAAAATGGTTGGTTTGGTTTAGTGCCTTACTTCTGAAGTACATTACACACCACAAAAGACAGTGACCACAAGAGGTCCAAACTACAGATGGAAATGCAAAATCTTGAATAAATCCCCCATAACGAGAAAATTCTGAGGGACTTTGCTGCTATTATTTTAGGGAGAGGAGGACAAGTCACTTTGCAAGCCTGCGGAGAACTTCAGTTCCCATTAGTTCAAAGTGCCACCAGCACCACTTTAGCAAACCATTAACACATCAGCTGGAAAACAGGGTAAGTTTGAGTTTTTTGTTTGGGTTTTTTTTTGTTGTTGTTTGTTTGTTTGTTTAGTTTGTTGGTTTGGGGGGCTTTTTTTGGTTGGGTTTTTTTTTGTGTTTGTGTTTTTTTGGTTTTCCCTCTGCCAATCTTTCCCAAGAGATGATATTTCTTTCCAATTTTCACCCCAGGCACTATGACAAAGTACAGGCAGGATGAAAACATTATTTTTTTTCAACATAATTCAGTCACTTGCCTGTTGGCTTACATTCTTCAGAAAGGCTTGTCCCTGCCTCTCCCTCACCCACACAGCACTCTACAAACCAACAGCTGTGATCTTCGCTTATCTGTGCAGAGGATCCACTTCAGATACACGGAAACTAAAACAGGTTGGTCGATTCATTTGCACATATCCCTCATCATTGACTTGGTCCAAACAAGTTGATGGCCCTGATGCTCATTTACACTAAAGCCAATTAGCCTGAAATTTCATTTACTCTAAACTCACAATATCACCCTGGCAGCATAGAGAGGCTTAAAAAATGAGACACAGTGTAATTCATTCCTCCTTTATGATGCCAGAGGAACATAAAGTTGCCTAAATGCAATCAGGAATGTAGCCAAATTACTTCTGCCATTGATTTCAAAGTAGAGTTTGACCTGATTTTAACATCTACTGAACTGAGCTTGAAACCCAGCTCAGCTGTGCTGGTGTCAGAGAAACTGCCAGTTGGGCTCAGCTAGGGATGTACACCAAGATATCTGAACATCTCTGGTGCTTAATTTAAGAAACCCAGCCAGATATGGTAGAGAGAAGATCCAGTTCAGAGGGTGGATACAGAACACATTATAACTCAAATCCTTCTATAAACTCATTAGAAACACTTAGACATTAGACACTTAGAAACAGAAGGACCCAGGACATCCAGTTGCTCCTGATCTTAGTTTCCTGGCCAGTTTTCAGCTACCATTATTACCTTGACATTAGGAAGCTAACTACTCTGCTTGATGTCACAATATTACAATCTGCTATATTTTTGAACCTCTATTTTTCATTTCCCTTCTCTTCCTTCCCTGGCAGTGACTGGAGCACAAATGAGGCCAAGAGGCCTTTGGCAAAGGCTTTCCCAGGTCTTTGCTTACTGTGCACCTAAATCAGACCTACATTGCTCTAAGCCATAAATGTTTATCACACAGCAAGCAGCAGGGAAATCAAAAGACATTTTCAGTCTTCATCTACTTCAAAAGCCTGTTGTTAATAGCAGTATTTCTAATTTTAGCTTGTGTCCACTTGTGACCCTCTGGTACATCACAAAGCCACTCTTTTACTTTTTTTTTTTGTGCTATTTTTGGCCATTTTTTGGGCACCCCAGCTGTCAGCATCCTTAGCAACCCCACAGGTGGAATAAGCATGAACTAATTCAACATTCTCTTAGTTTTGACTCTGGGGAGCACAATAAAGGCAGGTAAGTGGAGGAAAGAAGCTTTAGGGCTACTAAAGGCCACAAGCTCTGCTCAATTCTACCCACACAATTCCCCTTTGCTGGGCTTGCAGCCAAATACTGTTCTGGTTGCTACCCTATTCATATAAATTCATAGCCAAAACAATGCTTGTAGTCTAGGCACATGCAGCTTTTGAGATGAGATTGGAGTGGCTAGACTAAAACTAGGTCTGAAATTCTCAGCTCGTTTCAGTTGTCTCAAAATAGCCCCAAACCACAGATTTTTTTCAGACACTTGGTCAGAATCCTGCCTGTGATACTAATCTGAATGTTATGAAGTAAACTCAGTTCAAAAGCTCTGGATACAAAACTACTTAGAAATGAGAAGTACATATCAATCAGGTGTGTTTCTCAAGATATAACATCACACAATAACATTTGTGTCTCAGTTATTGTAGGTGGACAACAACTAGATCATACTGGATGCTTCAAATCCATACTAAAAATAAAGTTGCTGTGAATGTTTGCAACTCTTTCTTCACCAGTCTTGGAGAGGCTGAGTAACTTTTTCTATGCATCAGTCCTGCAGACAGTTTAACAAGCAAAGCAGTGCTATCTTCATTTTCAGCATGTGTTCAAATCATTCCTCTTTCCTGTACGACTATTAGAGCTGACATATAACATAACTAATGACTACTACCATGTCTGCAGACAGTAAGTAGACTGCATGCGGCTTCTGACTAGACCAGAATAAACATTTGTGAATTACTTTCCATTAATATCAAGCTTAATTTTATTAGAGGATATAATATGTATACCCTTTATAAAAAAAAAGTAAGCTTTGGTCAAATGTATACTATTTGCAAACTGAAATCAGTGTCTGAATTATAGTTATTCAGAAATCAGTAACTAATAAAAAATAGTAAAAAATAAATCCCTAGCTATGTGTATAAAACATCAGAAAAATCAATTAATAAAATTAATATTTCATTATAAATTTTCTGTTATTCAAGAAAGAAAAAGTAAAACATACCTTTGCCCTTTTAAAAGTTTTGGAAACAATTGGTTTTCTTAGAATTTAAGTAGGATTTTACATAGCGTTTAAGTAGGATTTGCTTTTTATAAAAAAGAAAAAAAAACAAACAAAAAACCAAATGACAACAACAAAAAAAGGCCACAAAAAAACCAAACAAACCCTCAACAAACCACCATCCAAACACTTTCCAACCTGTAAAATAAGGTTAAGTGGTTAGCAGCTTCTGTATATGTATATGACCTGTCATATACATTCTACCCCTGAAATAATCATCAACACAGACCATATCTGACATGTCAACTATGCCATTTTTGCCTTAAGCCTTTTTTTAATCAGTTTCTCATCACAGGCTTTTGGAAAGAACACACATACCTCTTCACACAAACATGTGCATTAACAGACCCAATTAATTAAGCACAAGCTATATGCTCCATCTCACTTTGTTCCTGTTATTACAGCCAGCATCATATAGCTCTTTTGTAACATCCCGTTCTCACTCCCCATTGGAGGGTATTTCAATAACCATTTTTTTCAAATCTCATCCCAAAACTTGCCTACTTGCATTCCCAGCCAGTTTGTAACTTCATTCAGTGTCAACGTTATCCTTCAATTTTAAAGTTCATCTTGATTTATGATTTTTTTAATCATGTCCTATAAGCAGCAGTGAATATGCAGTCAGGCACAAAACAGCCTGCTCCAGGTGCACTTCTGCAGCCTGCAAACCTTACTTGGATAGATGTGAAACATTGGATGCTCAGAGCCACATACTTACTGCATATGTTCTTGTGAAGGCCTCACCAGTTCACCAACAACAATACATCCCAAACCCTCATGGAAAGACCTGTCCCAATTCATCCTCTAGTTTAATTTATCACCATCACAATGGTGTTTAGTGTGCTTCTGTTAGAGGTCCCAACTTAGACCAGCAAATATTTCACCATTCCTTCAGCACGTATGGCTTTGTATTTTCTGCTGCTGAATTTGATCCTATTCTCACTGCTCTCTTCTCCAAGGTCATTCATTCCTTGTGTATGAGACCTTTTTCACAATTCAATCTTTCCTTTTCATTTTGCTATGCCAGAAAGTTTCATTAGCCCAAGCTGATTTATTTTTTTTTGGTGCCAAGGTTATTTCATAAACAAAGGAAGAGAAAAAGGCAAAAAAAATATATGCTATGCAAATGCAACGTTAACTTCAGTGTTTATCACAGTTTAGTATAAGAATATCTGTTGAACCCTGGCTTGCTGAGTTCCTTTAAGCAGTTATATTAACTTTGTTAAAATAATTCCTTTGAGTACTACAGTGTGTGATGCAGCCCTCAAAAAGATCAAAATATGTACCTCTTGCACATACATTCAGATAGTCTAAACAAAGGTTATATCCCAAGGAGCAATGCCAATATCTAAGAACCAAAATAATTAGTGGCCTCCCATTTGCAGAAAACTTGTAGATGCAGTATTAATAAAGGACAAATTAGAAGACATGTTTTACATGCATCATTAAACTGGTAGGATTAAGTCTGCACAAAATGTAATTGCCTTTTGATGTGAATAAAGCAGAAAAAGCCCAATCAGATGCAACACAATTTAATTTATGACACAGCCCTAGAATTTTTTGGTGATTAGTGTCACATCATCATAAGACAAATATATTACAGTGTTAAGAGGTACATAGCCCTGTTGTAAATTATTTCACTTTTCTGTCCTGTACATCTGAAATGACAAAATGAAGGTAAATTTCTTCCTGATCATTTAGACAGCTCATTATTTCCCCAGAACGCTCCTGTGTCATTACTAATCTCTGCAATGTATCATCATTCAATCAAAATATCAATTCACTAAAACCAATGTTAAACAGGATATTGTTTTCTAATTTTTCAGCACAAGTTCTCAGCTGAATTGTGCAAAGGCTGACAAACTGGAACCCCACCCAAAAACGTGATGGTAAGACACCTTTAAGGGCTAGTTTCTCAGGTGATGGAAGCTGCATTTTCTCCATTATAGCATATGTTACACTCACTGAATAACATATGTTAGCTCTCACTGAAGCTGAGGGACACAAGAACCATTTTTCACATGGTATAAGCTATGAAGCAGCTGATTGTTTGTTCAGAACAGGTAGAAGAACTCACTACCCAAAAGGATTCTGCCAAAAAAAAATAAAAAAAGCCTGTGTGATTCTATCATGCTTACATTGCACACATCATTTGTGAGCCTCTACAAACAGAGATGCAGAGATTCAGACCCCAGTGAGAGGGTAAATGAATGCTACCAAACAGAAGTGCTTAGAAAGCAGTGAAAATTCTCTCTCCAATGATTCAAAACTAGATCAAGAAGTTGACTTTGAAATAAATACAGGAAGTTTCAACACTTCCCAGATACACATGTAGAATGCTTTTAAAAAAAAACAAACAAGACCCACACAACAAAAAAAAACACAAAACAAAAACCCAACAAAAATATCAATAAACCTAACCAGAAATAGCTGTCTGACTGATCCTTTCAGTACCAATTCAAGATTGCAAGGGATCTTCCCAATGAAGTTGAGGGGAATGACAACGTTTTCCTCCTCCTTAACGTCAGGAAAAAAAAGTGTAGACATTCCAAGAAAGTTATATTCAATTACTTGCATTTCCCAATATTAACGTAATGCACTGTCTGTATAACAGCAGACCACATGACACATCAACTCATATAAATTAAGTTACTGGAAGGATAAAAAGAAAAAAAATACAAGACATTAATTCAGCATGTCAGTCAGGAAAGAACACCACAGACACAAACCAGTCTTGTTATCTAGAAATGCCATGACAGTTTTTGAAAAAATTAACAGACTAGGGCTAAATACCTATAGACACCATAGCCAGCTGGAGTAGGGGGGGGCATGAGTGTATTTTCAAGTACTTAAAAAAAAAAAAAAAAAGAAAAAAGAAACCATGTGTGTTCACTAGACTGTAAGTCTATGTCAACCATAACAGTTATGTTACTAGTTATCTGTGTGCTTTTTAGCACTCAGTTCTGTTATTGTATCTCATGTAATACAGAAAAGAAAAAGCAACTGCGAAAGGTATTGGGATCTCCATGAAAAACCAAAGCTCCATTGCCACAACAGCTGTCCTGCAACACATAAGGGGATCTTCTGGTGTTTAAGAGTCCAGAGGTCAATTTTCAACAAATGTGCCCCTGGTTAACCTCTTGGATAGCTGTTCACACCGGAAACCTTTTGTCCCCGGGGGTAGTCGTAGAGGTTGTGTCACAGTGTCACAGCCAGCAGAGTCACAGCAATATCAGGGAGTCCTGGATC
The DNA here is from genome assembly GCA_024336885.1 of Actenoides hombroni. NCBI lineage: Eukaryota > Metazoa > Chordata > Aves > Coraciiformes > Alcedinidae > Actenoides > Actenoides hombroni. Next base: position 22,624,930 of record WUAM01000071.1, read on the forward strand.
AGATCCTAACGCAGGAGGCATTTTCACTGTAAATAAAAACCTGCATTACACCACATCCAACTGAATTTAAACTTCAGATTCCTTCCTTTAAAAAGGGTATTCTTCAGTTACCCAAAATCTGAGCACTGTATTTTTGTATTCAGGAGCATTGCATGTACAGTTTGGCACATGAGATATTTGAGTTCCCAGTGACACAAAGGGAACAAGTCTTCAGGTATCATTGCAGTGACTGCAGCAGTAACACAAATCATCACAAAATGGTGCCAGCAGTTTGCAGATCAGCCCTCTCTATCAGCATCAGAAGCTCCTTTCAGGAGGAAAGCCTGGCAGACCAATGTTGTTTTTTTGGAATTGCATTCGGAAGTTGATAGTACCAAACAAGTGCCGTTCAAACAGGAAGGCAGGTTTGCACAGCCGCACTAAGAAAACACAAGAGTGCGCACAAATTCCAACTTATGATAGAAGGGCAAAAATAAGAATTGAAAATCAACAACAGTGCAGCTTTGACAAGATCCTAGGAGAGGTGCTGGTTTTGTCACAGAAGCTGTCAGGACCCTGGTTCATACCATTTTTATTTTTATGAACTTGTAGAGAAGGCTGGTAAGATACTGTGTCTCTGCAGACAGAAATAATTAAAACAAAACTAACACCTTTACTAAGCATTTTTATAACACTAACAAAAAAAAGAATAAACCACAGTCTTGTCAAAAGACCATGAAGAGAAAAAAGCAATCATCGGAGTCAGAGTAACTGAGCCTTGAGGAGTCCTGGAGAATGCTGTGTGGCAAAAGAAATGTTAAAATACCAAAGCCACCACCAAAGCAGTCCAGGAGCTCAAAGCACAAACTACACTCAGATCTGTCACAATTTCAAATATCAACAACCAGTAAAAAAAAAAAAGCCTCAAAATAAACCATTTTCAGAAGATTCCTTCTGTTTTACCATTGACAGTAGGATCAATGTCAGGTGAGATCATTAGGTTCAAGTGAAGACAACCTCATCAGTAAATCTGTAAAGCAAAGGATACAACAGGCAGCTGCAAACTAGCTCAAAAACCAGCTTAAAGAATAAAAACACTTCAACGACAGACAGGGCAAACAACTTCCCCATATCTGCTGCTGAAAGGAACTTAGGAGAATAGCAATGATTTGTAAGTTTAACTAGTAGGCAAATTATAAATATTCACAAGTACGCATTATGTAACATTTGCCTTTTATCATTTGGAGGGCTGCGATTGCCTGGGAAAGGAGGCAACAGAGGATTGGCACAGTACCCAGGAGAGATGCTGCAGAGGTATGTAAATATCGTGTATGCAACTAAGGAAAGATCTTTTACACTTCTGGAGCCCAGAGTGGGATTTTTAAATATTATCTTCAATATACATCATGTTGAGATTTAGCTAAAGTCCTACCATCTCCCCTTTGCCCAAGAATTGCTAGTTACTTGCAGTCCAAATTCTATTGTCAGTTTGTCCAGCAGCGTAACACTGACTGCACCAGCATTTCTCAGAATAAGTAGGAACAGATTTTTGATTCAAAGGAAAAAAAAAAGACAAAGTTGTTTACAAAAGATTTCTTTACACATCCCAATTTAATTTTTCAAACTTTAGAAATATCAAGATAATTGCTGACTGAAACTTGAGGCACCTGCTTACAACTGCATTCACTTATCTCCCAGTGTCAAATGCTGAGCCCCAATTCCCAAGCATCTTCATGACCATTTCCTCCACCACCCCATAGCCACTGCAATCCTGTGTCAAAAACAAACTGGCCAGACTGATGTACAGTTACTGATCAGGCAGAATCAGGGTGAACCCTTATCTGAAAGAACAATTACTACCCCACACTGCTGAGAAGGACAATGACACTGCATGGGGCCATTGAGTCCAGGGAAAGCCTCAGCTCTAGGATTCACATCAGCTGGCCTTAGATGCACACTTCAAGTGGCATGAGCTGAAGACAGTTCAAAATAATTCCTATTAAGGGAACATGGCATTTTTCATTAATCAGGTAACTCAGCTCATTACAAAAGATCATACTCCTGCACTGCACAGCCTTGGCACTGATGAGGACAACTGAGAGGCTGATCCAACTTTTCCCAAAATCTGCCTAATTCATTGGAAACTGGGGCAACTTCTGTGGCAGATACAGTACCACTGTCTGTCTGTTTAGGATCATCTTTTCCTCCCAAGATCTCCACCCAAAGAAACTTGGTTTTAATCTTTCCTTTTGACACAACAAAGAAGCTGCCAGTTTGCAAACATCTAAACACACCTTCAGCACAAAGCATTCTCTTACTCATCAGCCTCTGGACAGCATAAGAAATATGCCTTCTGACTGCTTTCAGATTGGATTCATAATTTCCTTCCAAGGGACATTGCATGTTTCTTGGTAGTAGATATGGCAGATAGAGCAAAGACATTTTGCAAAACTGACCAATTTTTTTTTTATTGACACAGTGTAATCAGCCTGTTTGCACATCAGGCAGAACTTCTATTAGGCAGAGCTTTGCATGTTCGCAAAACACAATCTGAAAAAAAATTTATTTATCAAGAGTAGTGATAATGTATGTCTGCTTTAAATCACGATGTCCCCAAAAGGCTCAGTGGATACAAAGGCATGAGGCACCACCTGCTAAACACTAGAGCAATGCAAAATTCCTGCTCCAAGACTAAGCACAAGAGGGTTCTTTGTATTGCACCCAGGCACAGAAGAGGAAAGGCTGACCATGATTTCCAGCTTTTAAATATGTTCCTAGTCCTTGTGTACTGAATTCAGCCTAGAAGAGTTGCAACAGAAGAGGCTATTCATGCAAGGTTATACAAAGAGGTTAATCAATTGCAGCGCTCATATTCCTTCCACCAAGTAACTGTTAAGCCATGAACAAGTTCACCAGTGCTACTGAGTCAAGTCATAATGAACACTCTGCCTCACATGCTAGGTTATCCAAGTCAGAACCTTAAACTCTTGTAGGTTTAATTTCACTGACAAGTAAAGAATTAAATTAGTTAACACAACCTGCTTGTTGAAGAACCATACAGATTTGATTAAAAACAATGAGACCTTCAAAACCCTGTTTTACCTATGCAACCTTTGTCTGATTGAAAATTCTTCTAGACAGAAAAACCTTAAATGTCTTAGATAACATTGTTCTGAGTTTTGATTGAGCTATTGCTTCGAGTGGTCTACAAGGATCTCCTTGCCAGAGTGCTCGCAGGCACCATCAACAAAACATGGACTCTTCTAGCTGGTAAAGGTCAACCCATGGCTAATGGATTTTGTTCAGCAAGTGTGTTGCATCCTGTTTTGAAGAAAGCAAGAATGACTATTGCCCAGACTAATTCCGATTTAACAGACGTAACTTAGTTTAAAACATTCTAGAGATCAGCAATTTTTTACATCGTACATTGATCACATAGATTTCCTTTACTAAGATCAGACTGCTCAGGAAATCCCCCTGCAGTAACTCATGGTTCATAATTATTAAGTTTAAATAAGCCATACAGTGTATTGACTTAAACTGCATATTGAGGCCAAAGAAAATCATACTAAATTTTCGTATTAAATTTTATTCAAATTCATTAATGTTATTTAGAGATTTAAATCTTGACCATTTAAGAAATATCAGGATATCAAACAGATGTTATAAACTTTAAATAAGCAGACTTCCGACATTTGTTGAATATTTCAATGCACAATTGTCAGCTGCATGGTGTAATGTGCACTACCTCTTACCCCCTTATTTTTAAGGGGGGCAAATCAGAACAAAGGGAAATAAGCTGTCAGAATTTACACCTGCTCTGCTTCCCTGTAAGAACACGCACTTGGGTAATGGAGAAAGATCGCAACTAAGGAACTAGAGTTGGCTTTTAATAGTTAGCTTTACATTCAAAGAAGCCTGGAGGAAAACATTTACAGAGCAACACACTGCCAGCAGACACCATCAAGCTAAGAAGCAGAAGCAGCACAAGCTAGAGAGATTTCCACAACGAGCGGCAGGAATCCTTGCTAGCAGAGTTACGGAAACTGTGCACAAATACCTTATTTTGGCTATATTTCCTGTGATTTGTCAATGAGTAAATGTGGATGCTAAAAAGCTGCTAGCAGAGGGATTTTCTCTGCTTCTCACAATATTCTCTGAGAATCCTACCTTTCTCA
>WUAM01000071.1:22629186-22649753 GCA_024336885.1 Actenoides hombroni
AAAGTTGCTTCTTTTGCCTGCTCTTGCTGAATTTGTGTGTTGCTGCATCTCTCCACTCTCGGGATTTACAGCGACAAGTAAATACAATTTAATTAATAAAAATCCTCTGCAAAAGCTCTGTTTTCTTTCCTTCAATTGCTATATGTCCCCAAAGAATAAAAATATGAAGTGGAGTAATTGGAAGCTGAAACTCTACAAAGAGTATGGTGAACAATAGGCAAGTCCTGGAGTTCAATACTCCCACTTAGGTATCTTTCCCAAGATGTTGGGTGAAGGAGAGCAAGCATCAATTTGCACCATGGAAACCTGCCCACGGATCTGCAGGTAGAGATTATGATCAGACCCATGACAACTCAAGTAACCCAAACAAACAAAAAACCAAAAACAAACAAAAAACCACCAAAAAAACCCCACCAAAAACAAAACAAAAAAAACCCCAAAACCACAAAGCCAGAAAAGTCACAGTTGTAAAATGCAAGCTTCAATGCAGCTGTTCACAATCAAATACTCAGCTGGGACCAAGAAGGACAAGGTATAACAGGTATTAAGTAAGTTCCTTGAAAAATTGAAACACTTGAACCACAGTGTGAAACACTAGATAGCCTGAGATACTAAAATAGAAGGGCATTTTCTTCCCCCCCCCTTTTTTTTTGTCCCTTAAAGGGGCTTGAGCCTGCAGGACTGAGCCTTTAAATCCAGGGTTAGCACCTAATGGAGACCAGCTCCCCTACTGCAGATGTGCTGGCAACAGCCTGCTCCCCCCCATTAGGATGTTCAATTTAGGTACCTAAATATGCATTTAGAGACCTACCTTCAGGCCCTAACCTCCTTGAGATACAAAAATGTGTAAGCTGGATTTCAAAAGAAATCTTCTGCCTTTAAGCTGAAAAGAACAGCATATTTCAGCTCATTGTGAAGGAAGAAGCCTGGTATGCCTCAGGGCAGGGCCTGTAACAGCAGTGTTGGCAGACCCTCAGGAAAAGCAACATTAAGAGGGGCTAATAGAGCATCCTATAAGAAACAATCCTTATCCAATGGCATCTTTTTATTTACTAGTAGAGTCTACATCTCCTGTGTATGTTACTAAATACGGCATACGCACAGCCTGTAACCAAGTACACTGAGATGAACGACAGCAGCAGAGTAAATGAGGAGAAAATATTTCCATATAAAGGACATTTGAATTCACTAAATATCCGAGTACAGGAACAGCATTCTTAAACTTCAGTATTAGGGAGGAAATATTACAGCTTCGTCCTGCCCAAATTAGTTTGCACAGTCATATCTAAATTTTGAGTTCTTAAAGAAATCTGTCTGTGAAAGTATAAAATACTTCAAGATAATTTTTTCTTATCACAGTTACCTGTCCTTTTCATCTATACCTCTAAGAGAAGTAAATACTTCATATCTTGCACAGTATTCGTATTTTGTTCTGTAAATTAAGTTGCAAAAAATCAATTGCCCCCCTGCACCATAGCAGATAATAATAGTCTTCCTGTGTTCACTTAATCTCCTGACACCTTAAACTAGGTAAGGTGGGAGCACCATCCACCTATGAAGGGAGTGGTGACAAAGGAAAGGCTGTATGGAATAGGTGCTGGTCAATGTCAGACTTACTGCAGTTGCTACAAGAGGGTCACATAATAAAAAGCCACTAAAAAATACTTTATTCATTGTGTCCCATAGTTCTTTACAACTCTTAAGCACACACACAGGGATCCAGGCAAATCACAAGCTGTGGGATGCCCAGCTGTGCAGGTTGTCTTTATTGCTTTGGGTTGATGGTTAAAGGATTGTAGCCCTCACAGCTTGTGCACTTATCTCCAAAACCACACAGCTGAGGAACATTTCAGTTCTTGGAAGAAAGGCAGTTTCTAAAGTTCACTCACCTTGAAATGAATAAGTAAATGGAGTTCCACACTGAAGCAGCTTTCTGGAGGACAAGTGTGAGAAATGCAGTTTATTGCACCTAACAAGAGTTCTGCTGAATTGCTGCTTAGTCAAATCAGGAATGATTTGAGTCACAGAAATCTGAGTTTGACTTATTTTTTCATTGGCACCTTAATATTTAGTACAGTGCAACTCCTGTGCTTAGAACTACCAGTAATAATGCAGACTTGGTTTAAACTCACATACATACTCAATCAGCATCCCCAAAATCAGGAGAATCTCTAAAAAGTCCTAGAAGATCCTTATCAACCCACAGTAGACATGTACTGAGGAGTGAAAACACAATAGACTCACAGAGAATCCAGCCCCAAAAGCTTTGCTATTGCATCAGGGTAGCATTTGTCCTCTCAGTACTGGTGTGAGGGGAAAATGGTCAGGTGGCTTTCTTCCCCTTTGCCACCAAGATTCCAGATGCTTAAGCCTGCATAATATTTTGTTTATTTTATCTAGGTTATTCCTACTTTGATGATGATGATACAAATGAAACTACCTTAGAGGGAACTGTAATACAATGAAAATTTATAGTGGGTTATATAAAAGCAAGGAATTGTTTCCCTATGCTGCAATGCAAAAACTACATTTTTGGCTACAACTAACTAGTCCTTGTACTAAAAATTTTGAGGAAGTAGTAATTGTTATTGCAATAAAAAAATGCAGAATATCTAGTAATACTCAACAAAAGACCAGTTAAAGTAAAGATGAAATAGCTGAAAAAAAGCCACCAGAAATCTGGCCTCAATTATTTTATAGTTTCTACCAATGGAAGCAAGAAATCCTGCAGGAGGACAGAAAGCAGTAGGTGATATAAAGGGTGTAATATTTCTTATTTTGTCCAAGAAAAGCTTTTCATTTTATTATTTTCATTATTGAGTGATTTTTTTTTTAGAGGTGAGAGGAAAGGAACAAATGAATCAATGTAATAATTCTGAAAGAAAAGTCAAGTTTAATAACAAGCAGATGTAGTGTATGAACAGATACAAGAAAAGCCTTGAAGATGATAGTTCTGTGTCAGCTTTTGACAAGACGTGGTTGGAAAATTATATATTGCATCTTGCATCAGTTTCTGTTAAATTACAGTGAAATTGTGTTTTTCCCCCCTTGTCTCTTTGTAGTATGCCACTGTTAGATGAAAGTGGCTTTTTTCTTTTTTAACTTACATAACTGTGCTAAAAAGTAACATTATACCTGGGGAAATATGAGTTCCTCCACTGCTTTTACTTACAATAACCAAAAAGAGAAGTGCAGATTAAGACAAGGCAAAAGCAGTAACTATTCACACAAAGATGTGGGACTTAATACAATGAAATGTTTCGGTGCTACTGCTACACACAAATCAGTAGAAAAGTTTAAGTGCTACTTTTATAGGTCACCTGCCAAGAATCACCCCCTCTGACTCAAGTCCCTGACTGCTTGCTCTCTTTTGGTCATTCAATGTGTAAACTACAACTTATACTCCTGGTCAGGGCAACAATAAGTAGATACAAGAGTAAAGACAGAGGGGAGCCCAAGTTGTAGCCGTATCGCAAAACCAGCAATTCAAAAGGCACAGAAATTCACAAAGAAGTTTCTAAACTCCATTCGTTTAGAACAAGTTCAAAGATCAAGGGATTTTTCCAACCTTATTAACTGAATCCAGACCTCCGTGGTACAGCCTAGAAATTCCCTCTTGGCTCAGTAGTTTTTTTCATGACTTGTTTATTATATAGTTGTGAACTATTCTGGCAATCCTAATACAGCACTTTGTTCCAGTAAACTAAGCTTTGTATCTCATTTGTCCCTGTATAAGAGCTTTTGGCTCTCTTTAGATAGGCTCCTACACATTCTTAAAGTTAAGTTATTAATGAACATATAACCTACTTTAACCCACTTCTAAGATGCAGAAATACAAGTGACAAGAAAGACATTGTACAAACAGACAAGATACCTCTATGCAAAGTTATAACATTCAGTAGAGGACACATCCTTCACCTTGCAGCAGGCAGCCTAGTAAGCAGCATCCTTTACCTCCTCTCATCAAAGAGGATTATTGGAGAAACCACCACATATATTAGAGAGCACTTTGGAACAGTTCCTACTATCACATCTCAAACACTGTTCCTCTAAACCCAACCCTTTCTTCTGCACATCTCCCTCCAAACCTCCCCTCCTACAACGAGCCTTAACCACCTGTTCCACCCCACCCTCAACAAGATGCAGGTTGTACCAATTTTCTAAGGTGCCCAGCAATTAGCCTTAAAGGGTCCCAGCTGCCTCTAGGGCTAGACATGAGTCTCCTCACATGCCCATGTTATTATACATTAAATCTAGGAGTAATATATATTCCTATAGCATCAGATACTTGTTATTTGATGCATTATGAATTGTCCCAGCAACTGTTGCTGTCATAAACAAATAGAATAAGCTGTGCTGCTTAATAATTTTAGTTAAACTCAGTAAATACTTCTGATCCCACAAAGTTATTGTGAAATACTGCAGAACAAATCCCTCAGATTCAAATATTTCACTGGTAAGTCTTCTAAGTAAAGAATAGTGGTGGGGGAAAAAAGGTATCCAAAAATATTATCTGAATTTTGCAAATACAGACAGAAGCTGTAACCAAATGTAGTTCACCTGCTTACAAAAAAAGACTCGTCATATGATGGGCAAGCACCAAGTCTTGGTCAACTAAAAAAGAAACCTCAGCCTGTAAATACCAAATGATCAAGACTTCTGATTTATGTGGTTTCTGATGAATAGTGGAATATAGTGGCTTACATGGCACTCACAGTCCTGGTTTGAAATTTTTCTTGCAGAAAAAGGATAATGACTGCCTAGGCCCTTTGTGTAATGTAAAATAACACAGCATAAGCATCAGTCATTCGTTACAAGATGCCACAGATGTTTCCCGTGACTGAGAGCAGACCACTATGTGTGCAATGTAATGGTCATTTTGAGCCAGGGGGGTTGCATTTCATGCTGGTTATCTGTATATCCCAAAGCTGCTGACCAATCTGAACCAGAATGGTAGAACCAGCAGCTTCATTCCTTTTCTGTCTCATGTTTGCACACTTAATAGTTTCTTGTCATTAACAAAGTGTATCTTCATGCCTACCATACATGAGGATAGAAAAATTTACTGATGTGCTTAAAAGCTGTTTAAAAAACAGTTTAAAAGCTGCTTAAAAGCAGGTGAAGGGCAGGAGTCCCTTGCTCTGTTCTCCTCTGTGTGCTTGGAATTGGTATCACTTAATTTCACGCATATGGGGGAAAAATGTGTAATTAATAGTCAGAAGATGGTGTGTATTTTGAAGACTTTAATATGCCTAGAAAAGCAGCTTTGGCTATTCTTGTTGAACAATCACTACTCACTCAGCTCTCCTGAGCAACATGCCAGTATTGCCAGCCCAAAGAATTCAACAATCCTAAGCCGGAAGCTTCAGAACCATGAGATTTCAATTAAAAATTACAATTTTTTACTTTTTGCCTTCTGATTCTTATTTTTATCGCCAAGGTTCAGTCAATGCCTACTTGCAAGTTGCTTTTGCACAATTCCAAGGGTTTAACAGAAGCTGAAATTTTCATATAATTGCCAAGAACTGGAAACTGACACCTTAAGTGGAAGGTTAAATGCTGTAACAAAGACAGAAGCTCTGAAGTCTGATCATTTTGTTTCCAAAACAGGCTTATGTCTACACTTTCAGAAGTTCTTAATGATTCAAATTCATAGTTAACATAGGTGTCTTAAAGCTACTCCCAGGCTTATTCTTGCTGTGGGCTTTGAGATCCTCACTGAACAAAACTTGGAATTCATATGGTGCCTTCAATGGAGCTTTGTTGATTGACACCAGAAGGTGATCTCAGAGTTCACCAAAAAGAGACTGTATCTCCAGTGAAAACTGTGCTCAGAGCTAGTAAGAATCTTGGAAGTGCCCATTTTTACCCATAAAGTGGGATCTAAATACATCTGCACCCTGACCCTGCTTGTCTTGAAATATTTGAGCTTCCTTTCATAATATCAAGTTCCAGCACTTCAGAAATACATTTCTCAGTCCTTCTGGGTTCCTGCTTTGGTGACAAGCTTTTTACTTTGATCTTGGTGTAACAGTTTTCACTTGCATTCTCTTTGCTCCCACCTTTTTCTGGTCTACTTCCAAGAACTGAACATTTTTAGTTCTCCCATTAGATTTTAGCTTTTGTGTATTTTGCTTTATCGGAACTGGCAACATGGTGTTATTTAAACACGGCTCCATCTGTCAGAGTCAAGTCCTGCAGGTAGGATGTCATGTTTGATTTCATGTTATCATTTGTTGTGTAGTCAGAGCTAAAGAAAAAAAAAATGTTTACTATAAATCAGTTACTTTTATAAATTCCTTTGAGAGCTCTTTTACTGTTGTTGCAGGACCTACCTGTGTCCTTGTGAATACAGCCCCTTCTGTGTTGTCAGAGAGAAAAAAGAAGGGGTGTGCTCAGTTCGGCTTTGCTCATTGCGTTTCCTTCTTCTGCTGTCCATGTCCTGAGCATGTATATGAATTTGACTTTCCGGCCATGAGGTCCTGGCAGACTGTGTCCAGAGTGGTCATGAAAGAAAGCTGTAAATGTAAACATGAGGAAGTGGTTAGCAGCCCTTGCTGCAACCCTTGCAGATGGCCATGCGGCCAGCTGGCCCAGATGCCATGAGAGTCCAGCCTGGCTTTCCACTTTTAACATCAAACAGCTGGGGAAAGGCCATATCTTAAACCAGAGGTCCTTTGCTCAGTAACTGTGAGGCATAAATCTGAGGGCTTACATTGACATCAGCACAGCTGACCCAGTGCTAGGCTGCCAGCGTAAGATCTGTGCTTTTTAGTGCAAAGAAAGTACCATGTCAGGAGAAGGAATCAGTTAAACCCTCTGCTATTATCTCCGTCGTCATTGCAAGCACAAGGTTGTGTTGGTGGGAGCAGCTATTTCAACTTGTCCACAAATTTTTCTAGAGCAGGTATGACCAGATTCTCCACTCTCAATTGAATATAAACCAGCAAAGTAGATGCACAAAGCAGCCAGAACATAGGACATGCACACAAACTCTCATTAATGGCTGTATAGAACTGGAGATTTGGAGAGTACTGCTGTGATAGACATTGTGAAAACAGCACAAAGAAATCCTGTTCACAGTATAAAACAATAAGCAAAACTAGAAATAGATAGCTCCTATCTTCATGTGTGACTTGTGCTCCTATTTAAACTTCCAGTTTAGAGCAATCCAAGCCCAAACTATCACACTAGAGTTACACTAGCACCGGCCTTGCCCAAGAAGGCTGCTGGGATTCCTGGGGCTGGGTTTTCTGGTCTAGTAAAATAATCCACAGCCATCCTGGTTAGTTAGTAGCTGTCCTGCACACACAGTAGGAACTGTGGACAGCTGGAAAGACCTCGCCCTACATCTACCAGAACCACACTGGTCGCAGCCTGCAGCGGCCCCATAGCCTGATCCTGGCCTGCAATGATTCGTATTTCTAAAAACAGAAGGAGACAACAGCAAACTCTTGGTCATGTACAGCTCATGCAATAAGCACTCACGGTGATTGCACGACACCGGAATTAAAAAGATCTTTGGTTTTGTTTGCCTGCCTTGTATTTACAGCTGCAAACATCAAAGGCTGCTTCACGCACAGACCAATAAGCATGTTTAAGTACCAGGATATGCTGGAACAGCTGCTGTCTGATCAGGAGAACCATCCTTTAGGGGCATTGTTATTAACAATTCTGTAATTTATACTGATAGCAATGCAGGGAAACAAAACCAACTGGTGTTCAGACTTTAGCAGTGCTCAGCTGGACAGCTTGTCTTTCTCCAGGAGTTGTACATAGCCCCCTCCAGTTTAGGGAAGGATGGAAAAATGGAGGAGAGCTGTAAAGCAGCTGAGTAGGAGTACATCTGCACTGACATTGGTAGATTCTAGCCTACAGGAATTCATATTTGATGGACTCTATAATTATTATAGTAGTCAATGAACAAATACGTGTTGCAATGGTTTGACCAATTCATGTACACTTTAAGTTGGACCACTTCTTTCATGGATCAAGCAGTTCATTTTCTGCTGCTTGATAAATGGTTTATGCACAGCTCCTCTAGAACCCACCTGATTGAGTTCTCCCCTAGACACTTAGTAGGTGGCGCAACTTATACAGATGAGAAACAAAGTGGGGTCTTCTCATTCTACCACCTTTGCATTTTAAAGATTATTATAATGTCCCTCAAATGCTCAGGTGCTTCCTCCCTGCTCTGCTGTCCGTAGATAGGCTCAGAGCATATGCCCTGTTCTCAGGTAGAGCTGAGCTTAGGACATCATGAAGGCAGACATGGTTTAAGCACCCATGGTCCCAACTGTGCCTCAACCATCCAGATTACATGCGCTAATGCTTGGGTTTTCCTCAGAGCACCAGCACCACTCAAGCTCCTTTTTAGCAGGCATTAGAAGCTTGAGGTAACCTTTTGCTTGCTTTTAAATAATGTGGGTGGGAGTTGAATCAAGATTTGGTCTGAGACATCTGTCTGTTGTGATGTGTGAGCTGACATGCCCAATGTCACTCAACAAGGTTGTGACAGACTTGAGATTTGACACCAAATGGCCTGAGTACCTTCACCACAGTGCGTGATTCTGTGCGCAGTGCCACAGCTACAGAGGGACTAATTCCCCACAGAGGTTGTAACAAACACTAGTAGATGGTTTCCCTTTAAGAACTGCTTCTGATCTTCATCCTTGCATTTCTTTTATTCAGCCTTATCTTCTTGCCCTTTTTCCACTGTAAGTCATCTTTTCCCATATTGGTATTTATAGTCTCTAATACTCTAGACACCTCTATGTCAGAGCTCTTCCTCACAAGTATACATTGTGTCCTCTTTGCAGCTTTTGAAGCTGTGCTGCTTAACCAACACAGGATTAAAATAACCAGAATAGTGCTAGTGTTCTTAATCAGACAGACAACTCTGGGAGAGCTTTGTAGGCCCTATGGCTCACACACACATAGATTTTGAATAACAGTTTAAAACTTCTTCCCAGGCTTCTGAAACAAAAGAAGCTGAAGTTCATCCACCCACTTCTCCGCTTGGAGTGGACAGAGGTGAAGTGCCTTACCTATAGGTGAAACAGATGTAAGAAGGTCTGTAGGAGTAAAACTGAGTCAATGGATATAGCTCTAATTTTAGGTATGAAGCAGTCAACACATGAGATATATGTCCTTCCCACTCCACAGTCATTTTCTTTCCAAATTCCTCCCTACATCTAAGCTATCGCAAAATCTCCACACCAAGGCAGAGAAGACTGCTTTGGTAAAAAGGCATATATTCCTCTAATTTTACATTTTCCTCCCTAAGCACACAGGAAGTTTTTGTTTGTTTTTCATACGTATGTGCCTAAATCCACTTGTGTCAGACTGCTTAATTGTTGTGCACAGTTACAGTGAATTTTAATGTCTGCCCAGGTCTTGTTGGCCATAACTTCTTTGATTTCCAGTTAAACTTGCTGCCTCAAATTTTCACCACATTCCCCCACAACCTCAGCATGGATATAGAGAACCTCCAAGTAACTAGTCACTGCAAATAATAACATAATTAAGGATGGAAAAGCTAGTTAAAATGGAGGGATGAGTTGGCTGCTTCCATAAGGAGCCTATTCAGCAAAGTCAGTGTCAGTGCACGTTGTATCCTGCTATCTATGCTTCTGAAGTAGGAACACTGGGTCAGAGTTAGATACAAAGTCAGAAGTTAAGTTCAGAAATGAAATGGGAAGGAAAAATGTTCACTGAGTGTGGGGAGCTGCTTCTTAGGTTTCCTCCTGAGATCTGTAAAGTTAGGTCCCAGATTTGATAGTGCAGAAAAAATCTGTTCTCCTGAAATACCCACATTTTTAAAGTTAACAAAAGCCAGAATATCTCACACCTGAAGCTGATTCCCAATTGGACAGGAGTTTGGTATTCAGTATTTTTCTAATTCTGAAAGAACAAAATATGGATGAGGTAGAAAATGTGGAAGCCTTTCAGAAATTATAGCAGGTTACAGAAAGTTGTCTGCCTGTGCAGGAAGAAGCCCTCATGTACACAAAATAAATTACTTGTGCATCAGATTCTTCATTCTGTTCCATGGGAATCCCTTCCCACTCCTCCTGTTACAGGAATGATTTCCTAGTTACCAATAAAAAGTGCAGTGGATGCAGAGAATTATTCGAATGACATTTTATTATGTCACCCACAGTGACAGTGGGCTGCGCTCTGACAAGAAGCAGCAGGACCAGTTTGCAATCCACAAATATGTAATGTTTCAGGAAGAATGAAAAATTGAACTTACATGATTCTTTCTCTCAAAACATCATATTTCTTCGTTGTTTTTTCTCTGCAACTCTTTCTAGAGAACTGTAAATTAAAAAACTTCAGGTGCAGCAGCACTTTGGTCTAAATGTAAAGCTTACTCACTAACTTAGTGAAGCAAATGAACAGCTTTATCTCTTCTGTCTACCTTGTAGGAATATTCTCTATTGGTTTAAATAATAGCAAGTGCACTGTGTTTATACTCTTGGATTGATATTCTTAAAGATGTTTTTTAGATAGGCACTCTACTATAATATCTTCTATAGCAATTATTATTATTATTATTTCTTTTTTGATGACTGATGAATGGCCCATCTGTCAGGAGTACAGATAGATTTTTTTTCTTTGTTTCACTTGAAATAAATGTTTCACAACTCTCAGGAGAGCAGAATCTTTCAGAATACATCAAAATTTTGAAACAAAAACAAACAAACCAAATTTGAATTGCTGTAGGAAACAAAAATGACCAATAGAGAATATCTGCTGATGTAAAAAAACAACATAAAACAACACTCCTAATATAAAAAAAAACCTTAATTTCTTCCATTACTAGGAAAACATTAGCAGTATTCTAAATGCTGTGGATTTCATCATTAGTGGTTTCCATAAATGCAACAGTACACATTTTGTGCAAAAACTTGAACTTAGGCAGTGATGAGATGCTGAAAATATTTTCAGAAAGAATGAGATCAATAAAGTCAAAACAAAACGCATTTGGGTGAATGATATTACTTTATGATATGTAGCTTGAACTACAGTAGAAAAGTCCCAAAAATCACACACAATTCTTGAATATTCATATGCAGCACAGACTTCCCATAAAAGAAAAGAGAAATCCCAGATTCCTTGAGAGACCAGTGTAAGGATGTTTATCTGGGCTGTAGGATTTCCAGGATTAATTTTCTGATGTTCTGTTCTCCCCCTTATCTCAGCTCAGAACATTGCGACTGCTCCGGGAGGCATCAGCCAACTTTAAAAACCTTCTGTCCTCAGAATGCTTTCCCCAAAACTAGATTATTCAAACTTGCACAGTTTCAGATATGGCTGGCTTTTCCAGATAATTGCACTTTTAACAAATATGGGGTGTTTCAAGGAGGGTTCTGAAGCAGCTTTAATTCTTACTCAGCATGGCTCACAGACTAAATTGGCAAGACTGATTAAGAATAGTAGAAAAAAAAATAATTATTCATTGACAGGAGGGAAACAGAGCAGCAAAGTGACCTGCCCAGTATAAATCTTCTGGGCGACCATCTAGTTAGCACCTTACTCAGAAGGTTATTTAAGCTTTTTAAAATGCATTCCTCTCACTTTCTGTCCCATATAATAAACACTAGACAGCTGCTTTCATTCTCATAAGTGTGAATCTTTAATTCTTCTTCTGTCATCTGTTTTAAAGAGCAGAGTATGATTTTGCTCTGATAAAGCTGTGGAATCATAATATATAAATCTGTTTGTGATTTGTAAATGTCAGTACATATGGTACTCGGGCATTTGATTACTGACTGCCTCAAGCATATAAACTAGCATATTAAAACCTTAGCATTCTTGTCAGAATTAACTCATCTTAATGCTTCTAAAAACATGCCTCCCATGCAGAACTAATTTCTTTCAAGGTTTTAAAAATATTTTTTCATTTAAGTTATTCCACTTGTAAATGGTCCTTGTAAGTGGCAGAATTTGTTTCAGAAAGTCCCAGCTGACAGCAAACTTACAGGGTCACGTGCTCAAACTATTTAGCTTCCCTAATTTGAAGGGACAAATATGAAACAAGCAGATGTCTAAAGTCTTCAAAGAAATCCCAGTCAAAGTCATATACCATCATTGCATGCAACTGCCACATCTATGAGTATAAATAGGTATTCAGGCTAAAGCTCTGAAATAAGAAGAAAAATCCCTCCTTCTCACCTGACAAAATTTAAAATATTCACAAAAATGTAATAAACAAATATCATCTAGCCTTGGCTGGCAAAAGAACCACCCTTTCCTTAGTTATCCATCTCTTCCTTGTCTTGTTGTTTGATGGAGACCCCTTTCATCCTGCTTACTCGGATTCTTCTCGATGGAATTCACCTTTGCATTCTTGCTGCTATTGCTGAATGGTTTCTCCCACAAATCTCTTTTTGGTCCAGCACAGACAAAAAATAAATATCAACTTCAGCTCCACAAGCTTGCAATTTAAAGTAAACTCCAGGTATCTTGTTTTACTTTCTGTATATTCAAAAACTGGCACTTCAAGCACCCTGCACTGTCACAAAACGATGTAGAGCAGTGCAAGCTTCAGTGCCTCTGTTTAGCAGAGGTACACAGATGGATAGCTAAAGCACCTTCCCTGTGAAGACCTGCTCTACTCCATGAGTTCCAGTCTGTTCTCTCCTTATACTGCTTTAAGACACACATTATAAATATACAATATACAACCATTTAAAGTACAAAACACAGGTATGTACTATATTTTTAAACAGAAGGCTGCATTTCTCTTTTTCTTACCTAATCAGGACTCTATCTAATTTTGCATTTTAGAATTTAATCCTATTTTTCTCAAAGCTAATTTTGTAGTAGGAAGATCAAGCGCAAACTAATGAAGGTGAAAACACATTTTGAACTTAAATGATCTGTAGTATGGCCAGTAAAACAATCACTCTTAGATTAATGCAAAAGAATTATTCAATAGACCATATTACAAAGCTGAAAACAACTTTTATAACTTCCAAGAACTTATTCATTGTTTTATTTTGTGGTTTCAGTTTTTTCTTGTTCCTGAATTTTCATTTTGGCCAATAGCAGGGCAACCCCTTTTTCTATCTAATTTATAACTCACAGCATGACACACCTCTGTAGAAGCCTGCCTCCTGAACATTCTCTTGGATTTTATTTTAAGGTGTTTGATATTTTTCAAATAAAAGCAAGGGATAGCTAACAATATAACATAGTTTTAACCAGTCATCTGAAATTCTGTGATTTGTAGAAGCCTCACTGGATCCCAGAAGACAATACTAACAGTCCCTCATATTCACTTTCAATTAAATGAAAAAGCTTTAGGAATCCTACTGTTCTGCCATGGGATAGTGGAAGGCTTCCATGGTCAGTGCAGTATGTAATTAGTGAAAAACATTACTTTGGAGTACATTGTCAGCACCCTGCAGGGGGAATTAGATGTTCACAGCTGTCAGTATGCCTAATTTCTCACACACTGCATGGCAAGTTTACTCCACTGTGGCTTGAGACTGAACAATGAACAAGAGTGAATTTACATGTGCATATTTTAATTCTGTTTTTCTAATGATATTAGAAGTAGGAATTGCAGTGTGATGCAATATTAATGGACACATCCGTGTATATGTTCAGCTGGTTTATAGAAGTGTATCATCTCTTTGAAAACAAACCACAGGAAGTGTTAAAGCAATAGCTAAGGATTCAAGGGATACAGTCATACTTGTCTACCCAGTGATGTACTAGATTTTCTACAGGAGTCTGAGGAATTAAAAACCTGCAGATGGGTTTGATTCTTGCTACTTTGTGTGCCTCAGTTCTGCTTCAATGAAATTAATGTAATGTAACATAATTGGTCTCCAGGACCTATGGAGCGTTGAGTTATCTCCATGGCTGTGATGGCATCTTCCTAGGTAGAGAGAAAGAAAACATTTTGTACCTAGCAAAGAGCCCTCCATCCATTGAGATCTCTGCACACTTCCACATGAAACTTTCCCTTCCTTGTTGTCATAGCAAAGGGCACAAGTTCAGCTTGGACAAATCAGATCTGGGTAGAAAGAGGGTTTCTGAAAATTAACATTGAAGCACTGCAAAGTCAGCTGGTAAAACTAGTGACATTTCACTGCTCCCACATGGATGCAATCAGTGCACGATAAGGCCAAGCTTTGCTTACCCCTTGAAATAAGAAAGTTTCATGTGCCCAAACAAGCTATATGAATTATACCAAGATTTCAGAAATGAAGAAAACTATCTCCAACTTCCTGCTTGCACTCCCTAGGAATGTAGCACAGAAAAACAAGTATTATGTAGTCAGCTCTGTGCTAACTTTCCTGCATAGAAAAGCTGTAACTAGCACTTCTAATGGGAGTGAACCAAGGACAACTTTGATTCAGTCCTAGGCATGAGCAGGGTTTTTTTGCACCTAAAAGGAATACTGAATCCCTGCATAAGAAAAGGACTAGAACTGAGTTTCTATAACCTAGATGTATTTGATAATGCAAAACAGGTGACTGGACCCAGTAGCCCTAGCTTCTTTCTGAAGGCAGGACAGCCTGAGGAAAGATTCATGCTGGGATGAAATAATCACAGAAACTTTTTCTCCGAAATTCAGAAAGGTTCTGTTTGTTTTGTTTTTTAAATTTCTCAGGTATTTTGCTTGTCTGAAAAGTAAATACATATAATTGAAAGCAAAGAAACACGTACTTTTGGACTTAATTACTATTTGTACAATACCCATTTATGACACATTTGCTCTTAGGAAATTAAATTCAATGTTCAGCCTCACCAGTGAAATTCTACACTCGTGCATCCTGTGATTATAGCAATTTCAAATTAATGACATACTGATTCCTAGTTATTAACAATTTAACAGTTATGTGATTAGCATTTTCAATTAAGCAATACAATTCATGAAGCTGATTAAGGCAGCAGCACTCTCCACTGTGCATGTGCTGTATGTACAAGCTTGAGTAATTACCTGCAACACTTAAGGAGGAGTTACAAGTCAAGGAATTAGCATCTGGGACACTTGCCTCATGTTGGTGACTTAAACCACATAATAGACTTTTTAGTGAGGACTTAAAAATTGCCACTGATTTATAATAGATGGAACATTAGTTATTACAGGTTGATTCATATTAAGCACAAGAAAAAAAAGATACAGACGCAGCAATTAAATGAAAGGACTCATAATTATGAGTACCACTGCTTAGGTAAAATTTTAAATCCCTTAAAATCCAAACAGACTCAGGGGGCTGAATCTAATCAGTTTGTTGTATTACTGAAAGCCTACAATATCATCTGTTTCATGTTATGTATTCTTTGTTAGTTCATTAAAGGATAACATACACTGTGCCTCTAACAATAAATCTAGGGAATTAATCCTTACTTCCTACAAGCTTCAATGATGGTAAATTCTTTTCAAATACCACAGACAGCAAAATTCCCAAGAGTGAATATCTCATTTCAATACCAAGGACTCAATTTCTAGGACTTCACAAATCTGCAATCCCTAATGTACATACTATCACTTCATATGTTCACTCTCATACTTCACTAAAGCAAAGTTTTTTGTGACATGTACACCATGAACTTCCACTGGGCTGTGGAAAGTCAGTTTGATTATGTCAACCAGTCATTTTTATGGACAGATGAAATCAGGCAAAGAAATACTAGCTCTGCTTCCTACACTAGACAGACACTGATGACTAGAGCATATGCTGCATTGAAAAACTCTTATAGGACTTTCAGAGATCTGTAATAAAACAGAGCTCATTAGAGGCTAGATACTTATTTTAGACTGCATCAGTGATCTTTCTGTGTTTACATCAGTCTTTACTTACCCATTATTTGCACTAGTAGAGCCAATACACGTGAGGTCCATTCATACAAAATGACCCTTTCAATATAAATACCAGGAATATTCACAGAGATATTGATCTTTGATTTAGCCCTGCCCCCATGTGGTCTCTCATGTAGTTTTCTTTCATTTAAAGTATCACAAAGTTGAGATATTTCTTGCCATTTTCAATTCATATTTTCAGTTTTCCCCATCCATTTGTTCTACTGTTTCAGTTTGGTCTACCTACTACCTCCACTCCTTCTGTTTCAAGTCTTTATGACTGGCAATTTCTAAGTAGATCCACACAAATCTTCCCATAATTTGTCTATAATGTATGACTGAGTCACTGAATTTTGATAAGACTCAGGTTTGGATGAACAGTTATCTGAGCTCTACAATTTAAAGTAAATGTAGTACCGTCAAAACACTGGACTGGAATGAGAAGTGGGACAAATTCTCAGGTCTGTGTCTGTGGATGAGCTCTGCTCTCAGGAATCTCTTTCCTCCCCTATATACCAACAACATAAAGTAGAGCAACAGTAATTCCACTAACTTCGGAAATTCTGAATAATACTGGCCTGTAAAATTGAGAGTCTCTGACTTTGTACATTCTGTTGTCCAGATATGCAGATTTTCACCAAAATCCCGTGTTTGCAGTCATAGCACGTTAGATGGGCATGCTGTCCTGCATCAAGGCACTGTCCCTCCATGCACTCAGAAATCCTGCTTACTCACACTTCCCAGCTTCATGCTTTTCTACCACATAAGACTCCATGTGGAAATGAAGACAGGTAGGTTGCAAGATCTTTTTATTCCAGCACAAAACAGGGAGACATGTTTGTCAAAGGGGTCCACAGCTGAGGAGAGAAAGGAAGTTACATGTAGATGAGAAATGTTACAAGTAAACACCATCTGTCTGTCTTACATTCCAGCATACAGACACATCCACCAACAAAATTCACAGCATTTTACAGTGAAATAGAACACTTATTGACACATATGTCAAAAAAAAATTACTTATATTTGAAACTCAAGGTTAGACTATTCAAAGGTTGCTTTTGTAGTGGAATTTATGGTCCCTGAATCAAACTTTCAAGTTACAAATGGACATGTTCAGAAGACATGAAAGGCAAATGGGACAAGAGAACACTCCTTATATAAGCTTAGAGAGGCTCTATGTCATGAAACTTGTCCTACACTTTCATAGATTAGCCGCCTGTGTATGACAGAATATTGTACTTGGGGAAAAAAAACAAACCTGTTTTTCACTGAAACTGTACATCTTTGAGACACACTGCCAAGTTACAAACAATGTCTGAAGTTACTTTCTACCCCAACTGTTACACCAGATGTTTCCAGACAATGCCTATCCTTGGCTGACTATTACTACACATTTTGATGAAACAAACACTTTTGAGGAAGTCCAGTCTAAGAGAAGAGTTTCCAAATCTGGTATAGCATGAGGTCCCATACTGCTTCTGCACTCAGATGCAGCTCTTTGAAGACTAGGGCTGCATGACATCTTAAAATTGTCCCCTGGTGTGCATACAAACAGGAAGAAACTTCAGATGAAATGGTTTAAGCTTGGCAAAATTAAGAGAATCCAAGAATATGGCAAGAAACAGAGGGCAAAACTACTACAGGATATTTCCAGGCTGGTTCCTAATATGCTTTGAAAAACAACTTAGAATATGTATTAATGCAACACATTTACTTTTGTGTGCATTACACAGCAGGGATTTAGAGAATGAAATAAACTTTGATGTTCTAAATTCTCCTTTTCACCTAATTTTTCAGATTCATATCAGCTGAAAATTTGGTGTCTCTTAATGGTATGCTGTAGGAAGCATCATTAAAAGTTAGTAACATCTTATTTTGCACCAAAATTTTCCACCTTCCAGCAGCAAGTGAATTTCATTTTATCGAAGAATGTTGTTTTGTGTCTGCAGAATAGATGACTGGTTAGACTGAAGTTTAACAAAGAGGGATATATCCTAGTTGTGTTCCTTTCTTCACAATGTCTTCTGGAAAAATATTGCATGATCTTACTCAACTCCAGTTCACTGGAACTCTGGAAGTTCAGTATAATTTCTCCACATCCAAAGACTGCATTCTGGCTTCCTTAACCCTTTTTAAAGCGTTTTGATGCCATCATCACTGGGGACACCATTCTTGCTATATCCCAGTTATATACCAGCTGTACTTCTAAATAATGGTAAAATGTGCTCATAAAAATAATTTCTTTTTCTCAGAATATGCAGAACTTCTTTGCCAGACACCTACCTGTAAAACACATTCCTGCCTTCTGTCTTGCCTTGTTGACATCAGCTCTAAAACTAAAAACCTAGAGATGAAAAAGCTGCCTGTGAAGTTGGCTGACCTACCCTTATCACCAGAGGTCAATTTTTCCTTTTTGCTAGTAGCACACCTCTTTTTCCTGACACCTCTGTAGTCCCGTGCCTATGGACCTCTTTACTGGAGAGATTCCACCTTTCCTGATTCCGCTTTGTATATCTGTAGAAAGATTCTGGTCTTCTTTCTCTGCTCCAGCTACTTCAAACTGCTCTATCTCCAGTGGGCTCTTACAGTCAAGGGTACATCGACATGCTTCTCTTAAGGATCTGCTTTTTCAAGAACATGAACACTTCATAATGGCTTGAAAGAAGCAAAGCAGAAAATTTTCCCATATGAAAAAGTATACTCCTTTTCCCTTAAAGAAGTAGGTAGTATAATTCCCCTATATAACCTTACTACGGGTCAGAAATAGTTATAAGTACTTAAACCTGCAGATGCTGACTTATGATGATAAACTACTTAATCATGAGCTAATGTCTCTCTTACAGTCAGCTTTCCAGTGCCAGAGTCTGCTGGCTCAAGTTGCCCTATATGCCTGTGTGTTAATTACTTTGACTAACTACAGGAGCAACTTATTAAATTTACTGACTGCACTGTTCAAAAACCATTATTTTCTAGTTCTTCTACATCAATACCCAGAGTACTGCTGTCTTTAGCACTGATAATTTTTCATTTGCTTATATTGCTTTTGTTCAAACTCAGTAAAATTCCCCTTTGTTTACAGGGCCAACACAGCACACTAAGATTCAGTGATTACATTGTGCACGTGTTTTTATGGCTGTCTCCAAGGGGCAATTTTTCCTCCAACTCCAAGGTTTAACATTTTGCAATCAATAAAATCAACAAATAGTAGATACATTTGATACTTAGATATATGGGAACATCAAAACTTCTACCTTATTCCACTTAAATCTTCTTCCAATGCCACTGAACCATTCCTACAATTTGCAGAGATGCTGTAACAGCTCAGGCAGTTTCCGCCATTTTTTTCAAGGACGATTTAATGTTGTTGTTCTCACTGGGTATCAGTACCCTCCTTGGTTTGTCAATTATGAAAGGAAAAGCACTAGTGATGAAGACAGACATATCCTCAGCATACTGGTTTTAATGCCAGTATATCTCCTAGTCTGCATATGTGTATCAGGAAATATTTTTTTTTTCAGTCTGATTCTTCTATAATATATTTTTCATCATCCCATCACTAACTAATTTCTAACATTCCTGCTTATTCTCTTCAATTTACTACAGCTATTGCATTTTGGTCTTCCAAGACCACAAATTTAAATACCCTCTTTTCTTAGTGTGCCTTGAAGCAGACTATGAGTGTCACCCTTCCACCAGGTGCATTAAACTTTGGTCGCTCAGGTCCAGAGTTGGTGACTACCTTTCTCCACTTTTAATTAGTGTAATTAGTTACCTCTGTGCTTCACCAGTCATTGCTGGCAGAATCCAGAGAGGGAGTGTTACAATATTGTTCCTATTACTAGAAGGTAACAAAGGCAAGGTTTCACATTTATTTGAGAGACAATCTGAAATGGAACAGAACTCTAATTTCTAGTGCCACTAATGCATTATCTTCCCTACGTGTAATTCACTTTAGCTCTTAAGATAGCCATCTTGAGTAAGAGTCGGTGTGGTAGCACAGCATAGACTGCTCAGTACAGGAGGATTAAGGGGTCATTAAACACCTTGGGACTCAGTTCTGGAAGGAACACAGATTAATAAGGATAAGGACACAAGGCTTTCTTACGTACAGTAACTTACCCAGACCATTTTATAGCATTGCACTATTGCCTAGAATTTCAGCAGAATTCCAGTCCTCTCTCTAACACACTTTGTAGTTCAGTTCCCACCACGCAGCATGGTGCATATTCTGCAATGGAGCTTTCAGAAGGCAGGACCTGATTGTACCTAAGCTGAGAGAACATTTCCACAGCCAAATGAGAGATTCTCAAGAGTCATTTATCCTCATTTGAAGTAATGTGAAGAAGAGGCAAGCAATGAGGATTTCAGACATTTTTCTCTTTGATAAAAATGCACAATACATTTAAAAAACTTGTCAGGTTATATATATTGAAAATATTTATACTGTATTCCAAACATGGGAGCCATTGCAGAAGAATAAAACCAAACAGTAATTTATTACATTGCAGTTTTGCAGGCACTGGTGTATGATAGCCACCCTGTATCATCTTGCAGCACAGAGTTTTCTGAATCCATGGTGTTCTGGAAGTAAGCCAGGTAATAAAATAATGAAGGATTTGGACACAAGTCAGAAATAAATTATAAAGGAAAGATAAAAAAGAAGAAAAAAAAGGGAAGGGAAGGGAAGGGAAGGGAAGGGAAGGGAAGGGAAGGGAAGGGAAGGGAAGGGAAGGGAAGGGAA
>WUAM01000071.1:22649853-22674193 GCA_024336885.1 Actenoides hombroni
GAAAAGAAAAGAAAAGAAAAGAAAAGAAAAGAAAAGAAAAGAAAAGAAAAGAAAAGAAAAGAAAAGAAAAGAAAGAACACCATGATCATTTTTCTAATGTTACAGCTAGAAAGATATTGAAGAACCTAAAACCAGATGGCCTTATTTTCAGAAATTCTGAACAGTTGGAGTGTTTTTTACTCCATTTATATACTGTTTCTTTCATTGCAAAGGAATACATTTCCAAACTACTGTCTGTCACCTCTCAGTGTTATGAATGCAAGCAGTCAAAATCTTATGAAACAGATTTCTGTTGGAAAAGGACAATTAGTAAAAAAAAAAAATGTATGCATGTTTCATGGTGAAGGAAGAGTTTTTATAACGTTTTTCTTCTGGGAACCTAGGTCAGGATTTTCAGCTTTGGAGTAGATCCAACATGGAAACATTAATAATACTTCACCCTAGGAACCAGAAGGTTTATGAATTCCACTGTGAAACAAAAATTCAGGGTCAAGGCAGTGCTTGGCATTTAATATGTCTAGTTTCTCTGTCACAAAACTGTGATCTTAAAAATTACAAGCTTTCTATTCCAAGGTGATGATATTAAACAAAATTCCATAATCTCAGGTCTACTAAAATTCTTATTTGCAAGACACATATTTAAACTGATTTGTAAGGAGCAGAAGACAAAGATTTGTGGGTCTGTATCTATTTTTCTTTTAAAAAGAAATCACATTTTTAACAATCCACACTCAAAATAGTAAATTATGTGTTAGAGAAATTATTCATTAATATATATTCCATTGATGTTCTTTAAGTAAGCCGTTCCACTCAATTCCACTTCAGGAAAGGAGAAAAAAACTTTTCTTGATTTAAGCCATGAAAGATTGAGCAATATTAG
The DNA here is from genome assembly GCA_024336885.1 of Actenoides hombroni. Lineage (NCBI taxonomy): Eukaryota > Metazoa > Chordata > Aves > Coraciiformes > Alcedinidae > Actenoides > Actenoides hombroni. The sequence continues at coordinate 22,650,734 of WUAM01000071.1, forward strand.
GACCACCTATGAGAAAAAGCAGAAAAACTGCTAACTTTTCCCCTAATCTACCATGCCCAAAAGAATGAAAGGCCCATATCCTAACTCCCTTTCCAGACATTTTATAAAGCTTGTTCTGCTTTACCTCCTCAACTATTTGATCAAAACTATTTGCTCAAAAAAAGCAAAGGTTATTGACTTCTAAAACCTTCCCTCTACAAATGGATCAATAAAGCCTCCAATGGCAAAAAGCACCTCACCTCTCATTCCCATCATTATATTTGCACTTACATCCACTGAGAGTGATTAGACAAACAGGGACCCTGATGATCTAGTCAACTTCCCAGAATGTGTACTAGAGGGAATGGTGTGTGCATGTGGATGGATACCCGTACATCAGAAATCTCCAAAAACAAAACATAAAAAAAAGTAGTTAATATACAGCTAGAGTAGGAGAAAAAATTGCCTTTTATCTAAATTTTATCAAAAAGTCCTCAAGATGCATTTCCAAAAGTAGATTAAAATGTTATCTGTAGATTTCTTTTATCCTGCTTCTAAGTAGTCAGCATTGATTGGCTGGACTTTATGTAGTGCTATGCATGCACACTAGTTACAAAATTGCTATTAGCACTAGAAAATCACCTCTCGTTAAGCTGCATACTGTGGATGCAAATTTAGCGTGCTTATAAATGGAAAGCTTGAGAGGAGTACAGAATGTCCCTACAGCTACACCTTGGAATATTAATCAGTTTGAAATATATTTAGATTGGATGAGCTGGGATTAATAACGTTACAGAGATAATAGATCTTTCTTCTTTAGATAATCGATCCAGGTTTTACTTTATTACTGTTTTATGGCTGCGTGGTGGCCCATGCGAAACAAATGGGAGGTTCTGAAGTTTCTTAGTGAACAGTTTTGCCAACATTTCAATATCTCTCATCTCAAGCAGTATTTATGGTCCCAGATGAAAGGCGAAAGCTTGAGTGAGCATAAGTAGTTCAGGGTGGAATTTTCAAAGGGGCATTGGCTCAGACCCAGAGTCATGTCAGGTCAGAAGAGCTACTCCTCAACTTACCCAGGGTTGCTCTTCGTCACCACCCCAGCACTACCAAATCCTCCACTTAATATCAACATGACTTCGGCAAGAAAGACTAAGAGGAAGGCTATCTCCAGAATCTATTGGTTACAGTGCTCTCCTGGGAAAAGGAAATACATTTCTTTTCATGCAAAGGGCAATCTGCTAAGCCAGGTTTCCTGATATGTACAGCCCATCCAACAGGTCATAGGACTCATGCCCTCTCCTTTCTTGACTGGAAAGTGAGATCACATACTAAAAGAAGGTCTAAGGTACTGGGTGGTACAAAACACAGTGCAGCACTACAGCTGTGTGCTAGCTCCTATGAATCAACCTGGACTACAGAATTCTTGTCTCGAAAGGTAGAAATCCAGCTCCGCCATCTTGTCCCGTATTTTATCTACATGCTTCTCACATACTCTGGCTCTAACGCTTGTCTTATCCTATATAAGCCAGTGCAACTCACATAAACATGAATGCTATTCAGTAAGGCACAAAGTAGAAATTTTGTTGTTGTTGTTGGTTTTGGGTTTGTTTGGTTGGTTTGCATTTGTGTTTTGTTTTGGTTGGTTGGTTTTGGTTTGGGTTGGGTATTTTGAGTTTCATTTCTGTGGGTTTAGCAAGCAAAATTATCTCAATAATAGGACCAGAAGATCACCACAGATGGCAGAAGTGAAGCAGAGGAAGATACACTTTGGATAGCTTAGCAGTCTCATGAAACCTTCCCCAAAATCCTTTTTTAGGTCTAAGTCCAAGACTAGAGACACCCTACTTCTCAGTGTCCATCTAGGCTTAGGCAGGTCTCTAAGCAGCATGCTCATACTTCACAGTGCCCCTTTCATGTGCTTAACTAAGCATTTCTGAATGTCTGAATGTCTTTCAAGACTAGGCTATGTGTTTTAACTGTACCTTTCCCTTATCTGAGACTCAGGCCTCTACAGGCAGTTACATGGATGCCTCCCACTGTTTTCAATTAAGAAGACAGGAGCTTAAATACCTCTGAAAATTTGATCCTGTAAGTCCTCTTTTTGTAGCCTCAGCCCTTCAGGTTTTAGTTCCTATGCCAGGAACTATCATTTTTAGCTACAAAAAGCTTACATCCATACCTTACTGATGGCATAACTACGAGATTTCAATTTCTGAGAAGTAATTTTGAAATATGAGATAAATATGCCACAGCTCCTATGCAGCATGGTTTCCAGCTTATTTTACTGCTGACTATCAGCGTAAAATGAGGTTTTATACAACTCAACCTAAAAATGGAAGTTTATCATAAAATGCTGATAGACTCTATGTAATATGTTATATGCTAATACTATTAAAAGACCTTACTAGCAATCTAATTAAAAAAAAAAAAAAAAAGAGAGAGAGAGAGAGAGAAGAATGAAACATGTCCACTAATGCAGTCTTCTCTCCATAGAAAGACCTTGGGGTTTTTCCATCTATATACATTACCCGTTGGTAATTCACCTTTCAGTTGCTAGTAAAAACCACTGCTATCTTCATAAAAAAATTTGCCTCAAGGAACTTGACAAAAGCTGAACTCTTCCATTAATGAGATTTTAATGAGCAATCCAGTGAGGATGAGGGAATTACACAAGGATTCATTTTTTTCTGTTTTACAACTAGTGTTTTATCAGTCACATTTATTCCCTTTCCACTGCAGGAATAGGACACTGGAGTACCCTGCTCTCTGCCAGATAAACCAGTAATATATTTCACCCCAGCTGAAGTCCTAGGGCTGAAGTAGCAACCTAAGAAACAGAGAAAACAAGATATGATGCAATAATGGAATCTTTGAGTTTCTTTGAAAGCTGGGCTTGAATCATACAACTTCAACTTTATCAGAGGGCACCAAGCACTAGATTTGTTAACTGTGCTGTCAATGGTGCTGTGTTGCACTTGACTCATAAACATCTAAAAACTCTGCTAATGTCCCTTTTTTCTGGAATAAAACTAAAACTTTTCTGTAATGAAGCATAAATAGCATTGAACATTCCTGACTAGAGAATTATTTTCCTCTTTATTCATGCCTTTTAATAAAGCTCATTTCTCTTAGTTGTATTTACTAGATTTGTGAAAACAATCCGGCCACTGAGAATGGAAATGAGCAGCAATGAAAACCCTTGGTTTAAGTGACTTTTTATGCAACTATAAAGTATTTTTCAGTTCTGCAATACTTACACACTGGAAATATTATTTTAATTTTAAAAGATTTTTGTCACATATTGATAAGGTTGTTACATTTGCATCATTAAATATTTTCAAGAAAAAAAATGGATATGAGTAAAGAGACGGGTATATTGGAATGTTTCTGGGTATTGAGAAATATTTGATTCTGAAAATAGGTATTTTACTTGGGTTTTTTGCTAAAGAAGTTTTTTTTTTTTTAATGAGCTGTATCAGCCAAAGTAACGACTGAATATTGCAAGTATGTAAATCAATAAGCACAGATGCAAGAAGCGTTATGATACATGTTTCAGAGATAATCTGCAATTGAAAAATCCATAAACAGTGGGAAGGCATCTGGCCTATGCTGAAATATCAGGAATAAGAGAGGAAATATACTCTATGAAAATGCCATTTTAGAAAAAATAATAAAAACGACAACAAAAATTAAAATGCCTTCTTTGCTCTGCTGTTAGCACACCAGTTTCACATGAGCTTATCATGAGCTAGCACAACTTCTCATTCAAGTCTTTCATGTAGTGAGACACTACAACATCTGTAAAAAGGTGAATCTGTCTGCTAAGAATGAGATTTGAAGCTGAGTAGACCTCCATGTATCATTGACGTTGATGTCTGCAGTATGTCAGAGGATGAGATGAAAAACTCAGCTTTGTTAAACTCCTCAGAAAAGTGTACCAGGCTTCACTTCCACAAAGTGTTTAAGCATATACTGAAATTTATTCATGTCAGTGGGACTAAAACTTGTGCTTAAACTTTGCTAGATAAGGATGCCAAATTCAACAAAGCTTAGGAGTGAAGGAAGGGCTGCCCATAAGAACTAACAACTGAAGTCAGTTTAATGGTAATTTAACAGTTCTTGCTGCCCCTCAGTAAACGTACACTGAAGTGAAACACAGGTAGTAGATCAACACAGCCAGTGCCTGTTTTATACCGTCTTCTGCCTATGTCAAAAACAAATCCATCAGTTGATGCCATTTGTCACCCTCCAGTCTACTTCCTAGATCTGTGTTTATAATTTAAAACATCTTAAAAGGATTGAGGACAATCTAATCTCAGAAATTTCAGGTAATAGCAATGATCTACATTTTTTTATGTTGACTGCAAGTATTATCAATATACTGAATATTTACACATATATGGACTCCTTTGGATGTTTATTCTGTACCATGTAGGTCCCCTTACCATAGAATCCTCGGATTTCCCAGTAGTATGCCAAGTGCTGTCACTAGCATTGCTCTTCTCCAGCTCATTCTCTTCACATCCTCTCCTCAAGAAAGAAGATGGGAGTGTGTGGGAATGAGCTGCTGTGGCTATTCCCACTGAGTGTAACATGCATAGTGACAAATAATTCCTACTTGTCACCTATCATAACCCCCTTAAAAAAATCAATGGGAATCTCAACACCCACCTCAGTTGCAGTAGGAAAAGAAATAATGTTTTATTATATTTAAAAATCAAGGGAGAAGGAGAAAGCAGCTTTTTTTATATACCATTCTTAATCTAACCTAATTTAGACTGTTACATCTCTTATATACTTTTAATCCCAGATTCTCTTGTCTCCTACTCTAGTTTTTGGGATTTTAAAATAAATTAGTAAATGTTAACACAAAAGCAAAAGAACCCCGCAAACTAATTACACACACAATTTGTGAGGAAATTGAATTGCTGTGATCAGTGACAGGGAAAGCCAATACACAATATGGTATTTGTTCAGCAAAAATATAAAAGTAAAAGCCAAAATCAAGCAAGAGTAACGTTTCTCTTTGAACTCACAGATTTCTTGTTTTAATTAGAAACTAACAGGCAGATACAGTGGAAGCTGACCACCTCAAAGAGATCAGAAAGGACTTCAGATCTCTCCAGTGAATATTTACAATTGCAAATCAGATGATGGAACAAGCACAACAGAGTAACAGTAGCCTCCTCCAGTCTGAATAAAATCCATCTCTGTGACAGCATTGAAGCTATTTTAGGTATCCTGATTTAATAACCTCTCTTACCACAGAAGCAACAATAAAGGAAGCTTAACTACTGATTTTTTCTAAGTGTCTTAGTATATAACTTTCAGGGAAGTTTAGAAATAAGGTAAGTGTTATTGCCTTCATTTTACTGAAGGCTACTGCACAGAGAACAGCAGCAACATTCTGACCCAAGGTCAGAAGGGTCAGCAGCAGAGCCAGAAAAGCAGTGCCCAACTGAGAGTAATATTCAGTGGTCTCCTAATCCAGAAGGGGATCAGAAAACTGAGGCACCACCACTTCTTGAGAACTCATTTGCCCTGAAAAGCTATTTTCACCTCTGAAAACACTTTTGATCAGGTAATCTGGAGGCCATGCAGGGAAGAATCAGGACCAAATAGCACATTTAAAGTTCTTATCCTGAGCACATATGTAAAGAAAAGAATAAACCTCTTTCTCTGCATCCTGATTTTCCCTTTATACACATATACAGAAGCACCCCCTTCACCATTCTCCACCTCACTCAGTGTATATGCATTATTCAGAAAACCAATAAAACCCAAGAGTGGAAATAATTTTTCACAAACTACATAAAATCAGCCCCTATGTAAGACAACACTATGCTTCCAGTGTTTGGTTTCTCCACTCCCACACACATTACAGATAGCCTAAAATGGCACAGAGACTCTGTTGGGTATGATTTATTGCCTTGATTTATTGAACTGAGCAATGACAGAGCTCCCGCTTGACAAGTTTTCGTTTCTTCATGGCAAGTAATTAGCCTTCATATTGCCAAAGGGCTCTTCAGCTGCCCTGTCAATGCTGTTCCAACCTAATGAAAATACACCTTCTTATCATAGTAAGACATTTACATTATTCACATACTGCTTTCCAGTAGCCTCTTATTAGCTCCAGCCTGCATAACTTTGCTCTCTTATTTGCTGCAACAGAACAGAAAAATATGATGTTCAAGGAGGAAGAGGATCATTCAGCTGCAGTCTGGGTTAAAACAAGGTCTTCTGACACCCCCATGCCAATGATTTTAAAGAGAGCATAGAGAGAGCACACATTTGGGGCTATATATTTACTCTTTAGCCTTCACAGAGCTGCGTCTTGCCATTAAGCACAGCCTCAAATAACAGGTAGCATTATAAACCACACCTCATCATAGTCATAATCTCTCTCCTACCTCTTCCTCCTGACAGGTAGTTTACAGCTATCTGATCCTGATATCAAACTTGTCTCCTGCCAAGCTGCCAGCGCTCCAGCCAGCAAACAAAATCTATAACCACATCCCTGCCGTTTTTAACGACCTGGGGAAAGGATAACTGTCAGCAATATAACAACATTGCTAACTCTTTCAGGCTGGGACCAAATCCTGCAGGCAGGCAGTCCAGCTGGGGTGGGAGAAGAGCTGTGAGGGTATGCTGCCCAAACCACAGTGCTACCAGACTTACACAGAGCAAGAGAGTTTGTAGTCCCATCAAATCCCACAAAGAGTGCTTTGTCTGGTGTGGTATTAACATTCCACTGGAGATTTGCAATCTGTAAAGTGCCTCAATGCCTTTGCACACGTAGACCTACACAAACCAACTTAAATTAGCCAATGCAGCTTCCAAGTGAATTTTTTTCTAGCAGCAAGATCTTCATCAAGGGTGTACAAAACCATCTGGGGCTAGTGATTAGGAGGATAGTCAGATTTGTGTGCAAGAAAAAGCATATGGTGACAGTGAACAGTCAAGTTGCCACAAAACATACATTCATCTAGGCTCTCTTATAAACTTTCTAAAAGGATAATAGATCCATGAGAATTTATTTTAGCATTCCAATCCACAGATTATGATTATATTAGAGCACACCAAAATATTTCATCATTTGCCTTGTTTTTTCTCATCTTGTTTTCCCCACCTTGCAATAACTTTTATTCCTGTTTCTGGGACAAGGAAAATTGTTCCTCATCCACAGAGGGATGGTCTTTCCATTGAGTATGAATCTGGGCTGCCACAGAGAGCAATTAGGAAGCAAAGCATCATTATGAAAAAAACTAATTTTGCAATCTGGAATGGATGATGGAAAAAATATGAATTTTACCTTGTAGACTCAAAACTGTCAATGAATTGTTTAGTACTTAGCCAAAATTGTCAGTCTATAATCAGCAAGTATTAAAAATAGGGATGAATTCTACTAGGAAACTAGCACCTGGCAAAGATACTTCTGCAGAAAGCTTCTTTTCTTTGCAGAAGCTACCTTGCTAACTGGCCCATTGAGTATTTAGTGTGTTTATGTTCAAGAAAGAAACTAACTTGCATCTGGACTGTTGGGCACACTTGGCTTATGCCAGATAATGGTCTAACCACTGGCAGATGCAAAAGGGTAAAATAGGGGAATAAGGTCCCACAGCCATGATATGCTGTGATCTTCCTCAGACCTTGCCTTCCTCAGAAGACATAAGGAGGGGAAAGCAAATCTCACTGTCTACTGCTTTATCCTAATAGAGAAAGATAGTGAGGAAAAGGTGAAGCACACTTTCAGTCTCTGCTATCCCACTGGATTGCACTACTGAGAAATATGGTTCATAATGTTAATGAGCTGGGCATATTGCTCCCAACATGTTCCCACCATAAATGAGGGATAACAGAAAAAAAACATTGTTCTCTAAATATCACATTCTTCCCCACAGATCCTTTGGGGATGATAAAGACACATATAACTCCTAATTCTGGTTTTCTAGTTCTGCCTTCATGCAGAAAGGTAGAACCACTATCCATAGAAGGAATTCCTGATCAGCAGCCTGTTTGTCAGGCTTTCAACCTATTTCATCTTTCTGGACAAACAATTCCTGATGAAAAACTAATGTCCAGAAGAGCAAAGCCCCAAATGGATATGGCCTTCTGTCTGCCTGTTTATTTTTACTGATATTGCCTTTGATAGTAACACTGTATCTTCCTTTCAATCTGCTAACCATCTATAACATGTTCTACTGCACACTTAAAAAGTACAAAATACTCATAAAACATTGTCTGGGAAGTGGTAAGTAACAAAAACCAAGCTGTCCTACAGCCATGTATGACAACAACAAAAAAAAAAAAGTGTTGATTAAATTCCTGTTATACAGTTTAAATGTTGCTATTCCAACTGTGAGCAACTAGATACTTCATCTTGAGCTTGCTTTTCAAGGCAATACTAATGCCTTAGGAAGGTCTTTAGTCATAGTTCCTTGCTTATTTCAGAAGTTTCCCCATGCCAGTGCTATTATGCATGTATGCACCTTGGAAACCGTCAGAAAGCAGATATTGGGCTTCTAATGCTAAAACCAAAGGCTGCACATAAATAAGGCTGTGGTGACCCAAAGGAACATGTTATATTTCTTCTAATTGCTTTTTTTATTTTCAGTCTGAATGTTTAGCAACAAAAGCCTACTGAAATTTCAGGATAGAGGAAGAGAGAACGGTGAGAACAGAAAAGTACTCACTTTCTATGGGCCTTTTTCAAGCCTCGTTAAGCCCTAAGGAGATACAGTGGTGAAGTCTTCGAAAGGAGCAAAAGTAGGAGTTTCCCTTATAATTCATTACTTGCCCCTTCAATCACATCTTTCTTTCTCAGTTCCCTGTGGTGAGGGGTTTCTGTCATTCCCTGGTGCATGTAACCTATGCTAGTCAATGCTGCCATTTTCCTTCTCAAAGTACATTCTACTGTATAACTCCAAACCATCACTAATTTGCAACAGTCTTGAATCTGCTTTCCTTATAACATTTCTGAGTGCTGTGTAGCTGTGAAGAGGCATTAGTCAGAGATCAAACTAGAGGAGGTATTATACATTTATTATTAAAATTAATCATAATTAGTATAATATAATCTGTTGATTCTTGTTATCTGTTACAATGAGATGAGTAAAAAAGGTCATTTTCATTAGATGTTTCTTCACTATAATATTTTAATCAGTGCTTATTTCTTAAAAAATGCAAGACAATCACTTAGATCCAGCTGCTCTCATGCAACTCCACAACCTCCTGCATTTTGCAGGTTATTCTGACAATATATTTATGTGTTAAATCTAAAATGTCACTGCTTTGAAGTACCAATAGCTAAGGAAAAGTAACACAAGAACTAAAAAGACGGGGTCCAAATGAATGTGTCAAATTATTAGTTACAAAGTCAATTTTGAATTTTCTTGTATCTTGTATATTTCCTGTGTTCTTTGGTGAGTCATTTTAAGATATACCTGAAGAAAGACTTTGGTTCCAAAGTCCTTCTTAGTTCTTATTTAAGCAGTGTTCATCCAAATTAGAGTCCCCAGAACCACCATTCAGCTGCCACTCAACAGATTCTTAACCTTTAAACACTAAAACTCATTTTGCCAAACAACCTTTTTTAAATTTCATTTCCTAGGAGCATTCAGAAACAACCTACTTCAGTTTGCCCTCCTCTAAACCACTGCCTGCAGAGTTTTTGCACAGATACATATAAATAGTACACATGATGGAGGAAAAAGACAGTAGAATACAGCTTTCTGTCTGTCTATAAAAGCACCAACACTGGACTGGAGATCAACATGACTTTCTTTCTCTAAAGCCATGTAACTTTCATTTTGCCATATAACATCAACTTGCATCTGTAGATGACAGTGATTTTCTTCCTCCATCCCAGTTCCCCCAGTAACTTGCACTCTAGGAGGTATTGTCTCTTCAGACAGTAGAGGTGTCAGTGGAGGTGTGAATTCATATTTCCCATAACCTGTCTCACTTTTCTAACCAGCTAGCTACTGGCTAAACAGAAGGCACCTTCTCAACTGGATTTTGAAGGACCTCTGCTCAGTTTTTGCAGCACTATTCCAGGAGCAAGGCTGTGATCTTCAAGCAGAAGGAGCTGTCTTCCCATTTGCCTCTGGTATCTCCTTATAGCCCTTCTCCATCTTTCTTCTTCTTGGGAAATAACAAAGGCAACAGTGTGTCTTGTGTGCTCTCCTCTCCACCTGCTGAGCTCTGAGAGGAAGTGTCTGTCTTCCCCCATGCTTTTGATGGACACAGTAGATGCCTCATTTAGATTCCAACATCCTGGATAATGTGATTAGAAATACTTTTAAAGCCACTGCGACTCAATGGCAAAGATAAGCTAAACTGAGCATAATGGTACACGCCTGGTTAGGCAAATATTACTCAGGACAAAACAAATGAAGACACACAGGTACACGTGACTCTAGAATTCATAGATGTTTTGATTTTCTTAAACTATTCATGCAACAACAAACTACACTGTATAGCACAGCTAATACACATCTGAAAATATCTTAAGGAACAGTATTATAGAAAATGGGTCTAATCATAAAATGGGTTTAAGTAGAAAAAGATGAGAGCATCCATGTAGGAGAAAATGAGGGGTCAGGAACTGTATTATTTCAGTACATGGGCTCCTGTATTATGAGATGTTGAATGGGTGAACAAACATCATGCAGACATTCATTCAAAGATAGCCACAGCTTTACTGATTTCATTAGTCACAACACAGCTTAAGATGATGGGAAAAAGAATGTTAAAGACAAAAGCATAGGGCTTGGCAAGAAAAAAGCTCATGCCTTTGCTCACCTACACCTGTCCTACCTTTCAGCTGGATACAAGGTGTATGTCAATTATTGACATAGAAAAGGAGAAGAAAGTGGATATAGGCAGCTAACACAGATGACTTTAGCCTACAAGATCGTGTCAATGGACCAATCTTCAAAGGGTAGAATACAAAGATTCCCACTAACATAATAATAGCAGTAATTAAGAACACAAAAAAATTGAAATAGTGTAGGAAGAGGAGGAAGAATAGAAAAGGAAGAATACAGGCATCTTAATTCATGCCTGGCCTCTAACAGAAGGAACCCCATCTCAAAAGTTAAACTCCTGGGGAAAAGAAAACCTTAACAACGAATTTTAAATAAAAGTTTAAGAAGAGAGAAGTGAAAAAGAAATGACAATTTCATCTTCAGATAAAAGCTGCTATGGGAAAAAGAAAGTACAGAATGTAAAAGGGTATTTTCTTTTAAAAAATACTTTACATATTTCAATTCTTGTATTTCCCTTGAGGTTTGTATATTTCGGTCACATAGTTATCCAATTAAAATGAAAACTCTGAGTTATCCTTTAGGCGAGGACAGCTGCCAGCTGCTAAGTTTTATAAAGTCTTTAATCTTGTCCATAAATATTTAACAAGAATTGGTTGGTACACAAGCCAAAGTAAAGTAAGAAATCAAAGGCATGAGCTCTGCAGTAACCTCTGTATTGTCTGAATGGAGATGATCCACTTGAACAAAATTATGACTTTTCTCTTTTTATGTTAAAATTATTATTAAAATGTATTCAGGCAACTTTTCTGATCATTTTTCCATTTTCTACTCCTCATGTAATGTATAAAAGAGAAGCAAAAAACTAAACAGGTTTCAAAACTGACATAAATCTGTCTTTTCCAAATTGAGTTTACAGCACAGCAAAGTACCAACCTTTGCCATTTAATACAGGATGGGACTAGTCTTTTTTCAGTGGTGCCAGTGACATGGCAAGAGGTAAGGGACACAAACTTTAACATAGGAAGGTCCATCTAAACATGAGGAGGAACTTCTTTACTTTGAGGGTGACGGAGCACTGGAACAGGCTGCCCAGAGAGGTGGTGGACTCTGGAGATATTAAAAAACCACCTGGACATGTCCCTGTGTGACCTCCTCTAGGTGAACCTGCCTTGGCAGGGAGTTGGACTACATGATCTCCAGAGATCCCTTCCAGACCTTCATTCTATGATTCTGTGATTCTGTGAGACTGGTTTCTTTCTCATTTGATTGCCAGAGCTGTAGAAACTGAGAGCTGAGAGACAGCACAGTGAGCAGTCTCAGTCTAATAAACAAATAATGGCAAGCACTGCTCTTAGTCCTATCAGATCGACAGTAGCTCTTTAAACATCACGCTACTTCAATGGGCAGAAAATTGAAAAATGTAAGCACAAGCTCTCCAAGCACAGACTACCCAAGAGGGTCAGACAGATGACCTAACAGCTCTCAGAAGCATAAAATCATTTGGGTTGGAAGAACTCTTCTTTACCTCTGTAACAAAAGTAGGTATCTTTGTAACCAGAAACCAGGTCAGGTGAGTCATAGAGATGCTTTTAAATTGCTTGTTTTTCACTAAGGCAGCAACAGCAGAATAAAAAAAAATAAAAAAAAAACAAACCCACCCCAAAACCAACAACCCTCCCATGATTTTAATTGCCAGGAAGACCATATCACTTAGAACAACGTAAAATAACTATCTGTGTCAGGATGTCAACCTTGATGTAAACAGTTGGATATTGAAACTGCACTAAGTAAACTAAAGCTGCTTATGCTATAAATTGGTTATAAGGCACACTGGCACAATGGAGCAAAGCACATACTAGAGCTTAATCCTTCTGCTTTCTGAATCAATAGAAATATTCTTCTCAATTTAAGAGGATGGGATGAAAACACTAGAATTAGCTTCACGGAAGTGGCAGAGTGATTTGTGAGGGATGCTGGAGATGAAAACAGGTGAAAAGCATTATTGCCAGGACCTTTATGAGTGACAAGTGCTTTTCAGAACCTTATATTTTTAGTTTTAATCTGAAACCTGGAAATAGAGGAAAGTGACTTTTCAAAGGAAGATCTTTGGCAATGTTGTTAAGGTGGGAGGTTGGGGAAAGATAGACAAAAGAAAATGGTTCCTGTGAGATTTCTGGAAATTAAAACCTTGACATATTCAAAATCACTAGTCATTAACAAAAAATACAACTCATTCTCCCAGCTCTGTCACTGGTCAGGTAAGTAAACTTAGAAAATTATGGTCAGAAGTACAGGTGACTGCAAGTCTCTCTGAAGTTAAAGAAAGCTGCAGAAACTAAGCACACTGGAAAAAGTCACGTCATTAATATCTCTGCATGAAAATTTCATATTTTAAATGTAATTCTGAGGCAGTATTGACTCGTCTTCTTTAGGTAATCAAAATAAGGCCTTCAAATACATCCATGAGAAAAAATGCTTTAAATTCCTCTGAAGACAGACTCTAAGTACAGAGCCATTAGCAGATCCCATCCAATATGTGATTAAAATGCTATTTGAACTTTGAATCCAGATTTAGGAGGTATTAGTCCTGAGTTGTGCTACCCCTGACAGATTAGAACACAGTCCTTCGCAGGACTGTGAATAACTGAACAAGGGAATTCACTACTATGGTCAAGGTGAACAGAACTTGATAAATATTTTCATGGAAGAGCTCATCCTCATAGCACAGATTAATCTCTGACACGTATTAATTATAGATGAGGGAGCTCAACGCAAAGGTAAGCTAGGGAGGACAGGTACTATGAGAGCCCCAGAAAATCTGCACTTAGCCTAGTGAGCAAACCCACTTTTGTCAAAGAAGAGTTCCTCAGGCTCACAAGCCCTCAGGGCAGAGCTAATTAAAGTTCAGAAAGAGCAGCAAGAAGTGATGAGCAGGACAATTCCTCTGGTGGAGGAAACAATCCAGAGGAAGCCAATAGGAGGCTGAGCATAATCACCCTGAGCTGAGATGTGTCAAAGCTAGCAAAGGCCATATGAAAACTGATGATATCTGGGTGAGAAGAGCTGGGGTAAGTGGAAGGCAGTCTTGTACTTTGAAGCAGAGAGAAGAGGAAAGCAGAAAATGATGTATTTTTTCCACTCAATACAAACTTAACTTCTCTTCAACAAAAGCACAAGCAGTTTGTGTGCTGAAGGGCAGGGTGATGAACTGACCCCAACCTCTGGACTAAACCTCTATGTCCAAAGGTTTAGTCCTTGAGCCAGAATTCAATGTACAATGATATAATACTATTGCATGAAGCCACACCTATTGGCAGAAATACTATGAGCAAGTGAAAACAGATTCAATTCAGCAACACCAACTGCCTTTAACTGATACTATTACTCTTACTGATTCCTTCAGCAAATAGCCACCAATAGCGTTTATTTCCTAGGTTACTTCCCCACCAACAGTTATCGAATTCTTGCTAAAAATTTTCCGTCATGGAGGAAATCTGAACAAAATAATCTCTGATAAAGCATCTCTGTTCACAGCTGTGCAAACTGAAGTATTTCTGAGGGAGAGACATATTAAACCTTGAAATTCTTCCATTTATTATCCTCATGCCAATGAGAAAATGGAACATTTTAATTGAGTTTTGAAAGAGTGTTTGCAAACTGCTGACGTAGAAGGAAAGCCCTGTAAATCATTCGCCATAGATTTCTTACTGGACTAGTGAGAAACCTGACACAAAGCAAAACAGCCGACTGCCACAGCACTGGTGAGTGAGTAGTGCAGACAGATAAAGTTAAATGCTGTCTTTCAAGAGCCTCAGCCAGAGCTACATGCCGCTCTGATTCAGAAACAACAGACCCACTTTGCACCACAGCATCATGTGCACCATTTCAATTTTCCTTTAAAAGGAAAAAAAATAGAAATATATAAACCCAGGGAAATGGGGAAATATAAACAGACACAGATATCTGGTTTATAGCACTTGCCTCTCAGGAGAGCAAAGAGGTAGAAACTCAAGTTGCTTTAGCAGTGATCTGCCTGTTCTCTAATTTGGGGCTACTCTATACAAGTTATCATAAAACTTAGATATAGAGTACCTCAGTTCATCTCATTCTGATAAGAAATGATTTAGCCCGATTCAACTTACTGGATCTGAACACCATTAGGTGATAGGCATCTATATACTCTAGTGCTAATGTTCTGTAATAAAATACTTGGTGTGGAGTCTAAGACTGGGTTTCTGATAATGAAATGTGCTACTAAGCTCAGAGACACTTAGAGCTGCAGAGGAGCTCACACCATAGTTACACAGGAAGTAAAAATATGGAATGATATAACCTGCATTCTTGCACTTCCAGACCAAGAGATTACATTTTGAATTATCTTGACAGGCTGGATTGTAATACTTGATATTTTGAGCAGGGTGTACTTGTGTCAAATAATTGTTCTATCATAAAATGAAAGACACATTTATCAATGAGAGACAAGTGTGAAAGCAGAGATTAAACACACAGAAGAATCTCTGTGTAGTATCCTGTAGCGGTAGCTTCACATGTTAAAATACAGAAGTTTGATCTGGTGTCAAAGGACACAGAAAATGCCGAGGTACTCAACAACTTCTCCACCTTTGTCTTTTACTGGTAAAGCTTCCCATCAACAATCCCAGGTCCATAAGACCTGTAGGAAAATTTGGAGCAAGAAGACTTACCATTCATGGAGGAGGATCAAGTTAGGGAACGTTTAAACAGATTGGACTTCCATAAATCCATGCATCCTGATGGTGTGTATTCACAAGCGCTGAGGCAGATGGCTAATGTCATTGCAAGGCCACTCTCAATAACAGAAGATCATGATGATCAGAGGAGGTTCCTGAGCACTGAAAGAGAGCAAACCACTTCTATCTTCAAGAATGGCAAGGAGGACCCAAGGAACTACAGGCCAGACACCCCCACTTCAGTCACTGGGAAGGTGACAGGACAAATTCACCCAGAAGACCTTTACGTAGGTGAGAAAGGTGATTGGGAGTAATTGGTATGGATTTACGAAAGGGACATCATGCTTGACCAACCTGATAGCCTTCTACAATAGCTGGAAAAGTTTGGTGATAACAGCAAAAGCTGTTTATCTCTACTTCATTATGACTTTCCACACTGTCTATCCCAGCATTATCACTGATGAACTGACGAAGTACAAGCTGGGTAAGTGGACAATGAGGTAGACTGTAAACAGCCTGAATTCCTGGGCTCAAAGAGTTGTGATCAGCATAATAAAGTCCAACTGGAGAGAATTCCCTAGTGGTATATCTCAAGAGTGAATATCAAATGCAGTGTTGTTTGAGTCTTCATTAATGATCTAGGTGATGAGGCAGATCAGGAAGGCAACATCAGGAAATCTGCAGGTGATACAAAACTGTGAGGAGTGATTGATAATAGTAGGAGGGACTGCAGCAGGGACAAAAATGGACAGAATAATCTTGGACTTGAGAAAATCAACAGAGGGAAATGCAAAGTCCTGCACCTGGGAAGAAATAACTCAATACACTAGTTCAGTCTGAGAACAACTGGCTGGAAAACAGGTTTGCAGAAAAAGACCTGGGACTCAGAGGCAAGTTGAACATGAGTGAGCAATGTGCCCTTGCAGCAAAGGCCAAAGTTGTCCTGGGTTGCATTACAAACAGCACTGCCACCAGGTTAAGGGAGGTGATGTTTCCACTATACTTAGCCCTGATTAGACACATCTGGAGTCCTGTGTCCAGCTCTGGGTTCTCTAGGACAAGACAGACATGCACATACAGGAGTGACTCCAGCAAAACATCACAAAGATTACAAAGGGCTTTCGGCACACAAGTAGAGGCTGAGACAGCTAGGACTGTTCAAGCTGGAGAAGAGAAGACTCGGGGTGATCCCATCAGTGTGTTATAATATGTGATGGGGGAAGTAAAGAAAATGGAGTCAGACACTTCTCAACAGTGCCCAGTTATCAGACAAGAGGTAATGTGCACAAACTAAAAAATGCAAATTCCACATAAGCATAAGGAAAAGTTTTATTAACTGAAAGGGTGGTCACACTCTGGAATGGGTTTCCAAGAGAGGTTGTAGAGTGTCTATCCTTGAAGCTATTCCAGACCTGACTGGATGGGATCTTCTCAAGCTGACCCTGCTTTCACAAGGGGAGTTGGACCAGGTTATTTCTAGAGGTGCCTTCCAACCTCAACCATTCTGGGGTTCATTCTGGGGTAAAATGAATTTTACCATTTTGGCTAATTGTCTACATACCTGTCAGTGAGGTAATTCAACAAAACTGCAAGATGTCTGCTACCTTATCTGAAAAAAAAGTGTATATATTCCACTAGGCAAGACACACTTGATGTTGTGTTTGACAGCTGCAGTTAGGGAAATGGCTCTGAAGTGTACTTTATATTGCAGTGCATTAGTGTGACTGTTCCTACTGTCTAGGTACCATTATGAGACAGAAAGTACAGGAAAGAATGGATGCCATTGCTCTTTCCAAAGTAATGTGTCTATGAAAGAGCTCAGCCTCTTTGGTAAAGCACAAAAAAATTGTAACTCATATTTTATATATTTTAAAGCTTTCGTAATTCAAAGATACCAGCACTTACATGTTACTGATTATACTTACAGATCCCAAGTCCTGGGACTTGTTTCTCAGAACAAAGGATTACCTTTTTTTGCCCTCTAATCCATTTCTATTTTCTATTGAGGAAGAGCTTTTTCGCCCACAGGCACTCGCTTGTATCTAGCTGCTGCTTAATAGTGATCACTGCCTCCATTTTTTCTCTTAGCTTTAGTATAATCTCAACAGCAATTCTGTACTGATTAATCTTAAATTTCATATATATATATGTCTCAAATAGCATGAATATTAAATTTCAAAACTCCACCCTCCATTCTGGTAGTTCTTTGCCTTAGTTTCCCTTCTGAATCTGCTTGTCTTACCTATAAACTTCTTCAGTGCAAGAATTTCAGCCAAGGCACACAGGCACTATCCTGACAGAAACAGTAGGAAATATGAACAATAAATCTCTCACTGCATGCTGAAAGAAGGTCTTGGCTTCTCTCTGCATGTGCATCTTCAGAAAACAGATTGAGATTATTGAACACAGAGAGACTTTGCCTCTTTGAGGTGAACATGGTGAGGAGGGAATATAATAAAGTCAGACTTGAATAAATACATTAAAAACCAAAACAAAATAACACAAAGCCACATTTTCCCTAGAGAATTCAATATCATGACTAGCCTTCTCCATAGATTTTTCTCCCAAACAGAAGTATTAAATGCTGCTATGGTGCCAGATTAGCAGGCCAGTAATGAGTGGCTGGAGTTGGCCTTAATGTGGTCTCATCAACATTCAACAGCACTGTATGAGACTGCAGCAGGGAGCAGAGAGAATGGGAGAGGGAGAGGAGATAAAGGGAAAGAAGGATTAAGACAAATATTATTTCTTAAACTACACAGTAGGTTTTCATGTTAATGGATATCCCCTTCCAGACTGCACGCTACATAAAGAAATCGGCATAATATGTAGTAAAAACACCAGTATGATTATATTTTTTGGTGGTTACATTTTGGTGGGAATTTTGGTGGGAATTTTGGCAGCCTTATTCCACACAGATATGTAGCAAATCATTCACTCTGCAAACAGGCCTGCATCACAGACAGAATAACATCCACTATAATTATCTTCAGTCTCTATGCTCCTGAGACAGCAGCATTTTTGCTTGAACGAAGAATACATGGGGTATCTGAGGTCTTAACAGCACCCCAGGGCCAGATCTTTTTGTGGTCCTAACTGTCACAGGGGACAGCAGACCAACACCAGTTCATATCAGCTGACACTCCTTATTTGCAAAGAGCCACCTGGAATTTGTGACTGACACATGCAGCTCACACAGAAGCCTGTGATACTAGACTATCACTGCTACCAGTATTCAATCCACCCATACCAAATTGATTTGCTTTTCTGTGCTGGAGTCACACCTTCCAGTGATGCTGTACACAAGTCACTGATCTCTGCTAGAAAGCACCTATGGTCCTAGTGAAGCATTTTTAAAAATTATGCTTGCTATTAATGTTCTCTCCAAGTTCTACAAACCTGTAATTATGAGTGGCAATGAGGCCACGTTTCTTGGAGGATTTTTAATTTATTTTTTTTTAAACATATTCACATTATATATTTGTTGAGCGTTTACATATGTATTCACCCTTAAAGCATCCCTTTTTCAGCTGCACCCCAAAAAAATTGTGGTTTGTGCCTTTAATGAAGCACTAATATTTTCCAGTAAAAATACACATTGCTTAGCCCAGGGCTTGGACTGTCTCCATGCACAATCCCCAGGAGGGACTGTGACCCTCTCTCCCCATGCTGTCCTGGCATTCCCATTATCCAGAGCCTTCCCAGCTGCTACATCAACTGCTGGGTGAGAATGCAGTCACAATCCTGTTTTCCTCTCCACAGACTTGCACAAAATTTGGTAGGAGGAAGAAACAGTTCAATTTCTTCTTAAGGATTTATGGCAAGTGCATACACTGCAGAAGAAAGCAGAAAGTGGGAACTGTAATGAAGATACAGGTATAGATAAAGTTTCAACTTGTAGTTTCACATACTATTACTGTGAAAAGAAAAATGTCTTCCATTTAAGTCTCCTCTCCCACTAACATTGCTGGATGTATCAGCAGACCTCACTTTCAGACTTTGTCACTTAGCAATATATAAGCTGGTTCTAATTGATTCATTCTACCTGTTTCAGAGACTCTGCCCAAAACTTCATAAAATTCCAGTGGTTTGCAGCAGATCTATGGAAAGGGACCATAGATATCTGAGTTCCCCTTTGTATGGAAAATCAATAACTGCCAGGCAAAAGACAAGAGAAAGAAATTTGTTATTAGAATGGAAGGTGATACATGGAGCCCATAGAACTAAGTTATATTTCTGGGTTGAGTCTAGGTGCCTGGGGGTCTAAGTGTATCATTTCATATATGTGTATCTAGCTGTCTTTGTAAAATAAATTGCTTGCAAAGGTAAAGTACCATTTAAAAAGAACCTGAAGTCTTCAGGTGGAAGGGCAGTCTGGTATCACTGGAGTAACATTAAGTATCCATTATATTCAAAAGAAACTAAGTGAAATGGGAGCTATTAGCAACAAAGTCTAGCACATAGCAATTAGTCAAGGCCAGTTCAGTTGCCCTTATTCCCTTCCCTTTGTAAGCCCCTTCTGCACACTGAATAAGGCAGGTACCCCGTAGAGAACTGAAGTAGGATATTATCATTTAAGACACTGGGCATACAGTTAATCTTGCACAGCCAACCATAAATCTGCCATTTTCCAGCCTCAAAATACTTGATGTTGTAACCTAAATAGCTGTCTTAATGAACTGCACTGCTCCAAATAAGAAGTAGACTGTTAATCTAGACAAGCATCACTTTGAAGTGGGAAGGAATATAAATAACTTTATATTTCAGTTTTATCTGGTCCCAAGCTTACATCTCCATAGTTAATCTGTCAGCCATTCTGTGGACACATCTGCTAATCACACAGCCCCATGCCATGGGGGTCTGTCTGCAGTTGCCTGAAGCTGCTTCTGAATTCAGAGGGTATCGTGGAGCCCTGCAAGAGTCCCAGCCCCTTGGTCAAACAAGAATTTACCAAGGGGTTAAAATGAATATAAGCCTTTTCCTCCCACACATGCTGCCTTTGCATCACCCCTGACTTTGCTTCTTCACTAGAAGCAGCCCTTCGACAGCTATCCTGGAATCTACATCTTATACCACACCCCTGCCATTAGCACCTGGAAAAGTCCTAGAGACTTCATTTAAATCTTATTTGAACTAAACCATGTCTTTCTGTGAAAGAACAGTCTTGCTATCTAGAAAGGCAGAGAGATCAAACCTTATACTGGCTCTTTATTTCCTGTATGACATTATCATCAAGGGGGAAGGCTGTGTAGGTCAGGGGATGTGCCGATTTTCACCTGTGTAACACCCTGGCTGTCAGTGTATTTGCACAGCTGTGACTTAGCAAATGGGTCTAATGTTGAAGACAGACAAGGAAAGAAATGTTTTCCTTTGTGGTACAGGCTGAGCAAACCTCACAGGCACTCTGCTAACAGAGTAAAAACCATTCAAAGCTGTCTCTTGTCACACTAGTCAGTGACTATTAGTCTCTGAGTGCAGCCCTGTTCAGAAGGAAGAAGCTATCCTTACATAGATACTTTTTGATCTACAAATGCATTTTAAGGTAGAGGTATATATTTTAAAGTGAGAACACAGAAACCAGTTGGTGAAGAAAGAAATGCGGCATTTACTAGAATGAAACCAGCAATGGCAAAAAAAGACAGGACTATGAAGAAATACTTTCTTTTACAGAATGGATATCCAGTGTCAGCATGCCCTTCACAAAGCCTTGAGGGCTGACCCAGACCTTACTGAAATGAACATCAGACTTCAACACAGAACATTGCTAGTTGCACCCTGGCTGGGCTGCAGGTATTTATATGTTTCTTGCAACAGACACAGTATTTTGTACCTACTGACAATCAGCCACTATCATTACCAAGCCTGTGGGTGCCTGACTGCTTTTCTGTTATATATGTAAAATAGAACTAACTAGCCTGTGATCTGGCTGCTTTCACTTATCTGTTTATCCTTGTAAGACTGACATCCGACAAACAACCGTGTAGAATCCTTCCTAAGAGTGGTTTTGCCAGGTCTCTTTGTCACAATGGTGCAGCTGGACACCCCATGGTCCACAAGAAACCGGGCATAGGAATGCCCTTGAGGGTCTCCAGAATGGGCTGTAGCCAGCCTTCTCTTTTGGTTTTCCTCTCACAGATGTTAAAATAAGCATTTCAGCTGATTATTCCAGAATGTCACGGCAATCACTCAGGCATCCCTCCTGATGCAGCAGGAGTGTTAGAAAGCCTTTTAAACCTATATTGGTATTCAATATATTCTTCCTCCAGCCAAATGTAGAAACAGAAGAAACATCTGGGAAAGTATAGCTGCACTGAGCAGACAGATTGACCTTCATTTTACACATTCATGTTCCCAGTCATGTCCAGCCCACTCTTATCTCCCTAGAAGAGTCACCACAGTGTCAAGGATAAAAAGATCACTGGAGTTTCAATCTGCAATGTGCAATTTGTAGTGCACCAAAGGCAGATATACAGGCAACACACACACACAATATGTGGAAAAATACTACTAGTTGTTAATTCAGTTCATAGCTATCATAGTAGTTAGCATAGCATTTCTTCTAAAATGAGTGTATTTTTAAGTTGTCTCTAGAAATAGAGCTAGAGCAGGATCACACAGAGAAACAAGGTGAGTTCAGCCATATCTTTTTTTTAAAGATTTTGATAGCAAAAGTAGATTCAACACTGAACTGCAATAAGTTTTCTGACATTTTGAACATGATATTTGCAAAAAATGTACAAGTGTGCTCTTTTTTTTTCCACAAGAAGAAGTTGATCAGTGCCAAAATTTCCATGGCAATAGAGACAGCATTTCATGTTATCGCACTGCCTTCATTTGGGGGTTTCCAGCTTGTGAAATTTCAATGAAATCTACTCCTTTTCAAGAAAATATTGCAGTCAGATGGACACAAGAATTAAAGCACCAACTAGCTCCTTTGTTCCGAAAGTAAACATCCTGGTTTTTTTATGGTAAAAACTGTGCTATATCAAAATAGCTGCATGAGTTGCCCTACTCTAACAAAATGTTTGATTTCTTACAAAAAAGACTTAAAATTATGAAAACTCACTATCTATGATGTGTTACATGAAGAGTGATGGCACAGTAAGGGAAGAGGTGCACATCTGCTGTCTCTCGTCCATGCTGAGATGCAATGGGAGTATTCTGACTCCTTCCAACTGATGCGCTCTGCCGTGCATTAAAAATCTATGGGGGGATCTGCAGTCTCATTAAGGCCTGTATCGTTTTCATTTCCTGGTCAAAAGCTACTTCTTAAGCTTGTTTCTGCAAATACAGACAAATCTAAAAGGGAAACAACAGACTACCTGAGAAACTGTCATTTTTCATTTTTAAAAAGGAATACATTTGCAACATAAACATGGAGCCAGAGGTTGCTCTTTTTATTTACAATGTCCTGGTTAAGGCTGGTTTCTACGGTAGCAGAAAAGAAGTTTTTTGGTTTTTCCCATACACTTACCCCCGAGAGGAACTACTCTTCAGCTATCAAATTTAGGAATATTCACTCCATTTATTAAAAATAGTTTTTCTTCTTTCATAATATGTCAAAAGTAATAAAAGATCAGTTACCTATATGATATCCCATTTCAACATTTCTTTGGATGTATCTGCAAGTGTATTTTCTTATTGCTGTTCTGTGTTCCAAAGGAAGCATTTAGAAATACAGCAAGGACATTTGATTATTCAGCACCTGCTGAGGTCAGAAAATCACACTGATTAATGACATTAAGCTGAAGAGAGTCACAAAATTAATTATAACTTTACATCAGACCTTTACAAGCAGGTAGCTCTGTATTCATAAGAAGGACATGAAGTTCTGGATAAACAGATATATAGCTGAAGGTAATTTCTCCTTTTAAAAGTATATGCATTGACAATTTCTATTTTTACATCTGATAGCAAAAGCTATAATCATAGAATCATAGAATTGTCAGGGTTGGAAGGGACCTTAAAGATCATCTAGTTCCAACCCCCCTGCCATGGGC
>WUAM01000071.1:22674293-22685260 GCA_024336885.1 Actenoides hombroni
CCAGCACTCCCAGGTCCTTTTCTTCAGGGCTGCTCTCAAGCCAGTCACTGCCCAGCCTATATTGGTGCTTGGGATTGTTCTGACATAGATGGAGGACCTTGCATTTGGCCTTGTTGAACTACATGAGGTTGGCATGGGCCCACCTCTCTAGCCTGTCAAGGTTCCTCTGGATGGCATCCCTTCCCTCTAGCGTGTCAGCTGCCCCACACAGCTTGGTGTCATCGGCAAACTTGCTGAGGGTGCACTCAATGCCACTGTTCATGTCGCTGACAAATAATAATCACCACCTCATTGTGCAGATATTGAAAGTTCCACTCTATCATGCTTGGGTTAGGTAAGATGTCACAGAAAAAAGAAATACAGCCCATTTTAATTTACTACCTCACAGTCAGACTTCATTCGGCAAGCTGAAATACTTAATGCCTGTGGTCTCTTTACATTGCTTATAGAAGACTAATATATTCTCAAATGGGATCCGTGGGGAAGGAAAAAAAAAATACTGCCTGGCATTCAACAGTGGTGAACAACTGCAAGGCAGATTTAGGATATCAGCTCAGGATAATTTAGATTGTTAGGCACGTGGAGATTGATTTTTATTTCCACTGAAGTCAACAATTACATTTCTGTTCACGTCTATGGTAGGGGTTTGACACTTTGACTAAAATATTTTCCAGAGTTGCTTGATCATGGAATATCAGCTTGGAAGTGATCTCGAGGATCATTTGGTCCAATCTTTATTGGCAAAAGCATGATACAGATAAGATGGTCTAGCCAATGATAGTCTTCTACAATAAATTATGTCAAGCTGCACAGCATCCCAGCACCAGAGGTATGTCTGTATAAACAATATCTGGTCAAACTTGTGTTCAGCCCAAATTACTACTGTGTCCACATTGTGTAGACATATTTTATTTAAGTCTTTATAATCCCTTGATGCATATTGAAAAAAGATGATGACAAAAAGCTGGATCCCTCTTGTCCCTTGGTGCATCAATATCCAGCAGGGACAGGACAGATATGCTACATTTAACCTGGCTATTACCTCATAGTCCACTTGCTCTTGCAGCAGTGTCTCATGGCTGAGGTGAAGAAGACTTACTATCCACTAGGTCTTTCCTGAGGCCCTTTTCTCTGCACATGAGCAAATATTGCAAGAACTTCTGCATTCCAAGCATACATACACTCCAAGCATTACATACACAGCACATGCACATCTCTAATTTTACCTTCCTCTCACGTGTTTGCATGGAAGACTACCTTGAATTCACAAGAAAAGCAGCTTGGACGCAGTGAAGATTATCTGTGCAAGATCCATCCACTCTTTGTAGGACCTCCTCCATTTTTCTGCAGCATCAGACTACCTTCTGGAACATAGCAAGTAAATAAAGGCCATATAATTTTTTTAGTGTTTTCAGAAGGATTCAGTCACCAAAAAATGTTACCATTAGCATGTTCTCAATCCTGTATTCATAATTATTTGCAAACCTGACCTTATAACCTTCAATTCTGATGTCACAAATATTTACAGAGATAAGCAGTTTCTGGGATAATCCAGTTTTGCTCAAAATGCAAAATCCCACTTACAGAACACAGTTCATCTGCCTAAATATTTGTGTAAATAAACATTGCTTCATTTGGAGCACTACCTTTACCACATCATTGTACTTAGCGCTTAGCATTTAATTTTTTACAGGATGCCACACCGTAGAAATGTGCTCCATGTTTGTTTCAAGAACCCAGCACAGAGGGCCCAGAGCCTGCCATCATACACCTTCTTCCACTGACCTGAATGTGAATTGCATTGGGTCTGACAGATATATCTTCCACTGAAGTTCTAGTGGACAAACAGTTTTGCTTCATTGTCCTGTAAAGACTTTTAGTTCTGTTACTGCTTCAGTGTAAGGCTCTCCAGGTACAGAGAAGGGTGATGCCTTACTCCCATTGACTGCAGTATAAGCTACTCTTCATTCCTTCACAAATATCTCTCTTCCCTCTCCCAGATGGAAACTGTCCAATTTCTATGGGAGGGAGGAGAAAAAAATGCATTAAAAAGGCAGCAAATTGTATGGTGATTGCCTTTTTCCCAATCCAGTGAGCACTGTCCCAAAGATGTTCTCCTCAAGTCAGATGAAACTGAATAATATATTTTAATATCACTGCAGGATAAGTTTGACCTTTAAATATTAATATTTAAATATTAATATTTAGGAGGAGGAAAGCAGACTGACAGGTGTAATACAAGTCAGACAAAATAGCACAGTAAAATTATATGCTGCTTTGAAATTCTCATTAGTGATAATGAGACATGCACATATAATCCATGATCTGAAAATGTATTCCAGAAAATCCAGACAGAATAAATGATGAGAAAATTTTGCAATGAGTAATTATTCTTATTTCATAACTTTGGGGGCAATTCTTTAAGAGAGGAAATATCAAGACACCTGTACTTATGCATGTAAGTGCACTTTTTTCTTTAAAGTGGACCCTTATTGGATTTGTTTCCTGAAGCATTTTACCCTAAGGTCTATTTTCATTCCAACAGTATAGGAAAATCTTAATCTTTACACAGCTGTTCATATTAGCTCACTAGACCATTCCTCAATAATCAAAGTGTATCTCTCAGACATGCCCTGAGTACTGCTTATACCACTAAACCTATCAGAGAACAGTAGAAAATTACATGCTTAAATTATAAACATTTCCCCATTAAGTGCAATATAACAAGATAGAGACATAATTTTGGAGTAGGATCCGTTCTTCATTCAGCACGTTTACTGCAACATAAAAAAACCCACGGAAGTCAGGTAGAGACACTGGGAGCTTTCCAGTCATTCACATTTAAAATCATGTGTGCAAATCTGCAAGATGGTTTTGAAAACATGAGTCAAAGAATCTGTCTTAAAAGCAATGAAAACAAGACATTAATAATGAAGGGGAGCTTAACAGATCCACAGCTGCTGCTTCACAGGTCTGTGTCTGCTAAAGTTGTGCTGTTTAATGGAAAGGCTATAAGTTATTGGAAATTAGATAATTAAAAAAAAAAAAAAAAAGTAGTTTGTTTATCCTTTTTGAAGATAGTTAACTACCTAGAAGTTGTGACGTTGTAAAAGGCACAAATGTGTAGAAATGCATGGTGGAGGTGAGATTTAACTTCCCTGGAAGAAGTCAATGTTCTACACTAAAATCAGGCTGGCTAGGGAATTCAGTTTGCTAGATCTCCCAGTGTCTCTCAGCACCACCTGCAGGGCCAGACTTACTCAATGCTTTATCTTCATCTGTCAAAAAAAACTAATTCTATGTCACAGCATGAATGACTTTGCTTTCGCAGGTAAATTCCTAACCTGCGCAATCAGGCTCCAGAGAAAGTCTCACAGCAACCAACACATAGCTGTGCAACATCAGCCAATGTGTGAGTACTGCAAGATCTCCGTTGTAGAGTATAACTGAAAATGCTATTTTTACAGGGTATGTATATTCTGAGGAAGCTGAGATCTGTGTGTATCCTAAATATGAGCTGCCAGCATTGCAAGTTTTATTTTAAATAACACCCATACCACCCACTCTGTCCTTACTGAGCTTCTGACATAGCCCTTCCAATACTTAACATCCCCACCACCTTACCTGCACTAAACACAACTCCATGGGTCAACACACAGTCCAACAAAGAGTCCTGACAACTCCTCACAGTCCCAAATGACTTTTCCTGACTTTATTGTGCCAGAGGCCTGAAACA
Source organism: Actenoides hombroni (assembly GCA_024336885.1). Classification (NCBI taxonomy): domain Eukaryota; kingdom Metazoa; phylum Chordata; class Aves; order Coraciiformes; family Alcedinidae; genus Actenoides; species Actenoides hombroni. Next base: position 22,678,030 of record WUAM01000071.1, read on the forward strand.
GGCTCATAAAATTCAGGGAGAACAGCTAACAGAGCTGAGACACTACACTGCCCAAACTCATGTGAGAGACTGGCCTGGATGAAGCAGCCTCTAAGCACAGGAAACACTATTTGCCTTGTATCAAAGACATCTACACTGTTCTTAGTAAACACCATCCATCAGCAGAGATGCTTATAGTCCTTCTGATGTGAGATGATCAACCAGGAGTCATTAATTTCATGACATAATGGGGCTTTTGAGAAATACAAGCTTATATGTGAGGCTATCCAATATATAGATGGTGGCAACTGATGTGGCATTTGTTTGGATGTGAGATATTGCATTTTGGCATCATTAAAGGACTGTCCCACTATTGTCAGTGTCAGTGAGGGACAGTGTTCTTTTAGAAGAGCATACTCAGGAGACTCCAGGGTATAGCAAAACCAAATCTTTCTGTTGAAGTCAACTATCATATTTTTTTAATCAAAGCTTAGCTCTATGGTACTTGAAATAGGACTTTTACAACAGAAATTTTGTTCCACATTTGGTACCTAGACAGAAGACATTTTTTAAATGCTTATGCTTGCTGGGGTGTTAAGGCTGAGAGCCTAAGAAGTCACACAGAGACCTGCTTCATTCATCAAAACCTGCTGCATATCTACAAAATATATGTGTGTCTTGTGTTTCAGGTCTCCATGTGCATCCTTGCTTTATTTTTCTTGAAATGTACTAATCACAGCTCAGGATTGTTGGGGGTTTTGTGTGGTTTTTTGGGGTTTTTTTTTTGCCATTTTGCCATCTAACCGAGTTAGGTACCTCTTGTTTTTCTTGTCTTCTTTTGTGGAATTACATAATTACAGATTAATGCATTTTGCCATTCAGGGTTGAAGTAATTCAGGCTTCATTTAAAGCCCTAAATTTCCTTTTTACATACTATACAGTGAGTACTTTTACTCTCTACCAAGGTCTTACTTATACTGATTCATTGACTCCTTTTCTTTGTCTTTGATTATCTTCATTTCTTACAGACATAGATGGAAAAGGGTAAAACACACTATTAATCCAAAGGATGAGCATTATATAGAAACAATGTCATTCTGAGGCTAGGACAAAATAAAAGCCTTTTCCATTTCACTCAATTTTACTTAAAAAAATCTTTTTTTCACTCCATAGCCTCCAACAGAGTAATGAAGGCATAGGCACAAAAACTGCTGCAAAGCAAGCTGCATACCAGCACTCCCTCATGGTTTTTGCAGAGAGGGCTGAGGGAAGAGTCTCTCTGACAGACCAGGGGCTCACCAAGACACAGGAACAGGTCTAGGACAGACCCTGTCTGTGACAGTAACCAGGAATTTTGATTCCTCACATACCCTGGATATCGGGCAAAGATCGATTGTTATCATGGATAAGGAAGCCTAAGTAATTACTGAACTCTACAAAAGGGTACCAGGAACCCTCTAGGGAAGTCCAACTTTTCAACTCAGCTCAGTGATACCTAAAGCCTACAAACCCAGAAAAATATCCAGCACTATTTCCAAGACTGTGCTTAAGGACTTTGACTTGTTAAGAGCCTATTCACTCTGTACTTCCAACAATCAATGAAGAGAGACAGACACCACTATGGAGCTGCTGTGACATTTGAACAGCTTCTGGAAGTCAGTGCTTTAATAAAAGACCTTTGCTAATGTCCACAGTTAGATGCAGGGATATCTGTGGCAGAGGTAGAAGCTCCACATGTATTTTCTGAGTCCCAGTCCCATAACTGAGTGACACTCTAAAATAATTTCAGTTTTATTATTAATGTCATTTCTTTACACATGGTCAATTTACATAAGAATGTTTTAAGTTGTTAGAGTATGGGGGAGTGTAGAAACTAGACTGTATGCCATGGCTGAACACTGTTTCAGTCACCAAATGCTTCTTTCTGTTACTAATACATATACTCTAATAAGGCTCTGTTAATTCCCGTTCAGAGAATTTCAGTATCTGATGTGCTGTTGCATGCTTGGTAAATGTGTTTTACCATTATGTAAGAAAAGATGGAACATCTCTCTTTGAACAACTCAATGATCTAATAATTATTGAGACATTATTCCTTTAAACATTTCTGGCAGATGATTAAATGTAAGCTAAATGATTAACATAGCTTTTAGAGGCTGGTATTATGATGCTGCATAGCAACTGAAACTTCACATACATAGCTAACGTAAATTCCGTTATAGTTACCTTGGAATTGTTGCTGAGATTTTGTGAAGTGGACAAAATAACAGACTTTGGCCAATATATGCGGTGTCATTTGTATATCAAGCAGTTTTGAGTGTAACCATATTCCAAACCTATATCCAGATACTCCTTAACATATGCATGATTCTCAGCTGCAGAACCCTGGCACACAAGTCCAAAGACATTTGCCTTCTGCTAGATGTGAACAGCTCATTTTCCTTCATGCCAAGTTAAAAATAGAGGTCTGTGAGAACCAATCATCTGTAAGATGTCTACAGGCATGAATGCTCTGGAAAACAGTAACATGCATCAAATTGAACATGGTCAGGTGCAGAAGAAAAGTTGAGGACCTTTACACACAAACATGACATAGAGGTCTATTATCACTAACTTAAAAAAAAAAAACAAAGCCTTTCCCTTATAATACTGATAAATGAGACAAATGAAAGTACAGATGGACATTTGGAACAATTTATTGTTTTATCCCTATGCTTGGTTCTGCAATAAGCTCAGGTAGCAACTGGAATGCTTGATAAACATTAGCTAGCTTCTGCATCTGCTCATTTTATTCAGCATTGCATAAAATAATTTATTCATGTTATTATGGTTCTTATTGCTATTAATCAGTGAGGGGTTGTTTAAAATAGTTTGAAATAGTTGCAAGGGACAAAACAAGAATTTACTAGAATTAGTCCAAACAATATATAAGCCTCATATGGTCATGAGTAATACGTGCTCTTGGTCTCTATACACTTGCCATTCCCATGCACCTTACTGCAGTTTAAGGGAAGAGGTAACACTGAGAAGCAGCTTTGGGATTCCAAAAGCCATGAGGACTTTAAGATACAAGATTATTGATTTATTGGAGTTAAACTTTATCACTTGGTTCTAGTAAATAATTGAAGGCAGATAATGGTTTTCTCAGCTTTGTCTGAATTGCAGTGTGATAAGAAGTACAGAGAGTCAATTTAAGCCACTTTTATGCTCTCCTGCCTGGGAGTTTCTGGTGCTTAACTCTACAGGAAAACATATAGAGAGGTAAGAAATTTTTCTTCATGCTTGCATTCAAGAGCTCAAAAGGACCTGATATCTAACACTTCCGTGCAGCAATTATTTCTCCAGTAAGAAGAGACAATTACATATCTTAGTACAGTGACATCCCACTGGGTTATTAGATGAGGTGACACTGCACTTTGTCAGGACACATGAACAGAGACCAAAACCACCACAAAACCATCTTAATACCCTACGGAGGCTCTGAGTTGTCCAAGGATGGTGACCAGATCCATTAAGGAGCTAACAGAGAGACAGACTAGATCATACAGTCTCTGGACTACTACATTTTTACTGATTAAACATACATGAATGAATTGTTGTTTGTTTCTAAGATGGTTTTCTCTGAAAAAGCCTCTCTTCAGGTAAGTACACAGTCTTAGGAAGACTGGCTAGTCATTGATTTCTAGGTGTTACCACAGAACAGAGAACCATAGTTTTGGTATGTTGAAACAACCAGGTAAGAAAACTTGCACTAAAGCCAATCTAAAGACTGGGAAGACCACTATTCCCCCTGGATTTATGTTAAAAGATCTGACACCTGAAAGAAAATGCTTTAGATGATACCAGAGGGGTCAAGCATGCAATGACTTGCTGTGCCAACAAGGCAAGAACTGTAGCTCTGCCTTCACTTCATTTTAAATTTTTGCCTATTTTGGAACACAAGAAGAAAAATTGTGATCACCAGTAGAGTTTAAGGATTGATCCATTAAGAAAGACTGCCATCTCCTGGTTTCTTTAATAACGGTCTTCCTTGGGAAAAAAAAAAAAAATGGTTTAGTTAAAGATTACAGCTGATAATAAAGTCATGCTTGCTCTGAACCTTTAAAGGAAAATGTCACTGATAATAAAGGCCAGGCGAGTGAGAGTTTGAAAGGCTAATGCATTATGACTACACTATATAGGTTAAGCCAACGTGTGCAATAATTATAACTATCACAGCTTGACACAGTTTATAAAGGCTTGAACCATAAAAGCTCAATGTCCAATAATACAAGCTATTGAGCATTCTCTTATGGAGTGCTAACTGTCCAAGCTCCCACCAAGCTTCAATCAAAAAGAACAATATTGCATAACAGACTAAGAAATAACCATTCTTATTCTCAGGAATATTAAAACTCCTTTAAATTGCAATCCAACAAGATCTTAAAAGTAAAGGTGATTTACCACTTTTAAGGACATGCAAAATTATGTAAAGCAGAGGAGTAGTGTAGAACTATGGATGTAGGAGCACACTAATAATACTGGGCAAGGGAGGGGGGAAACACTTCAAGGAAAGCACTAGTACATGTGTTCCCAATTGCACCTTGCAGAAAATGCAAGAATTAACTAATTTATTTTCTTGAAGGTATTCTGTTATTCAGCGTGGGCTAAAAGCACAGGCAGGTAGAGGTATCACAGATTATTTTACATGCTTTATGTTCACCATTTAGTTTCCTCCTCTGTACAGACTGATGAGAATCTTGTCCTCTACAATGTATACTTCATAACAAAATAGCGGTTTTCTATCATTTGTATATTTAAATTTTAGTGCTTAATTAGAATTACAATAGTGCCCAGAATTCGCTGATACACACAGGCCTCCTCTGTTATAGGTCCCATATAAATATATATATATTTATATTAGTCCTTGTTTTAATGGCTTATCATCTAAAGACAAACAGGCAGTGGGAGTTAAGAAATATGGCTATTTGCATCTTACAGATGAAGACATCCCCACTGGATGGGTAAATGGAATAACAACAGTCACTTAAGGTAATATGAGTATCTACAGCACAAGGCATTGAGTTCTGTCCTCACAAGCTCAAGACAGATGTCTTCACTGCAAAAATTTTTATATTACTTTATATAGGAAAGAATCAAACATTTAAATCATAAATGTAATTTTGAACATAACCATGCTGTTTGTATGACTGAAATCAGAAGCCTGAGCATGAGGAGTTTAATATGTAAGGTAGCCATTCCCCATCCATAATCAGAAGAGTGATAATCCCATTGTTTAAATAATGCTTCATTTAATTCAAGATTTTCAACCCTTTCTCCCTTGAAGGAAGAATTTTGCGTTACTTAGAGTAAGGTAAAAGGAATTTCAAACTGTTACATAAAGAAAATAATGCTCTCCACCACACAAAGGTTTACACATTTTAGAAAGAAATGGTTTAACTATGTGATGTCATAAAAATGAATGAAACTGGAAAAAATTCAGAAAAATATTGCACTCCGTTCTCCATTGTCTTTTTTACTAACAGTATAAGAAACATGGGGCTACTATTCAAAGACACAAAATCTGACTTCAAATTTTAGGAACCTACTTTATAATAACAATTAAAAAAATCATAAATGGCATTATAGAACTTAATTAGAAACATTCAGCAAGGTGTAGAAAATTCTATAGTGAAACTGTGCTCTGTGATAGGTAAATGAAGGAACACATGGATGGACAACTCAAAAAAAATCAACAACAAAAAAAAACCCCAAACAAACAAAAAAAAAAGAAAAGAAAAAAAAACAAACCAAAACAAAACAAAACAAAAAAAAACCCACCATGTGACCTCAATCTTACTCTCTTTCCTCTTCAACTAATGGCATTTTTGTGGTGGAGTTACCTCACAGCTAGGGTGGCATCTTGTGTTCATTCCAACCCCAAAATGCCACAGCTCTGTCTCCACCCAGCTGCCATGCAGCCAGAAAACCCAAAGCTCTATCCCTCCCATTCAAATTTCGTCAAAATAGAATTCAAAAGAGTTTTAGCTGACCTTATGTATTTTACTTACTGTCTCAGATTTCATATTCTCTTTGAGTTTAATTGCTATTTTAAAAGAAGACAAGGCCATATAAAAGACAATCCTTCTGAAAAGGAGGTAGTAACATATTTACTAGGATTCTTTAAATTAATGAGGGCACTGTAAAAGGAAAGCCTTTTACACCTAAGAAAATAATTATTGTAAAGATTATGAACCTGTCAGTCTGTAAGTTATAAGCTAGCTGCTACACCTGCTGTTTGATTAATCTGTTGATTAATCACTTAATCCTACTTGTAGCTTTTGCAGTAGTCTGAAAAACCTCGACTAAGTTTTTATAAAACTGGGAAATATAAAAAAATGGATCTTTCTAAGTAAAAAAAACAAAAAAAAACCAAAAATGTAAATGCTATCTTAATAAAAGTGACAGTAACTTACTGTCATATGCCAAACAGAATGTCTATCAGCACTTACTAGGGATGGTGGCACAGTTAAAGCAGACAGCTGTAAACGGTCTTCCAGAATAGATCAGAAAAATTTTATTAATTTATCCAATTCAGAAAAGCAGTTTCTGAGCACCCCAAAAATATTTTGTAAGTTTAAATTACAAACATCAGAAACAAGTTGCTCTGCGTTGATAAAATAAAATAGCATCTAAATTATTCAGCTCTGTGCCATGCACATTTTTACACTACAATTATCCTCATGGTACCCTCCTGCATGCCAGTAGTACATTACAAATTGTGCACTGCTCTTTTATTAGGTATTATTTGTTCTCTCATTGACTCTGTGAGGATAAAGATGTTTACAGTACCTTGCTTCCCTAGAGGATTTTTTTTTCTTTGCAGTGTGTAGGTGTTAAATATAAAAAGACTATGTATTGATCTTGGAAATGGCAACATTTTCTTAACAAAAAGAGTTTCACAATTATAACAGAAAGTCACACTGTGACAACTGTGACAGACAGAAGGTGATCCTTTCCTCTACTCAGCACTGGACACACGTGGAGTAACATCTCCAGCTCTGGGCTCCACAGTACAAGGACATGGACACACCGGAGCTAGTTCTGCAAATGGCCACAAAGATGATAAAGGGATCAGAGTATCTGGCACAAAGAGGAACTGTGAAACCTGGGACTGTTTAACCTGGAGGAGAGGGAGAGAGAAGAGAGAGAAGAGAGAGAAGAGAGAGAAGAGAGAAAAGAGAGAAAAGAGAGAAAAGAGAGAAAAGAGAGA
>WUAM01000071.1:22685409-22709868 GCA_024336885.1 Actenoides hombroni
AGAGAGAAAAGAGAGAAAAGAGAGAAAAGAGAGAAAAGAGAGAAAAGAGAGAAAAGAGAGAAAAGAGAGAAAAGAGAAGGTTCAGTGTGTATCTATACCTGATGGGAGGGAGTAAAGAAGATGGAGAATTCTCTGGAGTCTCCATCCTTGGATACATTCAAAACTTGAGTGCACAGGGTCCTGAGTCACCTGCTCTAACTGACCCTGCTTGAGCAGGGGAGTTGGCCTAGGCAATCTCCAGAGGTGCCTTGTAACCTTAACCATTCTGTGATTCTATGATTGCAAAGGTCTTCTTCATTTCAGAGAGACTTCAGCAATATTTTAGACACACTGGACCCTAGGGATGATGTATTTTGGAAATGAGGACCAAAATACTGACTTCAGCATAAATTTCTGTGGCAAACCAATACAGAATTCCTCTTATTGCAGGAAGAACTACAGCATTATATACTAGGTGTCATTTCCTAAACACTGAATATTTCTTCCTGAAAAAAGTCACATAATCTATCTGTAGTCATATCTATGTAGCTCACTTCAGTTTAATTAAAATAATCTCACACATCATTCTGTGATTCTGTAATTAGCTGATCATCTTGGTAGTAGCAGAGCTGATGATGTAGTCACAGATGGTAACGAACACAAACAGACAGGTATTATCTGCTAGCCTCTGAGTCCAGCTGCCACTGTGGTTGCATTCCATTGCTAGAAAAGGACACAAGGAAATGTATTTTTGTGAGTTTTCAGCCACGAAGGATGAAGTGAGGTAGGCACGCAGCTAATCAGCACTGTCTGTTGGATGCATCACTTCAGGAAGGGCCCAGACTAGTACAGCAACCTGGAGTCCTGCCATCCAGCTTATATGACATACCAGGATTCCATGAACAACCATGCCAAACTCTGAGATGTCTAGAAGAGAGAGATTAGACTTTGGTCCTCTACGTGTATAAAAGAGGAGATCATTCATTAGAACAATTAAAATGATTTCAGTTCCTTACCTTGGCACCATCCAGATTATCTCAACTCTAGAATATTGGCTTCCCTTTAATTAACTAATAAGAGCAATGGTAACAGCCTAATACCTTGAGATATTAAACTGCTTCTCAGAAACACCTGAGCAGTTGTAAATTCCAGAAAATCCACAAGAATAATGCAAAATCTACCCATATCTTACTTTCCCATCCCAATTGCGTATCTGCTCTGGGTTTGATTTGGAACACATTTGGGTAAATGGCCATCTGTATTTACAACTGATATACTGAGTAGTTTCAACTGTAAAATATGGGGTAAATGAGGAATTTCCTAAAAAATTCACATATGTCATTTGAATCCAGCTGTACTCCATATGCCACACAATGTGTTGATGATGCCAGTTATGAGATAATACCTCCATACTACACAAAGGATACACTATTTGGAAGCAGTATTAAACAAAAACCCTAAAACCCCATGATTGTGATAGTCTAGCTTGCTTTTCCAAACACAGATAGCTTACTCTGTCTTAAAGCCATACTTTGAATTCCCTCACAGATTGAGTCATATTCAGGAATACTCTATGGAGATACGATCCACACCAGCAATTTCTAACCCCTGTTAACATTAACATGTTATATAAATCAAGTCATTTGTTCTGTGTGTGATCTGGACATATCTATATCTATACCATTTACAGCAGTTCAGCTGCAGGTAAATTTTCTCTGCCTAAGTCCAGATTTCAGACTTATACGTCTTAATTAAATTGGAACATTTATTATTTCTGCAGACACCTTTGCATCCAACACTTACATACATAAAAAAACTGTTTTCTTACATAAGTTAGACGTATTTGAAAAAAACTGATACCTGATACTTGATTTTAAACCAAGTCCATAACTTATTCTGTCTGACAGATAGATCTGATCTAACAGGGAAAATTATAATCTGTTAAAAATGAAGAGAGAGCTCTGAGAGGTTTTCCAGTTTGTAGTTGTATGCAGCAAAAGCTCTCATTTTCTAGTTGAAAACTCTTTTAGCTTAACGGTGCAGATGTTCATAAATGACATCAGAGGTAGCCTTTTTCATGTCCAACCTAAGAGACTGAAAAAGCTTTTTTTTTTCAGAGTTTCTGCTTTCTGAAAATAATTTCTGTCTGCCTTTAATTCATCTCTGTATCACAACTCTAGTGTCCAAAAATGACTATAGACTTTCGTTTCATGAACTTTTCAATATGGGATTTTGATACCTTTTGTATAAGTTAACACCATCTACCTGAAATGATACAACTGAAATCAATGACTGCTTTTCTGTTACATTGTTAATCAACACAAGTTAGTTAATGGTAAGTGGGAGCAAAGAGTTTGAATTTGGCTTTAATGATGAATTCTCCCTGGGAGATAAAATATTGACATTAGCAGCCCATTAAAAAATATTCATCTTCAGAGATAAATTCACTTCTGGTCTTACTTAGCTCTAACCTAAAACATGATTCCCTACAAACCTTGCTGCAAGATCACATATAGAGAATTTGAGACATTTTGACAACAACTCAATAACCATTTGAGAAAATCCTATTGTTAGTAACGATCGCCTGATAAGTCAAGAAATTAGGAATGAATCTACTGGACAGAAATGAGACATGTACCAGGGGGAATTCATATGATATCTAAGAAATGCCAAACTTCAGAGAAAAACTATTAACATGAGTTAGTGGTTTAAACTATTGTCTAGACCTGTCACAATAAAATTACTGTTATTGCCTTCTGAATCTTCTTTTCTATGACTTTCCACAATTGCAGCTTGAAGAAAAAAAACCCAAAGATTAAAAGAAAGAAGCTCATAAAACATGTTCTGAAATTTCCAGTGAAGCACACTTCTTCACTAACTCAAGTAACATGTTTTATAAGATACTGAGACAAAGCAATGTTGGAGCACGTGATACTTTGCCACCTAATGAAATCTGTAATTTCTGAATTCATATACGTAATGCCATGGCATCTGTTTACACAGATGCAAGATTGTCATTTATCTACAAACAGAACAAAATTTTCCCTGGGTGTTACAATGATAACAGCCAGCTGACGTAGCAAATGTATTCTGCTCAGCGGGATCTAACATAACTTCTCAGGACAGTTTATCAGTTTGGGCCTCGTGCCACACTAATGCAATTTCGCAAAGACTTGCCAAGTCAGTCAGATCCCAACATGGACACTGAGGTGAGTTCTTTATTTAGGACTTTACCTGACCAGGGTTTCCAGGTCCTAATTCTTGGCAGGGCTGGGAATGTGATGACGTGGGTGAAAGCAAAATAATTATGATCTTGGCACTACTGGTTAAAGTAGGAACATATTTGGACTATGCCATGCCCAAAGGACATAATTTTCTCCTCCCTCAAAGTAAGTATTAGTGTCAGCTCACTCCTGCCCAGATTTTTAATTCACTCTCTCTGCACACTGGTCATATTCCAGAAAGGAGCACCTCCTGGGTTACATCTGGATCCAAATAGTAAATCTAGTCACATACGTATAAATCAGTATAGACTAGGAAGAGCAAACCCATTATCTACCTAAAAATACATTCTGCAGGCACAACACATCGTGTAGCCAGTAAGAAAATATGTCCAGAACTGAAATTACATTGAGTTGTACTAAGGAACTTTTACCTGCTTAAAATTCAACCTTAAACTGAGTTCCCCTGGAGTTTTGTACCAAAAGCCTTTCTTGCTGAGGATAGTTCAGTTTAATTTCAAACACAGATGATGGAGATGGCAGTTATCCCCTCAACTTAACAAATCAGTAGGCAGATCTGTTATCCAGTCTGTGAAATTTTGGACAAGATCATGTGGTTCATATTCTGAAGTTCCGGCAAAACAAGCAATTCTCATCCTGATGATCTATATGACTTCTACAAGGCAATTACAGGCAGTGAAAAATTACTTTTGTTCCATCTCTAACACCGGTAGCTTTAAAAATAAATGTTATATACAATTAAAACCTCAAAATTAATATAGTAATAGTTCTGCAGTTTATCCTGCGTTACAGCAAGCTGTCTAAGATGTCTAAGAGCACGGTGGTTACCGGTTTAAGATGGCAAACCGATCTGCTGTAAATGCCTGTGCTGTCTGTGCCATCTGCTGGTCAAGAAGGATGTGAAGGGCGCTGCATTTCAGCCTGCAGGAATCACAGTTCGGGAGAGGATGCAAAGCCAGAAAGCGGGAGGGCACTAGAACGAAAGGTCACGCTGCCTATCACCGGAACCGAGATGCAGCTGGGACCTGCAGCGGGACAGCTGGAAATCGCTACCCAATAGAGCAGCAAAAAAACGTGCCCTGGAAACGACAGGCTCCCCGATATGACCCACTCGCTAGCACTGCTAGGCTGGGGAGTTCCATGTTCTTTGTACCCGTCAGGAGAAACTCATCAGCGGACCGGGTGGCTACCGAAGGTGCAGGCTGGATGCATTTCTGCGTGATCTGCCCTAGTTTTGATCCTGCTCGGGCAGGAGGGGTTGGACTCGATGATCTTCGGAGGTCCCTTCCAAGCAATGTTCTGTGACTTCACCGAAAGCACCGCTGTGTCCTTCATCCGCAGGGTCGGTACCCGGGATGCTGCAAGCCTGAAAGCGTCACCAACTTTAGTGCTGGAAGTCGGCAGGGAAGAAATTCTCAGGGCCGTGTGCTGCACCCACCCTCCGGGGGCAGGGGCCGCCAGCAGACCCCGCCGGCGGGGGGTCCGCACCTCGAGGTGCTGCTGCCTGCAGTCAGCAGCTCTGCGGGGCTCGGAGCAGAGCCCGCAGCCCCGCCGGCCAGCACACGATGGGACACGCAGGGGCTCCCCACAGCCACCCCTCCCGCAGGTGCTAAATTCGGAGCCGCAGAGGGGGGTTCCCGGGAGCGTTGCTTTCTCCCGCTGAACGGCTGTAACCGTGAGCGGCGGCAACACCGCGGGGTAAGCGGGCACTGTGGGACACGGGGTGGGGGTCTGCGGCAGAGATCGCGACTCCCCGCCTCGGGGTAAAACTACCCGCCCTCGCTCACTGAGCTACAGGGGGCGGGACGGGGGGGACCACGGGCCCCCCAGAGGTGTCCGGGGACGGCCCCGTGAGGAACGGGACACGACTGCTGCCTCTCGGTGAGGGGGAAGTCCCGCCCGGCCACGTGACGCTTTGTCCTCCGGGCCGGCAGAGGGCGCTGCGGGCCGCCCATCAGGCCTGGCGGCCGGCGGCAGATTTCGGCGGCGTCCGGATGTGCGGCGGAGCCGGCCCCACGTGTGGTGGGGCGAGCGGAGATGTCGGTGTCGGTGGCCGCCGCGAGCAACCTGCCCATGCGGCTGCTCCGCAGGAAGATTCACAAGCGCAACCTGAAGCTGCGGCAGCGCAACTTGAAGCTGCGGGCAGCCGAGGGAGCAGGTATGCCGGGGCCGGGGCCGGGGCCAGGGCCAGGGACGGACGGGCTGCCCTGCGGAGCCTTCCGGGGCAGAACCGTCGCTGACTTCATGGTGTTTTTCTCTTCCTCTCGCTCTGAAACGTGTCTCCGCGCCATGCAGTGCCTCCGCCAGCCGAGGCGGCATCGCAGGCTCCTCCGGAGGAAGAGAAGGAGGAGGAGGCGGCGGTGGTCCCTGAGGTAGACGCGGCGGCGGCCGGAGCGGCCTCCGAGGGCGCGGAGTCTGCCGGGCCCGAGAGCAGGGAGGAGAAGAAGAGGAAAAAAAAGAAAAAGAGGAAAGCGACGGCTGCTGCGGCAGAGGGTACGTTATTGTAACAAATACAGCTTGTCTGCCAGGGCTGAGTTCATCTTGGCTACCTCAGAAAGCGCCCACTTTGGTTCTCCACGCTGTGGGAGGGAATTTGTCGGCTGGACTGTTGAGAGGTGCCATGTGTTGGTCCAGTGTACGCTTGAAAGCCCCGGATATCCTCAGTATTACCTGTTTTCTTATTCCAACTGCAACATTTGTACTCTTAAACCGGTAGCAATCAATTTAATCGTTATGTAGAATCCTGCTTTGTAACCTTAAGTTTGGACGTTTTGCTTGTTTATTGTACCAATACATATGCTGGCTTTCAAAGTAGAGTTTTGACAGATGGTTTCTGTTCTTAAATGTCCAGCCAGTACATATTTTAGTAATAATCCATACTTGTAAATATTTAGCAAATCCAGCCTTTGGCAACATCTCTGTTATGAAACTAAAGTATACCGGGAAACTACCCCATAGAATTGCATCCTGCAAATATTGCTAAATTATTTTTTTTAAATACTTGTATATGCACACATATTTTTATATATATATATATTTGAAACTTTTGTCTCTTGAGGTGTTTGCTTGTTGTGACACTTCTATGGCTATGCAACTAAACAGGTGTTTTCATGCAGCGCTCTGAGGACTCAGGTACTTAAAGCAGAACAGACCTTACATGTTCCTCATTTCCACAGAAAATTTCATATTGTATACACTAAGCTGCACTGGTTTACTGTGCAAAGTGGACTGCGTGCAAGGAACTTGTGCATATTTTGCTTTTTGCCTCAAAGTTCCACAGAAACCTTGCTGCCCCTTCTCCTGCCCCCGTCCCACCCCGTGAGTAAAGCATGACATTTGTACGTGGCTTACAGGCTAAAGACTTTCACTCTGTGGAAAAAAATTAATTATGAACATGTTCTTTGTATTGCTAACTGACTTGTCTTCTGCAAAATCACACTCTAGATTCAGAAACTAAAAAAGTTAAAACTGAGGAAGATGAATCTGTGAGGGAAGAAGATGAAGATAAGCAGGAACCTGGAGAGAAAGAAGTGGAAGAGGAGGAGGAGGATGAAGTGCCCAGCTTACCACTAGGTTTAACAGGTATCTAGTGTTCTCGTTTTCATGCATGTGCAAACAGCCAAAGTCTAATGCTTTCTTCACAGCAAGCTGCAGTTTTCAAATTAGCATTATAAATGTGGTGTTTGAATACAGGGGACATGACACTGGCACCTGTACAGCTGTTAGGCACTTGCTGTTCTTTGAAATTTGCATTATATACCCTGCCCTGTTAGCCTTAAAATTACTACTGAAAATTTGTTTTAAAACATATATATAACTGTAGAGGAAAAAGTCAATGTAAAGCAAGATGGAGGTGCACAACTAGTAAATTTTGGCAGGAGAAGCTGTGCCAGTGCGTTCCCCTTCATTTTTAACAGCTCTGTGTAGTATTCTTAGGAACACATTAATGCAGAGAATTTTGTAAAAATTTGTAGTGAAAAGGAATAAGAAAACGTCTTTTGCTTTGATTTTTTTGGTTGGGGTGTGTGTTTGTTTTGGTTTTCATCTAGGTCAGTTTTAACTGGGTAATCTCAGAAGACAGATGGAGTTGAAGAAATAAATTTGAATATTTTTTTACTCCCCCCTCCCTCTTTCAGGTGCTTTCGAAGACAATTCTTTTACTTCCCTGGCTGGTGTTGTCAGTGAGAATACACTGAAAGGCATAAATGACATGGGTTTTACCCACATGACCGAAATTCAGCATAAAAGTATTAAGCCACTTCTGGAAGGCAGGTAAGAAATACCTCTTTAATCGCTGTAGTGACCTCAAACGTTGTGTAAATTTTGCTGGCAAGCTAAATACATGAAACAACTTTCTGCAGCTGAACTGTTTGGAGTTTTTTTAGGCATATCTTTTTATATGTTTTGCATATTTTGTTTGTAGACATTAATACAAGTTAACAAAGTCTATCTGTGTTGCATGTAAACATATTCTTAGGGTAAGCTCATGGAAGCTTCTTTGCATTAGGGGCATCGTGACCAACTGCTGTGGACCACATCTGCCACCAAGCTCTTAATACCAACTCTACTGCTTTCTTTTAAGTCGTGTTATGTTTTACATTGGCAAGATGGTTCAAGAATAGGATTGTTCTTTTCTCTGTACTATCAACTAAACACTTCTTTTTCTAACTTTGCTGTATATAGGGATATTTTAGCAGCTGCGAAAACAGGCAGTGGCAAGACCCTTGCCTTTCTTATACCTGCAGTAGAGCTCATCTACAAGTTAAAATTCATGCCAAGGAATGGTAAGGCTCTTCATTTCAATTGAATTTCACTGTGGCACAGCCATTTAGGGATTTGGTGGGAAGGGGGATTAAACAAGTTGCTGCTTATTCTTGTCTGATTTGATGTATTTTTTAGGAACGGGTGTTATTATTCTATCTCCTACTCGAGAGCTTGCTATGCAAACCTATGGAGTTCTTAAAGAACTTATGAATCATCATGTTCACACCTATGGTCTGATAATGGGGGGCAGTAACAGATCAGCAGAAGCACAGAAACTCGGCAATGGGATCAACATCATTGTAGCCACACCAGGAAGACTGCTGGATCATATGCAGGTAGATAAAATATTGATGTCTAATCTGTGTTACTAAAACATAATAAAACTCCTGTGCATGGCTGAATCAAAATTTGTTAATCTTCCAGAACACTCCAGGTTTCATGTATAAGAATTTGCAGTGTTTGGTAATTGATGAGGCCGATCGTATCTTGGAGGTTGGATTTGAAGAAGAAATGAAACAGATCATAAAACTTCTACCAAGTAAGAAAAAAAAGTCTGTCATTTCTGGTAATCACTTGACTAACACTATGTGTTCTTTATGACTCAATTATTATAAGAGAAGTCATTAATTTTTACAGTTCTGTAAATGTACTTCAGAGTGATTGTCTGTCTTTGTTCTTTTTTACTGAAAGCTACTATATATTACTTTATTTAACATCACACATCTGAAGGATAGAGTTTTCCTATGCAGTATGTTTGAATTAGAATTTAACTGAAAAAAAGTACAAGACTTGTTCAGGGAAGTTTGCAGCTGGAGATTTTATGGACTTGCTATTTGTATTCTTCTTTAACAAAAGAGACTGTCTTTCAAACATTTTTTAGAGCGAAGACAGACGATGCTTTTTTCTGCTACACAAACCAGAAAGGTTGAAGATCTGGCAAAGATCTCTCTGAAGAAAGAGCCATTATACGTTGGGGTTGATGATAACAAGGAGACAGCAACAGTAGATGGTCTTGAACAGGTAAAACACAAATGTTGTTAAAAGGGGTGTGATTTGTGACTGTACAAAGTCCGATGTATTTTTAACTGGATTGTAAAATGCTGTCTTAAAGGGCATTTACCATCCTAATGGGCAAAAGCTTACTAGTTGCCTAAAGGGCTTTATTCAGTCTGCACACCATAGTAAGTTATATACATCTAGTCAGTGTTTGCAGGACAGATGACATAAGTTCCTATCTGTTTTACATACCTACAGTCCGGTTGTCTTTCTAACTGTATTTTCCACATTAGTGACTAGAAATATATGTACTTAAGATGTATTTCATTGTTTCTTCAGATAACAGCTAAATGGGGTTGCACAGCAGTTACTATGTTGATGCAGTTGACATGAGTGTTGTTATAAAGTTATCAATAGCTAGGTATTACTCTTAAAAGAGTAAACCAGTAGCAAGAATTCCATAAAATAAAATTCTTGAAATCATAAGAAAATTTTAAGAACCCTATGCAGGTTTTTTTCATGCCTAACATCAGTAATTCATAGTTCTTGAAATTAATTTTTATTGTATAAGCTAATTACACTTCAGTGTACTTATGTTAGTTTGGAAAATTAGTTAAAAATTACTTAGCAAGAAACTTGCTGTACTAAGCTGAAATCTGAATAAGTTCCTCACCTTTCGGAGTTCCATATACCAAGGTGAGGGACAGATAATAAATTGAATGGTTTGGCCCAACATAGCGGGGAAAAGTAGCTATTTGGCTTATCTGTTTCACAACATAACACTTCCTTGGTTTAACTGTATTGCTGAAACAAAAGTTTGTTCCATACTACTTCGTTTAACAATATTGTTAAAATTTCCAGGGGTATGTAGTGTGTCCATCTGAAAAAAGATTCCTTTTGCTCTTCACGTTCCTTAAGAAGAACCGGAAGAAGAAACTAATGGTATTTTTTTCTTCATGTATGTCAGTGAAATACCACTATGAATTACTCAACTACATTGATTTGCCTGTTTTGGCCATTCATGTAAGTATTTTATTAATGTATTTATTTTTAATTAATCTGATAGGTCTCTAACGATTTACAGGGACTTACATTTGGCTTGTTTATTTCAGTCCAATTTCTAATTAACAGACACTCTGCTCAGAAAACCGATTATGATCTTGGTTAGTCTGTAGAGGAAGGAAATAAAGATTATGTAACAACACTTCTATTGTTCACTTTATTGTTAACACTTTGTTGTTAATCTTGCTATTTTCCAAACCGGGGCTAAACACGAGTACTGATTTATGCTTTGTGTATAGAAAGTTTTCTGTGTTCTTCCAAGGGGTTGCCTCTCACAAGCCCTAAAGCTTAATTTGTGGAGCAAATCCATTTTCAGTGCTTTTTCTAAGGCCAGGATGATGTTTGGTTTTACTATGCTAATTCTTATAATTTGGATGAGTATTGTAAATAAATGCATAGCTTAAAATAAAGAATGACTGAAAATTTATGAAACAGTTATAACTGACCACAAATTACCTTTTTTGGGTTTTTTTTCATTTTTTTCCTTTGGGGATTTTTTTTTTTCTGCTATACTTTGATAGAACTGTTACAGGTATGGGTTTTGTTCGGTTGCTTTGTTTTTTTTTTTTAATCTATAATCTATCTAACATGTTGCTAGACTTGCAAATGCCCTTTTTCTGAACTTCAAGCCCTCCTGAAAAGAATGCCTATGTAACCAAATTTGTAATGCTTTGGAAGATACCGTGTAGCATTTGAGAGATACCTCTTCAGGTAGCCCTGTGCTGTTTCTTCACTGCAAAATGGTCTTGCTTGGTCTGTGCAAGTCCATGATATGGAAAGATTCCCCAAATTATCTTTATTTTTTTAGCAGTGATATAGTATGTGAAATGGGAAATTAGATTTAAGTGTACAAGTTGGCAGATTTTGTTTTATTTTGTTTAGTTGGTATTTCATCCTTGATGTGTTTTGTTTCCTTTTAGGGCAAGCAGAAACAAACCAAACGTACTACAACATTTTTCCAGTTCTGTAATGCAGAATCTGGAATACTCTTGTGCACTGATGTAGCTGCCAGAGGATTAGATATTCCTGAAGTTGACTGGATCGTCCAGTATGACCCTCCAGATGATCCAAAAGTAAGTTAAGGAAGTAGAGAAACTTCACAGCAACAAATCAAAAATCCCAGCTACAAACATACTTGCAGAGGAAAGCTGAAACTGCTGCTTGACAGAGGTCAGGGTTCAGCCATGTTCATATCTAGCCACTGGCTTCTCCTGCATCCCTCCACCAGCTCTTAGGAAACGCTGCACCAAACTGAGAGCTTTGTTACCTTTTTAAGAGTTGCTTTTCAAAACACTGTTCTTTGTGCTGTGAAATCAATTTAGAATCTAATCAGCTAAACAACAAAACGCTTCTCAGGAGGAGTATGAGTTTACATATGCATCCCTGAGTCTCCTCACAGCTTTTCCAGTGGAAGAGGTTTTTTTTATTTGAAAGTCAGTGTTCTTACTTGAATAAATGTCCTGTGTAAACAAGCAAAACTCAAATTCAGAAGTTTTGACAAATATACACAGCAAATACACCATAAGCAAAGTTTAATTTTCAGTTACAGCAGACTAAGATTATTTATTTTTTTTAAGGTAAAAAGTAAAATCCTTTCAGTCAGGGGTTTTGTCGCAGTCTAATTGTGCTTTGCATCTTCAGCGCTTGATTTCCCTCATCCATGTGTCAGTGCTAAGAAAAAGTCTTTACAAATAACGGATGATGCATTACACTATATTAATGTTAAATCGGG
The DNA here is from genome assembly GCA_024336885.1 of Actenoides hombroni. Lineage (NCBI taxonomy): Eukaryota > Metazoa > Chordata > Aves > Coraciiformes > Alcedinidae > Actenoides > Actenoides hombroni. The sequence goes on from WUAM01000071.1 coordinate 22,697,185, forward strand.
GGGGATTGTGAAGCTGTATGATTATTAATGTTTGAAAGACTGATTTGACTTGCTGTTTCTTACTCTTTTCCAAAGGAATATATTCATCGCGTTGGTAGAACTGCCAGAGGCATAAATGGTAGAGGACACGCTCTGCTCATCTTACGACCAGAAGAACTGGGCTTTCTTCGTTACCTAAAACAAGCCAGGGTAAACTTATGTCTAGATTTTTATAATTTATTTTTGTTTATTTTTTTACTATTTAATTTTCTAAGCAAAAAACATTCTGTTGCTTAGAATATATTTAACTGAACATCTGACTTTAGGTCTAAAGTCAGCAGCATAAAGGTAAATATTGAGTGTATTTATAGTTGCTTTTCAATTGTGCAACTTGTGTTAGCAAAAAAATAATTTCCTGAAGACCTCTCTGTGGAAGGGTACTGGGAGTTTGACCTCAATGCTACTTGTGTAATTTTTATTTTTTCTATTAAGAGTCAATGGCATTTTGTTCCATTCCAAAAGAAGTGCAGCCACCTTCTAGATGTAATCATTTCAGTATGATAGAACTGCACCAAGTTTCTTGGTTGGTCTCCTTATGGGCTCGTTTACACTACAGAGTTTTGCCACTTGTGACTGAAGTGATAGAGCTTCTAAAGTAAAAGCTAAAGTGGTAAAAATGTCATACTGAGCATCTTTATTACTCTGACTTAAAGGAAGTGATAATACTGGCTTATTGATGTAAAGCCACTTTACAGATACAGCTGTGGTATTAAAAAGACATAAAAATCTGTTATCTAGCAGGTCTTTTTCTATTTGTCTTAGGTCTTAAACACATTTGCCATTTACACAGTATAAATAATTGTGATATTTTCTTTTTTTTAAGGTACCACTAAGTGAATTTGAATTTTCCTGGTCAAAAATTTCAGACATCCAGTCTCAGGTACGAGAGGACTTAATAATACAGCCACTCTGAATAGCTGTATAATAATTTACATAGAGAATGTTAGTCTGTAATGACTGCACTTTTAAATGTGTATGCTTGTATGGAAGAGTTCCTGTAGATGAGTACTGTGCAGTAAATCCTTCTGACATATTGCCCCTTGATAATAAAATGTTTAGAAATTAAAGATGTATTTTAATCTCTAGTACTAAATTACAGGCAAATTAGTAGTGTGTAATGCTGGCAAGAATTGTTTTGTATTGTTACATCACAAGACCACAGTGATGTAAACCTGCTTTTAGCTTTTGAACAGAATGTTCTTGTCTGCCATTGTAAGTGGGGTTTTGGTAGCTTTTATTGAATAGTTATGTACGTTCAGATTAATTGTGAGTAACATATTCATGTAAGGTGCTCTACTCAGACTTCAGTGTGCAGAAAGGGAACCAGTACCAATGCCTAGAAATGTTCGTATATAGTCCAGGTATGTTATTAAGTAGCTGGTGTTAATAAAGCCCAGTAACAGCTAAGCCTATTTTGTGCTACAAAAGTAGCCATGGAGCACTAAGTTGAATAGAACAGGCTAGATAGTTCTGTAGATGTGAATTTCTGTTGTTGTGTTCTGTGAATCATTCTTTTGACAAGAGCTCTGCAAAGCTTCTTTGCAGTAATTTAAATTTAAAATAGCAAGTACAAGCAGCAGTGTAGACAGCTCTTACAGAAAGAGGTTCCCAGTTAATTATTGAGTTATTATGTCAAGATAATTTATTTTTAGTATGCTAAACTAATGTATTATAAGCATCAAATGAGACACTTAAATCCAAAGAGTATTGGGAACTCCTGGCCTGCAACAAATAAAATGTCTCAGTCCACACTAGTGCATCTGCATTTTTGTCTTAGAATTAATACTGCTTACTTTACAATGCATTTGCACCAGAACAACTCAGACTGCATATAGAATTACATGGAATGGTACAGTTCAGATGTCTGAGTTAAAAGTATACTGTTGTCCATTAATTCTCAGTACCCATAGATCCATGGTATGGCAGCAGTTACATACTCCTTCCTCACTAAATTGTTTGGGACAACCCAATTTAGTATTTTTGGTAAATTTCCATATTCAGGCTGTTTTGTCCCACTATCTGTTTACACATAGGTCTATCAGAGTACTTTTATACTCTGCTGTCACAGGGCAGTTTTGCTGAAGTGAACAGTGAATGTCACTGCAAATGACGCAGTAAATAATCTGCTCGAGTATAATTCATACAGTTGTTATGGCTATAATTAAGATATGTCGTCTGTTTGTTTGTTTGTCTTTTTTTAATCCCTCTCACCAGCTTGAAAAGCTGATTGAGAAGAACTACTTCCTTCACAAGTCAGCGCAGGAAGCATACAAAGCTTACATCAGAGCTTACGACTCCCATTCTCTGAAGCAGATCTATGATGTCAATAACTTGGATCTTCCCAAAGTCAGCCTTTCATTTGGTTTTAAAGTTCCTCCATTTGTTGACCTCAGTATCCTTTACTACAGTGTTTCAAAGCTGAATTTCTGTGTTACAAATGTTAAATGCAGCATACTGAAGTTTCTGTGCTACTTCAAATTCTGGGTTTCTTTGGTTGGTTGGTTTCTTTTCTATTAACCACCTAAATCATGCTCCAACAACAGTTTATCAAAGAAAATGTTAAATAGCAAATATTAATACTGCCAATATTGCCTACAAACACATATGGTTTAGTGCATGTCCATGCTGTACATGCTTCATTTGCTTGTGCAGTAGCTGATAGTGGAATGCAAACATGCATTTATGTTCTACAGTACTGTTCTCCTCCATGCAAAATTATTTCCATTGAAAAGTATATGCTTAAACTTAATAATTATGGAGTATTTGAAGTAAAGGAGCAAGTGCATGAAGTAGAAGACTGCATCTAGATTACTGTCAAACCTGCCAGTGGATGAAATTTGAAGCAGTAGTACCCTGGCCAACTGGAGGAATAAGAGCATTATTTAGAACCCCAGACACAAGGTTTTAATTTTGTCTGTAGTTACGCAACTCAACTTTTTATATAATGCTGCTGGGTTTTTTCCCCTCACTTAATAACCCTTACAGTACCTAAAAAGAAACAATTCAAATTACTCCTTTTTAAGTTCCTTAACCAATGAAATTCCAGATGTGAACAGCAACCATGGCAGAAGACTACAGAAAAGAGGTGGAGGAGGAGGATTTGGTTACCAGAAATCAAAGAATGTCCACAAAGCTAAAATCTTCAAACACATCAGCAAGAAATCAGACAATCGGCAGTTCTCTCGTTAATCATACGTTCATTCAAACGGCTTGTGGCATTGCCATAGACTACCTTGATCAAAACCATCTGGCAGTTACTTCCAATTTAAACTTATCCTCTATATTTATCTATATATTTAGGGGTCTTTATGGTTTTGTTTCTGGGAACATCCATCTTTCAGTTCAGGAACCGTTCAGTTCAGGAACACTGGGAAGGAAACTAAAGATAGAAAGGGAGATTATGGCCAGCTAGTTTTTTATACTTGGGGTGAGGAAGAAGATAGTTGAAAATAATTATCCTAAGTCAGTACTACAGAGTTTTTTATTAAAGAAAAAATAATTGTAGGTTTTATAGAAGAATTTGCTTTACGTTTACCCTTTTGGTCTATGCACACGTCTGAAAATTGTTGGAGTAGACAATGCAAGGACATATTACAGTGTGAAATTAAAAATAAACTTTGCTCACATGAATCACTGCAAGGATTTTTAGTGCTACAGAACTCTGTCCATCAAATATGTTGAAGATTTCTTCAGAACAGAACATCCATATGAATAATTAAGGTTATATGAGGTTGTAATTAATTTCAGACATGCTCTCTGTGTAACAAGTAAAGTGTCCAAGATTAAAAGAAAAATTCTTTTACACCACTTCCGGGATGTGCTTAATACTGTTTCTTTTAATGGTGTGATAAGATGGTAATATTCTAGTGAAATGTTGGGGTTTCCTTCATGTTCTCTTCAAATCTGAATTTATCCATCTGGTAATGTCTAGTGTACTCTCTTATGAATATTCAGAGAAAATTAAGAAAAGCAGATTACATAAACTAAGCACTCTGCCCAGATAAGGTTTTCAAAAACGTTCCACAACCCTGAGGCAGTGAGAATTTTTGTGATTGTAGCCTGTGAATTGCTTTTTAGTCTTAGTTTATCAGATCAGTGATGGGCAACGTCAAAAGTTACTACCAGAGGATTGAGGGAGCGGAGAGACTCAATAAGTGAAGAAGTGGAATGGGGTGTAAATAGACTAGAAGGGTATTGTGAGGGAGAAATATAAAAGACTGAAATGGAAGAAAGAGGGTGGAATACATACTGCAAACAGAACAAGCATGGAGGCTAAGTACAAAAAGAACACAAAAGCTGGGCAAAAGTAGAGTAAATGTGCTACATATATTATTTTTCTATCTCTACCACTGTACTCTTACAAGGCTACGATGGTGGAGGGCAGTAGTATTTCCAAAATGGACATCTGTCGATGCAGGGAAATGTCCCAGAATCCAGACATCTGGGCCCTGTGTGATTACAGTAAAACAGCTTTTAATTTGCATTGAAAATTTAACCCAGGAGCAATTATGAATACAAAACCATATGTAGTTACTCCGATATAAAAGGGTTATTCCTTATTATCCTTATTATCTTAAGTAGCTTAAAACTACAACACATGTGTTGAAGTATTGCAGAAAAACATCTGTGAACTTTTATTTCCTTAGAGAAAATAGGTCATTTTTGGGGTGGAAAACAGTGTGACCATTCTGTTGCTAGTGCTATCACAATTCAGAAAAGGGTATTGCCTTTTTTTTTTTTCCCCTCTTGTATCTACCTGCTGACTTTTAAGTCCTCACGGACTTTCCAAGACTCTTAATTAACACTGGTCAGATACTAAGAACTTCTAATATATCAAAATATTTAAGTAGATTAATTTTGTTACTAGGATTTGAACATCTAGTACTTCCAGGGTTGCAATGAAAAAGCAACTGAAGGGTAAGCAATACAAAGTACATAATGCCTGGCTTATTAAGTTCTAATCTTTGATTCTGGCTTTGCTTATATATTTATAAATAACAGATGTCAGAACAGTTCTCATGTCTGTTTATTAATAGCCCATTTGAAGAGGTTATCTCTTGAGATCTATAGCATCATACAGCTGAAGGGATCTATGTACACCTGCAAGCTGTGCAATTGAAGTATGGAAATTGACTTACTTTACAGTAAAATTAAGAGGATTCAGACAAATGCAAAATTAATTCTGTGGCTAGAGATGAAAGCAAAGCTGCACTAAACCACTGCAAGGATCAGAGCCTCGCTCTGTGGGCACAAGCAGCGTGAATGAAGTAGGGTGGAGAAGACAGCTGAGATGATGGGCAGTCAGTGACCACCCGTCTGACCAGGTGCTGCACAGCCACAACTGCTTGGGCTAAAAAGAGCATCAGAATTCCTGCCACTTCTCTATGAAAGCAAAAATCTGCATCGCTGAGAACTGCTTTTATTCTGTCCCTCCTTGTTCTGGGAACAGAAGGCCAGCTGCTTTCTCAGCAGCTAGACAACCTTCAGCTCCACCTAACTTCTTTGGAAGAGCTGAGGCACTGCCAATTTCTAAAGTCTGACAGGACAACTGAAAAACAGGGCTTTGGAATTGAGTCCGAACAACTCTGCCCTGGTTTGCATTTTCTTACATGCCCTAGTACAAAGAAATCTTTGAAATAATCTCATCTAGGAGATAAAAAGACTGGATGGTATTGCTCTAGGGTAGTACTGTGTTACCCTAAAAATAACAGAAAAAACAAAAGTTAGCACTTTTTACTTAAGCATTATAGATGCACAATGGCTGCACAGTCCCCAGTAACTACAGTCCTCTGTTACACGCTGTACTTTCCTGATTAAGCCCACAATAAATTCCTGAGCTGAGACTGAGTGAGAATTGAAAGGGAAAGGCTTCAGCTTCCTGGCTTGTGCAGATGCAGTTACCTTTCTCTGTTTATGGAATCATAAATGAAAAATAGTTTCTGATGAAATATGTGTGTATCAGGCAGAATCTATTTCTACTGTGGTATTGCAAGAAGTTTAAAAGGTGTTGAACTGATTGGAAATCTAACGTTTCCTTTGCAACTTACCCTGTTATCAATCTTGTGAGCAGTTAATAGACCTCAGCCATCAGACTCTCAAGGCTTGTCTCGTAACAGTGACTGATAGGTTGGGGACTAATATTGTGTGCCTTGAGAAATTGCCTTTTTTTTTCTCTGAGAACCTTGACAAAGAAATTGGACTCTTTAAACCACTTAAGGGGGTGATCAAAACTGTCCTGCTTGAACTGAAGATTTTTTTTTTGACAGTTCTTGGAACAGGCCCATAAAGGAGCATTCCATTGCTGAGCTACTGCTCGTAATCATGAAAAATCTTGTCATCGTATGAGCTTCCTGTGCCATAATCCTGCTGAGATAGACAGACACAAGACTAGTCAGAAAGTGTTACCATCAAATTTTCAGGGTGAATGTCACAGCTAGAGGGCATATTTATTGACAGTGTAGAGCAAGAATGCTTGAGAACTGGGTAACATATTATCTACTTAGGTCTGCTGTAAATAAGAAGTGTATTTATATTTGGCAGTAATGAGCTTTTCTGTTTCATGTATGACTCAATTTAAGTATGCTACCAAAGCTCTAGATACTTGTAATGATATTCTTTCAAGGCAGTGTGGCAAGGCTATGGGGAAGCAAGCTCTCACAGGAAATGTGAAAAGGACTGTGTAATTTAAACAAAAAAAACTGGTAGAGGTCTTCAGTTTCTTCCCACTGTGAAGGAAGACAGTGTACTAACAGCATATAGCACAGGGGTGTGACTTTTGTTTTCAGTTCTACCACTGTCCTGTTTAGGACAGTTACTTCAACGCCCCCAGAAATGTACAAGGGACTTTAGAGAGATCTAATAATGCTGAAAGAAGCCTAGAAGTCAATTGGCTAGGCCTGCAGAATAAGACCTGACTCTGCTCTTGACTTCTGCTCTACTAGCTTGATTTCCTCATGATTTTAGCTGCCCGGCTTGACAGGAAAATTCATGCAACTGTTTCTGATGCTTTTGTTTGCTCTAGATTTATAGAAGATGTTGAGCCATGAAAATAAGAATCCAGCCTCTTGAACGGGAATGCGCTTTGCTTCTAAAAATCTTCCTGGCTTTCATAAAAGTCATAATCTCTTTATTGCACAGCCATGTGGGGGAGTGATTACTTTTTAATTTTTTTCCCCTCCTCTTAGCCACCACAATAAACCTATGATATGGAGTTGTGAGGAGAGGTAGAGGAAGGATGCCATTAAGAGAATGGAAGACAAATGGGAAATCAGGGTGCTGTCTAGACACACTCACTTTATGTTGGTGCCATCCAGCTTCAGAACTCCATGGACCTTTCAAAAGCATTTCTGAGCATACTCTACAATAGCACTGCATCTTCCCAAACACTTTTGTAAGCTGTAACACTGAAAAACACAACCATCTACTATTTTTTTCCCCAGTCGGATAGAATTAAAAAGAAAATTTTGTATAACAGTTCCAAAACTTATTCCAAACACTCCTATTTGGGCTTAAAAAGAAAAAAAAACCCAACAACAACATAAATCCATAAAGCATCTTTAATAAAAGTTATATTCAGTGATATCTTTATAGTTATTCCTCTCTTAATTGTGGCAGAAGTTAGCCAAATAGCCTGTAGTACTAAAAGAGGTGATTCTTTAATACTAGAAAAAGAATCCTTAACCTGTACTAAGACCTAGTTGCCGATGGCCTGTAAGAAAACTATATGAAGTGCTAAAAGATTATTTAAACATTGTATTCTCCACTTCATTGCAACATTTTATTAACCTTTTTTTTTGATGCTTTGCAAGTATGTGCTACTATAACTTTATGTACTCTCCGTAATTTTTTCATCCCACTTTCTACATAAATTCAGCAAGGGATTATTTGTAAATAAGGATGCTTAGTAGAATATTTTCAGTTGGAAGGGACCTACACTGATCATCTACTCAAGGTAAGGCTGCACCAATGCTATTTCAGGAGCGAGCTAATCAACAAGGTATACAGGTTTTAATTAATCTTAAACTCATTCAAAGAATTCTTTGAGTATGAAACTTGTCTAAGCAAAAGTATTGCACAGAGAAATAAGCCACACACATATTCTGGACTGGTACTTATTATAAATGCACACAAAGTCCTTGCTTTACATTCACTCCACACTATAATGGCAGTGGATATAATTAGTAGTAATAGGTGGCCTACAGGGGGAATGTTTTGTGAACACTTTGTGCAAGGAAAAAAGGCTGTTTCTACCAAACTTAAATGTGAAAAGAGTTGTTGCCCAGGTTTGGAGTGAGCTAGGATGAGAATGAAAGGCATTTGGGCACTGCAACTGTCTCGGACACTAATTAAAATAGAAATCAGTGGGTTTGGATTGCTAAAGAACTTTGAATCTGACATTTAAAAATACTAAAATCCACAAGTAGCAAGCCCATGTCTTGTACAAAATCAAATTATTTTTTTTTAATAATAATTTTGCCTCCTGCTCAAGATTACTGGCAGCAGCAAAAGCCAATACTGAAGGCCAAATTAGTTTTCTTAAATTGTAGATTATTAGTTGAGGGTTTTTTTAATGTGGCCACTCTAACAGGAGGAAAGTCAAATGGCAGCCAATTTCCTATTATATAATCCCCTTTGTATTCATGTGTTGACCTTAGCTGTCCTAGGGCTCATTATTTGTTCACATACATGCACAGGTCCCTGTGGCAAACCTAATCCATGCAGGAGTACAGGTCTTTGCTGACTACCCTTTGTGGTTGAAATCCTTGCTCTTTTAGGTTAAATAAAACTGATATTTGAATGCAAATTATTCTGTCAAAGATGTTCTCATTATTATTAATAAAATCAGTACTAGCTAGCATTTATGTGACATCTACATTCTCCATTGCATTTTCAATCATAAAAATATGGAACCAGCTGTCAAAGGGGTTTTGAGGGTTTGTTTTTCCCTTGAGCTGATTTTTTTTTCTAGGTATTTATCAAATTATTTGAAGGATTTTATATAACTGAGTTTTCTGAAAAATGTTTTATAAAAGATGCCGGTTTTCTATTAACGAGCTAGCAGAGAACAGAGAATGGAATAAAACTGCACATACTAGAAGCTCTCATAGGACTTTTGTATCTAAAACAAAAAATCAAAAATGAGTCAAAATGGTCAGTTCCCTGAAGTCCCTTTGTAATGGTCTAAAAAAAAATCTGCTTCTAACAGAGAAAAGCAAACTTCTGAAAAAATGTAATCTATATTTAAATGGTATACATTTGCCATAAAAGTAGAGCATCCCTTCACATAATGAGTTGTAATTGTGTTATCTGGATGAATCATCATCCTCCAAGCTGTTCCTAACCAGTGTGCTGTCCTTAAAGGTGCTCGAAAACGGAGTGTGATAATGAAGCTGGCCTGGGTAGCTGCTGTCTGCTGCAGACAGCCCCTGCTTCAGCACAGCCCTTCAAAGGGGAGTTTGGACAGGAATTAGAAGGATGCAGGGAGGGTTAAGCCAAGTTAAGAAATTTCAGACTGACAGAAAAAATATAAAATTATGACAAGACTGAGTCTGAGCAGATTCATGTCAATGTTGGCAGCCAGAAAAAATGATTTTTGCAGGTGGGGTTTGGTAAGGTGGTAAGGACTAGGAAATACATTTTGCAATTCCTCACCTCTGTCCTCTTCTCAGCAATTCTCAGATCACCAGGGAAAAGTGAGAACAGATGCAAAGGAAGATGTAAAGCATTCTACTCCTAGACTAAAAAGCAGATCACCTTTTTCCACCCCTTTGTGTTTTGCAGCCCACAAAGTTCCAAACATCCGGATGGAAAGTTGACCTTATTCTTTATTTACTGTTAATTCTATCATCTAGTTCCAAGTCCTCAGTCATTTATTTGCTTATTTTAAGAGCAATGAAATGGTAATATCGTTATCATTTGAGGATACACACTGTCATATTTCATTGAAAGAAGAAACTATGAAGATGCAGACTATCATTTACGAAGTCAGTGAAAAGTACCAGTGAATATAACAAAGGCTTTTCATTGCACTTCGACGTGACAGCAAGTTGTAATACTGTAACTCTATATAAAAGCAAACAAGGTCCTTCTTTAGTTTCAGTAGAAAAGTGTGTTTTAGTTTTGTCTGTTTCTTAGTGTTGTATTTTTTATTTATTGTATCATTTCATCCAATATTGATTTGCTTTTCCATTGTTTAGAATACATGCATACATGCAAGTCTCCTAACTTTTAAAAATTCCCTCTTCTCTTTTTTCAAAGTCTACCCCAGTTTCTGAGACGCAGTTATGTGTTGCCATAGCAACCTTTGAGGAGCACTAAGCCTTTGCATTCACAGGACAAGGCAGTAGTGGGGTAATTATAAAAAAATAATAAAAAATCCCTTTGAGACTTCAGTCAAGTCTTTGCATTATAGGACCAGGTTATTTCAGCCAAGCAGGAGGAAAAAGTAGGAGATTTCTATGCATTTGACATGTGAACTGGTATGTAACTGTCAGGGTGTGGTACATAACATACATGTAATAAATGGGAGTAGAGGGATGGGACACATGGCTTCTTAGGAAAGGAAGATTTTAAGATCATCTGGGCTGCTTTAATGGTGGCCCACACATAGTCCACAAATGAAGAACCCTCACACAAGAAAAAGACAAATCTCATTTCCTGCAGGAGCAGAAGCAAAAGGATCATCTCCTGGCCCACGTGGCCCCTTAACATGACACTTCTGCAACTAGTCTGAGCCTAGTTTGTTTCTTTGCAGTCTTTCTTTAATAGCTGAGCTATTCAAATTGTGACAAGATTCTTTTATTTCTTTATTAAGCTCAGAGAATTGGAGTTACAATTGTTGAAACATTTAGAAGTCAAAGGGCTTTTTTATCTGCTTTGCTTCCCTTACTGCTTCTAGGTCTGGGTGCCTTTTAAAGGAATAAAAGTGTTGTTCAGTAATTCTTCAGCTGGCATTTTAAAAGCGGCACTAACTAGCAAAACGAGACACAAATTAGAAAGCAGCAATATAAAGACAAGGCATGCAAAGCTGCTTTTGAAGCAGTCACATGCTATCTGCTGCACCTGACAAATTTTTACCGGTGTGTAATTATTTCAGATGTTGCTTTAGGCTTAACTTGCAGCAGTACTGTGACAAGGGTTTTCTTGACGAGCTCTGTCAGATTCTGCCTATTGGAAGCTCAAGTGGCAAAACACAAGATATTGAGCAGTAGGAAGACCTTTTCTCCTAATAATAAAAGCTAATAAGTAATGAAGATAGTTTTCTCTTTGCTGTTGGCTTCCAGATCACCTGTTAGAATTACTGCAGGAAATAACTACAATCAAATCTCCATTGAGAGCCCGGCAAAAGATTTATTTGCTTTATTGTTCATCTGCAGTGGCTTTCACAAGTTAAACCAACAAAAAAGGCTGGTTATTCTGACTACAGACATTGTCTTCCATTTCTTCAGTATTTCAACATTGTTCCAGCTTTTGAAGCTGGACACCTGAGTAAGGCAAGCTGGACACTGCTTGCTGAGGGTAATGTAGTGGTGCTGAAAGATTTACATTTGTCAGATGGTGCTGGTTTTTCAGTTCGCGTGAATGCAAGTAAAGAACATGGATTTGAGCAGCATTCATTCAGACGGGACTATTCTGACCCAGAAAATACTCCTCCTCTACCTCAAAACTGAGCAACCAATCTCTGGTCCCCTAAACTCTGCCCCATTATAGCCTGTGATTGTAGCTGTGCTGCTGCTTGCAAGGAAACAAACTTTACAGATATTCTTTGATCTTATTTTCTGACCCTCAACAACCTGAAACCCTTTTGGAGATCTCTCAACAGCACCACATGACCTGGTAAGGGAAAAGAGCCTGTGTTTTATCCAGTAACTCCCACTGAAATTGTCCAGGTAACAGACTAAGGGAAAAGAAAGAGGGCAGAAATGCTGGTTATGGGTTGTAAAGGACCCCAGGAATCAAAGCAGGCTGGATACCTCCCAAAGACCTTGGATATAATACTTGAACGCTCTATCATCCTGTCACACTACTTGCCACCGTTTATTACTCAGGAAGTGACAAAGTGAATCGCTGAGTCTCCTTCACACGTACCACCCTGGTAACACCTCTGACAGACTTTCAAAGAGGTTGTGTAACAGGTTTAAAAATATTTTTGAAACATCTTGATTTCAGGGTAGTTAGTGGAAAGGACCAGGTTAAAGACGTGTTTTCAGAGGCTGGGGACAGGCCCTTAGTAAAGAAACGGTGCCATAAAACTGCCCGGAAACAGGCGTCAAAAGGGAGACGTTCCCACGCACTTAACAATTTAAGAGAATTTCAGATTTTATTATTTTTTCTTCCTTTTTAATTGAAAAAAATTCTCATTTAAATACTGCAGCCTAGAAACAACTCGTGTTGAGTACTAAACCCGGCATCAACCTTGGGAGCCTGCGCCCAGCGGCAGCGGGAAGGGGCCGCTTGCTGGACGCGACGCGCTGGCAGGAGAGCTGAGGGGAACATGGCGTGCAGGGGCCGGGAGAAAGGGGTGTCCGTCCGCCTCACAGCGGCTGCCGGGAGAAGCCGGCGGAGACCTCGGCTCTGGTCACACTGAAGCAAGCCTGCGGCCGCGCAGGAACTCCGCCACCGCCCCGTAGGCGGCCCCTGGGGCGG